>CM062273.1:8900175-9075175 GCA_031216635.1 Dissostichus eleginoides | reverse complement strand
CCATTATAGGGATGTGTTTTCTGTTACATTTGTATATCCTCCTATTATGCCTCCTCTGAATAACCCCAAATCAAGCCGACTGTCTTATCTGTAAATGTTTCCATCACATTAGCTGTCTGCAGTTTGAAACTCCCTACAGAGGATTTGTCTCGTCTAAAGGGAACAACACTCTGCGTGTGACCTTGGTTAAGGTCCAGAGTCGGTCTTTGTGATAAACCTGTCACACAATGAGACTTCCCTCAGAGAGATGTTAACAGTTGTTGTGTGATTTTCCTTTGTTGGGCTGTTTTTAACCTCAAACATGCAGAGAGCTGATATCCAGTCCAAAACGTTGGGACTAAGCAACTTCGGATTTTTCTAAGTGTATTTAAAGCTATCTATAACTTCCTTGCTCTTAATACTCTAGTGGAGTTACATTCTTCAGAGAAAGTTGTACAACGTGTTTGACAGCCAACAACATAGCAAATTATTTCTGAGTGACGCATCAACACACACACACACACACACACACACACACACACACACACACACACACACACACTTTAACATAGTGTCCTGTTTTCCCCTTTAGGTAACTGTAAGGTCGTTAAATTGTCGTATTTCACACAAATATACATATAGTAATTGAACTATATGTTGACTTCTCTGAACTTAATATTGGAAAAACAAGCCTTCATGTTTTTAGAGATATAATCTAGATGTCTTTTGCCTCATTTTATGCCGATGAAATGAATTCAGCCTGGCATATCATTAGAAACTATCTCCACTAGAATGAATGATATATTATGAGTGTGTTTAGCTACATTTGGCTGCTCAGTGTAGTTTGTAAAGGCTCACTGACATTTGAGAGGTGAAACTCAACTCTCGCTCTTTAACAGGGTCACTTTAGTTGGAGGATATGTGGATTCTGGATTTACGTTCAGGAAGAGAGACTTGACCTCATGTGCAGATGTCATTATCCCCCCCTCAACACACACACTTTCCTATAAACACACACACAACGGTCCCACCCTCCCTTTGGAGTGGAGGTGACCATAGAGAGGGCGTCGGTCGGTGCATTCAAACGCACTCAGTCTGGAGGAAACTCCACCCGCTCGCACAAGGAAACTGTATGAATGTATTGGTGTGTGTGTGTGTGTGTGTGTGTGTGTGTGTGTGTGTGTGTGTGTGTGTGTGTGTGGTAACTAGAAACTAAAACAAGGAAGATGACAGTCTTACTTTACACATGAATGGAGTTTGCTAATCTAAAGAAATTGTAATATATAAAAAACCCTGAGTTACACCTGTGTGTGTGTGTGTAGAAATCAGTGGTGAATCTGAGGACAATTACTCAAGTAATGTACGTAAGAGGAACTTGTACTCTCCATTTTATGATACTTTATACTTCACTGCCCTAGATGCAAAGAGAAATAAAGCACATCTAACTCCACTGTCCACTTATAGTGCTCAATTACCTTTTAGATTAGTTTTATCCCCCTTCTTTTACAGCGAGACCTCATACCTCCAGATGTGGTGATCAGTAATGAATGTGATCAGGTTGAGGATGAAGTTTTATCGTGTATTGAGAAGATTTTCCTATTTCTTAAGATACAATAACTCTTTGAAAAGCCTCTTGGATCGGCTGGAAACGGCTTCTAAGCTAAAAACAGGGCTGTTTTTCTGAGCTCATGGAAAGTTGAGCATAGAAAATTGTTTTTATATTTAACAACTACAGTATTAAAATGCAATGTTTGTTGTGGTATAGCTTATCTTCCACCACTAGAAGCAATGCTAGATGCTGGATGTGTGTGGTATCATCCTGACGTGCCAGTAGCAGAAAATAAAAAGCACTGCACTGCTGTTTGACCTGATCAGAGGACAGAGGCTCAGTCACGCTCTGCAGACCGTTGATGCGGCAGTAATGACGTTGATCTCGGCACTTTGAGGTTTTCTGGAGCGTCCCTGACACAAGTGATGCTCTGTGACCCTGAAGTACCAACGATCACAACGACCAGCTGCAGACCTGCTGCACGCAAACATCACACATTTGGTGCTTGGTTGATTTTCCAAGAAATGTTAGGGTTTCTAAAGGTTCTTCTTTACAAAACAACAAACACCCATTCGCCAGATAATTAGCGACCTCTGTCTAAGACTAATTCTGTAGTTACAAGTCTTTAAAACAACATCTTGTCATTTGTAAATCAAGGCTTAGTGATCAGTTTAAACGATGATGATCTTCTTAATGATAATGTGGGGGCTTTAATTTGTGATGCTGGTGAACTCTATTATGTTTCTAGTTTCTAACACCTCAACAAAAACTGGACATTATAATCTTTTTTAACGTACCATTTTTTGCAAGAAAGCGTTCAGTGACTATAAATAGATGATGATAGATTGTGATGCAAGGAAGAACATATCATAGATAAGTAACTCAGCACATGGACAAAGATAACCTCCTATCTGTTGGATATGACTAGAGTTAGGAGAGACAAATACTGATATGTATCTACAAAATGCTCAGAAGTCAAGCTATCGTTGAAGACACCTGCAGATGTTTGTGTGCGTTTAAAAACATTTACTCATTTCCTCTTTGTGTAATGACTTTCATTTGATATCGTGCATGAGCACCTGTCCCTTCCACTGCTGCTGCATTTAGTCTGCAACAAGCCTTTTCAATAAATAGCTGAGGGTCCTGTTCAACTGGTAATAAACTATTTTGATGATCTTCTGTGAGTTTCCCTCTCTGGAGTTTCCCCTCTCTGGAGTTTCAGTGTGAGGAGATGCTGCGGCAGGGATTCTGAATCCTAATGAACATGTGCAGCGCGACAAGGCTCTCATTGTTGATGTTGTGCAGAAGGAGAGAGAGAGAGTGAGCCATGAGAAAAACAAGACAAGCGAGAATGACACAACGAACTTCACTGCTGTCATCGTGGCAGTTTGTGTTGACTCATTTAAACACATTTGAACACATCGTCATCTTCCTCATCCTCACATGAGAAACACTGATGCTGCTGAAGAATAAGATACACTTTTTAATCTTTGGGCATCATATAACAACACAAAACTGCTTCTATGCATCAGTTTGCACACACACACTCTTCTGAAAAAGGTATTGCACAATCTCCGAGGGCTAACATCCGACGATGACTATTTTGTTTTTGTTGTTATCTCATGTCAGACCTGTTTGAAGATTTGAGAGGATTCACATCCGCGTGCCGAGCTTTATTAAAGGGAAAACCCACCCAAAATCTATTAGCTGTCTAACACTATCTGTATGTCCAGAGGAGAGTAACACTTCCCATTTTCAAATAAAATTCTAGACTGACAATTTTTTATGTCAGCATAAAAGTGTAAAAACATCTTTAGAAAATTCTTAAATCACTTTTGTGTTATAACTTCTTAACTTGTCAAGTCTCTCTGAAGAACCAGCACGTTACAGTGGTAGAGAGGTTTGTGTGCCCTGATGAACCTGGGGGCTGTGTTGTCTGGAACCTTGTGTTCCTGGTAGGGTCTCCCATGGCAAATTGGTCTTAGGCAAAGGGCCAGACTAAGATTGGTTCAAAAGACCTCATGAAAGACGACACAGGAAGTGAGGATGCCCGGCCCGGAGGAAGCCCGGGGTCCCCTTCTGGAGCCAGGCCCAGAAGGATACAAGCGGCCGAGATGGGTTTTCCCCTCAGGGTGGCTGGCGTCTCCCTTAGGGATAAGGTGAGAAGTTCAGTCATCCGGGAGGGACTCGGAGTTGAACCGCTCCTCCTTCGCGTCGAAAGGAGCCAGTTGAGGTGGTTCAGGCACCTAGTAAGGATGCCACCTGGGCGCCTCCCTAGGGAGGTGTTCCAGGCACGTCCAGCTGGGAAGAGACCAAGGGGTAGACCTAGGACCAGGTGGAGGGATTATATCTCTTCGCTGGCCTGGGAGCGACTTGGGATCCCCCAGTCAGAGCTGGTTGATGTGGCCAGGGAAAAGAAAGTTTGGGGCTCTCTGCTGGAACTGCTACCCCGCGACCCGACCACGGATAAGCGGGAGAAGATGGATGGATGGATGGAACTTGTCAAGTCCTAGTCTTCAAAAGAAACAAACCGGGTTTATCAGATATCCTGAATGTCTCAATAATATTTCTACAAAGCTGACATGGAGTATTTCATAAGTGTAGAGTTTTTAGTATAGGACATTATGTAAATGACCTGCCTGCTTATACAACTTGTATTTATTTCTCAGGTTCAAGACTTGCACAGTACACATTTACTTTTCAGTTTATTAGCTACAAATGCTCGTATCAATCCTATCTGCATAACGGTTATTATTCATGTTTTTGTAAGAACTGTTTTAGATGTTGATTCAGCTGTAGGATTATTTTCTCATGTACATTTGAGCACCATAGCACGGCTCCTGACTTTAATGTTGGGTTAGTGAAGTATTAATAAGTGAAGTACAGACTGTTTACTGCTATCTTTTGATAGTGATTCCTGGGTGTAGATTCACTTTCACATCCAGCGCAGGTTGCCACACTCTCTCCTAAATGAACATCAGATCCTGAGCAGCTTTAGAAACGTTTCTCTGACTGCAGTTCATTCACTTCAGCTTCAGCTTTTATTCTCACAGCTCAGACATAAATTAACAACTGTGAGATTTATTATATTTGTTTCCAAGACTTGTGCACCACACTAAGGTGCTGTTTACACGGGAACGAAACGGGTTGTATCCGCTACTTTTCTCTTTCGTATAGCCCGTTCGTTCACACGAGGCCATAACGGAACCGCGGAAACGGACCTCTAAAACGATAACGGGTCCCAAGGTGGATAGATCTGTGGACAGAACGCTCTGGGGGGCCAAACGGCTCCGTGTGTACGCCCTATACGATCATTTCCTGATAACGATGAAGCCATAGCCCCGCCTCTCCCCACCTCTGCTGCTCACTGCTGTAGCATGGTCAGTAGCTACTGTCAGTAGCTACTGACCATGCTACTGACCATGCTACAGATGTTAGTACAAATTCTACAGCTCCTCTACCACAACCATCAGCAACAAGTGGACATGGAGAACTACATGAACTACATGTTGCTACATCCACCGCGGAGAATAAACAGAAGGGCAACCATGGCAACCATGCTCGGGGGTCTTCTTCGCTGCTTTTGGTGTATTTTGTGGCGGAAGTACAGCGCCACTTACATGCCCGGCATATGTACTACAGCGTCTCCAGCGGGTCGAGCGGTCTCGTGTGAACGGACACGTTTATTGAGCCGTATCCGTGTGAACTTCTCCTACGTGTTATTTGATTAAATATTGCATCATAATGTGTCCATGCATGAGTGAAGGAGAACATGTCGAGTTATGAAACCTGGTTCTTCACGCTGTGTTGCTCTAATCACGACCACTTTGTTTATTCTAAACTTAGACACTAAAATGTTGCTCGTTGAGTTCAGGTTCTCTCTGTTCAGATCGCTGAGTGTTGGGAGTTTTTTTGTGTTTTTGTTTTTCTGGTGGCTTGTTGGTTGCCAGCAGGACGAGATGTGCTCCTCCTGCCAGCGTCTCCATGGAAACGCCCCTGTTCAGCGGCTCGAGGAAAACATTTCTCCTCCAAATCACAGAGTGTTCCCATTTCAAGAGACTTCTTTGTATTTAATCTGGAATTTGATGTTTTTTCTTTGCACAGTCGTTCTGCAATGCACAGATTCATGCCATCTTTCTATAGAAGAAAATACTCTGTCCAAATTAATAAATCAATTAATCTAAGGGCTAATTCAACATTCGAAGGGGGCCTTAAGATAAACCTGACTGGTTGTATAACAATGATAAACGATAACAAACATTTCTCTAATCTTTGCTTTGTTATCGCAGAGTACTGAATACTCCTGAACTGCTTCATGGTAAAAACAATCGTCCTCACCAGAGTTCTTCTCCTCCTCCTCAGGCGACGGGGAACTTCGACCGCCAGGACTTCAACAGGATGTGCTGGCTGCTTTGCTCGAGGAAGAACCTGGATCAGAGTCAGCTGCTCATCTCCAACGACGACGCCTTCAAGGTCTGGTGCATCTTCAACTTCCTGTCGGAGGACCGATACCCGCTGATCATCGTCACTGAGGAGGTGAGCGTTAACGGTGCTTTGATATAGTTGAGACAAACCAGCATTAGTTCACTTTGTATTGGAGGAATTTAAGTATATTCACTCATTAGAGAGACTTGTATCTTAAAGGGGACCTATCATGCAAAATGCACTTTTTGATGTCTTTTATACATAAATATGTGTCCCCGGTGTGTCAGTGCACTCAGAGCTAACCTGTACTCAGAGCTAACCTGTACTGGAGAGCATGTGTGTGAAGAAGCAGGAAATAAAAAGGAACTCACCTTGTGGTATAACCGGCAAGAGAGAAAGCCTTTGAGCTCCATACTGTTTCAGAAATAATCCTTGATAATCCATGATATGGCGTTTCATCACCGCAGTATTTAGTTTAGACAGTAGCTGCCGGGTCCCGCATGAGCTCAGCCCCCTCCTTTTTTCTTTTTAGCAATTTTTATACCCAAAATCAGTACTTTTGAAACAGGAAGTGAAATAGAGGGATATGAGGCATGGCTAGAATGGGTGATCTGTTTGGTATTTTGATTAAAACACTTCATAGACATGTTTTTTATATATTTTTATATATCTGAGACCTATGCTATTGCCTAAAAATAGCATGATAGGTGACCTTTAACTTCTTCTCATGCCACTTTCTACTTCTTCTCCACAACATCTAAGAGGGAAATCTCCACTTCCACAAATTAAGAGTTTTGCATAAGACATATGAAGAGCTTATCAAATATTGATGTTTTGTTGTACATTAGACCACCAAACAGCAAACTCATTTGAGAATAGTTTTTTGCATATGCATAAATAACACAATTATGTGGTTCCAGCTGAATAATGTTTGCCGCTCTATCTTTTAAATATCATCGCAGCATATCCAGCAGTTTACAAACCTGATTCACACATTAAAAATAGCAGTTATAAAATATCAATATTGCAAAACATATGGTGAGGCAGTGCAGATCCAAAAACTTGAAGTTTAGCAGTACTTTACTAATTTAGACTGTAGCCGGTTAATCATTAAAAATATTTGATATATTGGTGCACAAAACACAATATCTGACTGAAGCATTACTGTACATTATACACTATTTCACCTACTTAAATAGTGGAATATAAAACATTTTCTGTGAATGCCCAACAGCTCAATGCATTCATATTAAATAAAAAGCTCTGTAGAAATAAAACACAGGATCTGAAGCTAAGAAAGCTTCTTGAACCTGATGAGGAGAACAATAAACCGAGTATTTTATATCAATGTTCGATAGCTTTCCAGTCCAAACTAAGACTAAATGATTCTTGGTGTCCATCAAACCTTGTTATTTTTATGCTATTGAAGTTAAAGCCTCCGAATCAGTTTGTCAGAGCCAGAAAGCTGATTTTAGATCCACTATCAAATTGTAAACCGACCATATACTCGAACAGGAGTCCCCCATTTTTAATATGCCCTTCATATTCCCCACTAACAGTCTGATAGATCTCTACCAAAACAGTTGGTTATTCTTCAAAAACTAGGAAGTTATTAACGGAAATGTTTTTTACTACAATTAAATTGACTTCCCTGTGCCCTCACAACACGTTGGAATGAGATGTTGTTCAATTCAAGACCATGGATTTTAGCTGTAGTGCTGAACATGTGGTGTTTCAGTGCTACTCATAGCGTCTGTTGCTCAAGAGCAGAAAAGGAAGTTTCCAGCTTCCTGTTCTTGTACTAATGCTGGAGGATTTATTGTTGGGTATAACAAACACTGGGGCTGAATCACAGGAAGAAATGTAGATGTATGTGCTGCAGTGAGCCCATGCAGAGACGACTAGAAGGAAAAATACAAGACAGGAACATTTACTTTCAGTTTAAAGGAACAGCTTAAACAAATAAAGAATATAGGATCTCAATGTTTGTGTGTAGCTGTGCTCTTGTGTTGAAACCATGCATCTGTGACCTTGCACAGATTGAGTACTTATTGCGTGTTTTTTTATTTAGGGCTGTCAGTCGATTAAAATAGTTAATCGCGATTAATCGCACATTTTTTATCTGTTCTAAATGTACCTTAGAGGAATAAAAGTTTGTAATACTCTTATCAACATATGAGTGGACAAATATGCTTTATGCAAATGTTTGTTTATTAACATTGGAACAATGACAAATATTCTCCTGAATATTTTCAATACAACAACCTGGAACCTCTCTCTCTCTTACACTCTCTCCCAACCCTGTCTACTTCTCTGCACTGAGCCAGTTGCTCAAACAGACAAGCCTGTTTACAGTTGTCGCTCCTCTGTCTTCATAACAGTCAAAGCATGAGACTGAAGTTCTCACCTAGGGTCAAAATAATGCGCTGTGATGTGCAGTCGACACGTTGGATGCGATCCGAATTATCTAACGCAGCCCCTCGTCCTCCACAATGTTAAGCTGTAGCCACCCATTTAGCTATCGCTGTTGAAAGCTTGCTGCTCGTAGAAGTGTCCAGGCGTCTCCCCGGCAAACTTTCAAGCGTGGTCTGCCACAAGCGAGCGGCAGGAGCGGGGCTGTCAGCATCAGCTGTGTGCTTGGCTTGCTGTTTAAAGGCCGCTACACACCTACCCGATTTTGGGAGTCAGAGGCCGTCAGAGGCAGTCGGGCAGGTTGGTGTGTCCCGCACCGTCGTCCCTTTATGGCACATTTTCACACCTCCCGCGGCCTTGTATCGGTAGACAGTCGGCCAAAGAAAGTCGGCCAAAGAAATCACTCTGATTGGCTGTTCAGCTTAGCGAATCAGTGCATGAGAAGCGAAGCGGAAGTGAGGGACCCAAACAAACTATTAAGAAGGCAAATCTGAGATTTCATTAAACTCCAGCTCTCGACACAGGTTCGGGAAAGCCCCATGAGCTTCTCGCTGTAGAGTGAAAATGGAACGCACACGCTATTTTTTGTTTTATATCACGCAGTCTGTTCTTCTTCTCTCGGTGTATAACGCAGTCTGTCTTCCGGTTGTTGCCTCTTTTGAATGACGAATACACACTACCGCTGCCTGCTGGTAAGGACAGTTATTGCCACTCGTCGACTGAAGTCTTTGCGGTGTGTTCGTAGGCGGGCGCGTAGCCGACGCAGGCGACGTAGCGGACGTAAAAGTCGGGACGCCTTCGGTACGCGTTCTTTGGTCTCAGGTTGGTGTGTAGCGGCCTTTACACACCTTTTTTTGTATCCATATCTCTCGCTAGAATCTGCCACCATCCAACTAACAACAACAACAACAACAACGTCAAGCCTTTGGGCTCTGAAACTACGGGGCGGGCCGAGGACAAATGCTTTAATCGCACGTTAAAATAATTAGTGGCGTCAACATTTTTTTGCGTTAACTTGACAGCCCTATTTTTATTATTACGCTAATTTTCAGGAGCATATCAGTATTTAGTGTCTCTACTGTGACATGTCTCCATGCTTTAATGTTCAAAAAGGTCTTTATGTTTCTCATACTGCCTGTGCTGCAGCACCTCTTTTCACCCTCTGTCTGAAACCAGAGATCAGTCTGCTCTGATTGGTTAGCTGGCTGGCTCTGTTGTGATTGGTTAACCTCTTAGAGATGTCCCGCCCCTTAGCCTATCACATACAGTGTGTTGGAGCGCTAGCCAATAGAAGTGCGAGTGTTACGTAATGATGTCACTGTGTTACGGAAGTAAACAAAGGAGTTCAATGGAGAAACTCCCTCCGGAGGAACTTTGGGATTTTAGCCTTTGCAGACCATTTATTTGAATGTATTTATTAGGATAAACCCCTTGAGATGCACCATCTCGATTTACATGCACACAAACCTATATCACACACTATAGCAAAAGAAAAGCCTAATGGGACCTCTTCAAGTACATTTTCAATGATGGACTTTTACTTGTAACTGAGAGGTATTAGTACGTTTTCTTAAGTTAATTATCAAATCACTTCCTCTAAGCTTGAAGTTTATGGTCGCTGTTGAATTGTAGTCAATGAAATCAGTTTGTTAACCATATCAATGAATGATTAATACTAGGACCAATGGGCACAGTCAGCAAATAAGGAAAAACGATATACTGACTGTGCATTTCAATATTGAGGTTACTCGTCTTCTCTGCTTCTGTGTTTTTGGTGTTAAAATCCTTATCTGTGTTTTTTTCCGCTGCAGCCTTTACAAGATGAATACTGAAACAAGAAGTGTCTCTTTCTCATCAAATCCTCACAATATCAGCTTTGTAATCAGTGTGTCCGATAAGAAGAAGAAGCAGGAGTGTATTTGTGTTTAAAGGTCACCTATTTTGCCTTTTATGTCTTTTATACATCAACATGTGTACCCCTCTGTGGAAAGAGACTCTGAAAGTTTCAGGAAAAAAGATTCTCTCTCTTTTTGTCCTGATCCATTTATATAAAAACCTGTCTGAAAA
This sequence comes from Dissostichus eleginoides, assembly GCA_031216635.1. Taxonomy (NCBI): domain Eukaryota; kingdom Metazoa; phylum Chordata; class Actinopteri; order Perciformes; family Nototheniidae; genus Dissostichus; species Dissostichus eleginoides. The sequence continues at coordinate 9,064,743 of CM062273.1, read as the reverse complement.
TGAGCTGATCAGATTTTGGCCACTTTATGATGTCATAATGATTTTTTGGCTTGTGTAACCATTAGCCAATCACCAACCAAGGTAACCCCCCCACCTTATCACCTGAATCTCCTCCTAGAGCACCATAGTGTTCTTTTTAACCAAATATCTCTCAGAGGGGCGTGGGGAGTGGCTCCTTATTTTCATCTAAAGTAACAGACAGAGAATCAGCACTTTGGAAACAGGGCTGAAACAGAGGGGATTATGGGATGCTGCAATGATCTGTTTGGTATTTGGAGCCAAACACTTCAGAGACATGTTTTGTATATATCTGAGACCTATAATATATTGATGAAAAACAGTATAATAGGGGACCTTTAAACCCTGCATGTGTGTCCTCCACAGATCGAGTACTTCCTGCGTAAGCTGACGGAGGCGATGGGCGGCAGCTGGGTGGAGGAGCGCTTTGAGGACTACAAGGTGCAGCTGAGCGTGAGGCAGCAGAGTCTGAACGCCTGGGAGCTCATCCTGCTGGTGGGCTCCAGGCAGTTCATCAAGGGCATGGACCGCCAGACGCTCTCCATGGGCATCACCGAGGTCTACCAGGAGCTCATCATGGACGTGCTCAAACAGGTGAGCTGCACGGAACAATAAAACAAGTCTTTTATTAATCATTAGCTTAGATCCATCCCCTTTATTACTACACAGCAGGTAATGCAGGAGACGTCACCAAAAATAAACGTATAGATAATCAGTTAAGAGATGGAGACCTTTGGAATAATGTGTCAAAACATTAATGCTCAGGATAAACATGGACAATGATTGCAGACAGTATGAATCAGAAATAAAAAAAGCCCTTTTAAATATAAGCCCATAAAATAAGGAAGTGAAGGTTTGTGGTCGTGTAGCAGGTCTGTTTATTTCCCGTTGCCACTGAGGTCATGTTGAGAGTTAAAGCACAGAAAACATTTATTTCAACAGTTCATTCGTTGGTTTTCAATTACCCTGATCCATGTCCTCCTTTCTCTTGCAGGGCTACATGATGAAGAAAGGCCACAGGAGGAAGAACTGGACGGAGCGCTGGTTCATGCTGAAGCTCAACTCCATCTCTTACTTTGTCGGCGAGGACCTGGCAGAAAAAAAGGGAGACATTTTACTGGACGGATGCTGCAGTGTGGAGGCAAGGACCTGCTGCTTTTTAATGACAAATGTATAGCTGTCTTGCATTAAAGTGATATCTGACACCAAATGTAGCAAAATATTAGGAATATTACCTGTAACTAATGCCAGTAGTAGAATGTGCATTGACACAATTCATAACACAATTGTTCAACTTAAAGGTGGGGTAGGTAATTCACTTCAGAAACACTTGTTGTTATATTCCATGGAATGCTCTTAACATCCCGATAGCAATGAATACATTAAATGCTTTGACAATAAATACATAAAATCTGTGGAAGCCGTGGCGCTGTAAAAAGCACGACCAATCATCTGAGCCGGCCCGGCTAAAATAACTGGATGGCCTACCTGCCTGTCAGCCTTCCATCTCGTGCTCAAACTTATCTCGTGCCCTCATTGGTCATGTGCGCGTTCGTGTGTGTTGGAGGAGGGCTCTGTGAGGAAGTCTGAAGGAAGGGGCAGATTTTTTTCGGCTGCGTACTTTCAAAATCTAGCGCACTCGAGCTGGTTTCTCCATTCTTACCTACCCTACCTTTAAGGGATCGATTGTCTTATATCAGTCATGCTGAGAAAATCAGTAGATAAAAGATGGAAGTCCCAATGATTAAAACATAACGCAATAGGCACAGAGTTGAAAACAGAATATATGTATTTGGGTTTACTTGTAATTGTTGCTTTTGTATTTTTGGTGGTTAAATCCCTTCCCTTTTTTTATTGCAGCCGTTACAAGATAAAGAAGGAAAGAAGTGTCTCTTTCTTATCAAGTCGTCAAATAAAAGCTTTGAAATCAGTGCGTCGGACAAGAAGAAGAAGCAGGAGTGGATCCAGGGTGAGTGGTGAACTCAAGGTTACTTCTTCATACGTCTCATTTTGTCCAGTTACACGCTGCAAGAAGTTCCGTCTAAAATCATAAAAAAAACCTGTGACCCAAGTTTTTCATGGCACAACACACAGTATATGACATTAAAACCTAAAATTAATCTAAATCTAAGGAGGGTTGCGTCGAGTCACCTGAAATGACAGCTGTCAGAGTGGAGAGAGCAGATTTAAAAGGGTTAGCAGAGCGCTATGATAGGCTTGAGAGAATAGAGCGAAGTGATTGGTGAAGCTGGGGATTGACGCCCCCGATCACTTATTGAGAGGAGAGAGAGTAGTAACATAGAAATAGTAAATGAATGAGTGGGGACGGTCTTCCTGGTTGAACTTGCGCTGAGCTTCATTAGTTACATTCCTGTCTCTAACGTCTCCTCCTCAGCCATTCAGACCTGTGTGAGTCTGCTGCGGCAGGGCCGGCCCACGCCGCACTGCGAGGCTCGGCAGAAGCGGGGGGAGATTCGTCTGAAGCTGCAGGCGGAGCAGGAGGATCTGCAGCTCAGGATGTCCGAGCTGCAGACGGCCAACGAGGCCAAACAGCTGGAGCTGGAGAACATGAGGAAGGTGAGGAGAGAAAAACACATTAATGGTCACCTATCATGCTATTTTTAGGCAATAGCATAGGTCTCAGATATATAAAAATATATTAAAAACATGTCTATGAAGTGTTTTGGTCAAAATACCAAACAGATCACCCATTCTAGCCATGCCTCATATCCCTCCATTTCACTTCCTGTTTCAAAAGTGCTGATTTGGGGTATAAAGCTTTAAAAAAAAAAAATTGATAAAAAAAAAAAGGAGGGGGCTGAGCTCATGTGGGAGATTCTACCGGCAGATGCTGTCTAAACTAAATACTGCCGAAATATCTAAATTATTTCCTGCTTCTTCACACACATGCTCTCCAGTACAGGTTAGCTCTGAGTGTTAGCGATGCTAATGTAAACACCGACCATATTACATCCAAAACAGTCGGGCATTGTTTCTGATAGCAACTTTCTGATAGGGCCGTGGGTGTAAAGCCAGCCCACATTTCAGATATTACGTCATATCGGATGCAAATCTGGATCAGCTCCGTTGTAGCCCCGTTTTTAGAGATTTGGGTACGGAGGAAAAGAGAGAGGGTTTTATTTTCTGACGCTGCGGGAGTTCCCCGACACACCGGGGACACATATTTATGTATAAAAGACATCAAAAAGTGCATTTTGCATGATGGGTTCCCTTTAAAGGTTCCCTCTGTGAACCACGTCTGTTCAGGAAACCTCTGGGGAGAGATCAGTTCCTTTTGTTGTATGCTGAATCTAAAAAGGTTCAGTGAGTTTCTTTGAAAGCAGAAGCAGGTATCCATGATGACAGGGTATTGCAAACAAGGTTTCCATCAATCACATTCTATTTATATAGCCCAATACCATAACTTACCCTAAGTCTCAGGGAGCTTTACATGTGACACCATCGGTCCTTAAACCCTCGCAGTGTAAAAAATGATTAGTGAATAAAGTCAAGAAACCTCTGCTAGAGCAACATAGGACGATCCCTCTACCACAGGGGTGTCAAACTCAATTTCATCGCGGGCCACATTCGCATAAAGGTTGCACTCAAAGGGCCGGTTGTAACTATATAATATATATATAAAATAATGTATTGTATTACATTATTGCCTCTGAATTGGATTATTATCGGATAGGGTAATAACTTCGTAATTAACTACGTCTGAAAGCAGAAGTCCAGGGCAAATAATTGCAAGTCTCTTCAGTGCGCATGTCACAAAACGAGATGCATTGTGGGACATGTAGTTTATGGGCAACCTGCTTCTGTAAAGTGGCATGTAACCGTATAATAAACGTATTATATTCTTTGCAAGCTCTTGCGGGGCCACATAAAATGAAGTCGCGGGCCGGATTTGGCCCCCGGGCCTTGAGTTTGAGACCCCTGCTCTACCAGGACACACATTCCTGCAATAGATGACATGTGTACAGATTAAAAAACAACACAGACAATCCAAATTACAAAAATTAGAATGGGAATGTTATAAAAAGGAAACATTCCAGGAGATTGTCAAAAAAGCTTCAATAAAGGGGCCTACACACCAATCTGACACCAAAGAACACGTCCCGATGGAACACGACTGTTGTGTCGCCTCACGTCTCTGCGTCTTGGCCAACAGTCGCACTGGAACACACCGCAAAGACTTCAGCCGACGGTCAAGTAGCACTACGAACTGCGCATGCGTGAGTGGCAATAACTCTCCTTACCAGCAGGCGGCGGTAGTGTTTATTCGTCATTCAAAAGAGGCAACAACCGGAAGACAGACTGCGTGATAACCGAGAGAAGAAGAACAGACTGCGTGATATAAACAAACAACAAATAGCGTGTGTGTTCCATTTTCACTCTACAGCGAGAAGCTCATGGGGCTTTCCCGAACCTGTGTCGAGAGCTGGAGTTTAAATGAAATCTCAGATTTGCCTTCTTAATAGTTTGTTTGGGTCCCTCACTTCCGTTTCGCTTCTCATGCACTGATTCGCTAGCTAAACAGCCAATCAGAGTGATTTCTTTGGCCGACAGCCTCCCGATTCAACATGTTGAATCGGCGATGGAAGGTGTCGGCACGGCCGAAAAGACACGACGGTGCGGGACACACCAAGACACACAATCTGAGTAGGGCGACAGGACGCTCATCGTCATCGACGGCAGACATCTATCGAATGCCGAAATCGGCTTGGTGTGTAAGGACCTTACGACAGAATTCCATCCCTCTAGTTTGAGTTTCAGAGATTAGCATGCTGTGTAAACTGTGATCTACATGTATAGCCGTACTAGGGTCATTTTAGGTATAAGAAATAAATAATGGGGCTGGGTAAGGGGTGTAATTTCTGTGGTGGTTACACCTACATTTTTATCTATAGATACCTTCAGCAAATGAAGAAAAAATAGGAAAATACCCAAAGTAGTTTAATGGAATTTGTTTGTAAATAGAGCCGGGGGAAATGTCTTAACCTGTACGTTTCAAAATAGGAAATAACAAAAATAAAAACAGAAGCTTTAAAAAGGGAAGCAGAAGAGACGTTCCCCATCAAGCATCACCCTTAAAGTGAGCTATAAATAAATAATACAATATAAATAAAATCAGAATCAGAATACCTTTATTAGTCCCACGGAGGGGACATTTGCATAGTTACAGCAGGAAAAAGAGCCACAGACAGCTTAATGTTACATATGTTAAATATGTGACATGCATTAAAAAAAAGTACTAAGTTATGATATAATAAAAAAAAGAAAAAGTTACATAATTTAAAAAAATACACATCCTGTAACAGTTCTTAGGATTTAGCAGCCAGGTATATATTACAGTTATTAACGGCATTAATATATTGCACATATATGCACATAAATGTTCACATTCATAATTCGGAGGCAAAAAGGAATGTTCTATTGATTTTTGTCAGGAGTACAACCGCATTTCGTTTGCAACAATGTGTTATTAAGTAAATTAACCTTGATCCTTCATGGGATAATGTCAGTCGTGGGGGATTCTGATCTTTTTGTTAATTAAAAGTAGAATTAACAAAACTCAGAAACAGGTCGAATCCTCCATTCAAATTCTTAGCAAAAGTAGTATCAAAACATAGTAGAAATGCCATTTGATCGTCAGAAAACCATTATCTGTCCCCCAGAGTAAGATTAGGATTCTGTATTCGACCCGTCCTAGAGTCTGGAGCAGCCGGTATATTCGGCGCCTGGGGAGCAGTGTCGGGTCGGAGCCCATGTTAATTACTTTGTGTACTGCTGGGAGGCTTCCTGCAGTTATTAAACACACACTCATTTATTTGTTGAATATATTTTGTATAAATAATCTGCAAAGTAATTAAAGCATCAAATGAAATACCATGGAGTCATAAGTACAGAAGTGTACTGTATGTATGCCTGTGAAATGAAAATGTGTACTTTAAATTCATCCACTGTCATTTTATACTCCTGTAAGTATTCTACACAAGGAAACTTTTAAAATACTTGAACTTAAATTGAGTATTTTCCTTTTTATGAACCCACTGTTCACACAATAATTAAAGTATAGTGCCCTCGAAACCATGGAGGGTCTCCTCTGAAACTCACAGCTCATGAATACCAATAAAAGCCCCCCCCCCCTGCTCTATCCCCAGCCGCTGCACAGGGAATGTGTATTGAACCAGGAAGCAGGCGAGGGGCCACTTTAAACACGATTTTCCAGTATATCTCCCTGAACCTGAGTCACTCTGTCTGTTGACTCTGCGTCTGACCGCCTGTGATTGTGTGGATTCCACAAATACTGGTGACTAATGGCCGCTTCCTGGTAACGCTGTGAAATTAACAGGAAGTCATACAGTCTGTTGAAACATACTTTACATGTGTGTGAAGCAATTACTAAATATGTTGCAGCCTTATAGTAAATACTGAAGCAGTGTTTTTTTTTTGTAGGGTGCTTTTTGGTTGTGATAATTGCACATTTTTGCGTAGACAAGGTGCATTAAACTGTATATATTAAAACATAAACTGATTCATAATTCTCAACAACTGTGGAACCTGGTACACAAGCCTCATTTTCAGTTCCAGTGAAGAGATTTAATGACTCATTTCCATTTCAATACTTCTGCCTGCTCCAGAACTACAGAAGCAAAGATACAGTGCAGATAAACAAAAGGTCCATATACAGTTTGACTTATATATTAGATAAAGGAAAGCACAAGTCATAAATAAATATATAATCAAAAAACTGGAAACATATACATTACACCGTGATATAAAATAAGTAGCAGTATCCTAAAATTACATAAGCGAATGCACAAAGTATTGAAGTAAGTATTGAATCCAAGTAAGACAACAATTTTAATTGCACACAAGTATTTGTATTGCACAGTATTGAATGCCTTTACCAACCAGCCAACATTTTGTTCACATTCATGTCTATCCACAATGTCATCACTTTTTATTTTATTTTCTTAGACATTTGTGTGACGTTATAATTAGGAAACTAATGATTGAGTAATGGCCAAACCATGCGTTGTGAGGTCACAGAGAGCTTGACCTTTGACCACCAAAGTCTAAAGAGCGATATCTAAGTATAGCCGGCGTGAAGCTGAAACACCGTCACCATATCTAAGCAGAGAGTTTTGAGCAGCCGCACTTCATCAGCAGAGAGAGTGATGAGCAACAGTCGGTCAAACTAGTTCACGTCGTAGTTGTGCAACACAGAGAACAACAGTTTGTCTTTGTGTGGGACGTCTCTGCTCTCCATTGAATGCACAACAATCTGCCATTGAGGTGAAAGTCTTGCATAGATGGCACAATGAACACACACACACACACACACACACACACACACACACACACACACACTAGGCACTGTGGCTCTTGCACTGTGCTGCTATATTTAGTCACAGCTGGGTGACACGAGTCAACATGAGGTTACTGCTTAAACCACTTGCACCAATTGACTTAAATATAATTGTTCTTGTGACATCTACTTGAATGTACAAAACTAGAGACATGGAGACTTCTGTATAAAAATGTTAAAGTACAAGGAGCCTAGAAACATCTGACAAGACAGCTGTTTAACTCAAACATCATTCCTGTCTCTCACTTTTTATAGTAGTTTTTTTATTGATAAGAAGAGAATAGACTGCCTGGATTTGTTTTTCTTTAATTGTATTCTGAGTTTTTAGGCATCAACCTTTTGTAAATCCGGTATGGATCAGGTTCCAGATTGTAAACGCGTACGGCGCGTAAATGAAGCTACTAAAATGGAAATGAAATGCGAAGCAGGCATAGCTTGTTCCAAAAGAAGAGTGAATCTGTTGAATACTTGTTGAGCGGGAGCCAACTTTGTATATTGGTTTACAAACCTCACCCAAATCCTACTCATTGTGCCTATGATTTAAATCTCGCATAATTACAGCTTTTATCAAAAGTTAATCTAAGCAAATGAAGCCAGTAGATTGAGTCAATTCCATGTTATAATACACCTAATTCACATAATATTGCTCTGGTGATTTTTTTTTCAATCTGCATTTCTTAGCAGGACATATTTGAGTAGTGGGCTCTACTTTACTCTCAATTTTTATATATATTTTTATATAAATGGATCAGGACAAAAAGAGAGAGAATCTTTTTTCCTGAAACTTTCAGAGTCTCTTTACACAGAGGGGACACATGTTGATGTAGAAAAGACATGAACAAGTGGATTTTGCATGATAGGGGAGCTTTAAGGTTGAAAAACAGAGAAGGTGGTTTTGTAAAAGGTTATTTATCTATCTGACATTTTTGTTGACTAATGTCTGTTTTTCTTTTTGCCAGGCTCTGGAGGAGGCGGCGGCTAAAGCAGCAGAAGAAGAACGAAAGCGTCTTCAGACTCAGACTGAACTCCAGGACCGCTACATCGTGGACATAGAGAGAGAGAAAATAGTACGTGACCATGTGCATCTTTCAGAGATTAATTACGTCAGAACAAGAGCAACTTAAATACAACGTCCTCTTTTAGATGTAAGGTGCTTTCATTAGTACATTACAGATGTTTTAATGTAAAAAAGATACTCAGGAGAAAAGTTGAGTTAGTGATGTATTGTTGAATCAGAACAAAACAAATACACAAACTATCTATACTGCGCCTCACTGCCTCTACTGATAACATATTGACATGCTCAGTGCAGTCTGATGTGCTGTTTACACGAGAACACCTCTGCTGCTCACATCTGTAGCATGGTCAGTAGCTACTACCATGCTACAGATGTTAGTGCAAAATCTACAGCTCCTCTACCACAACCATCAGCAACAAGTGGACATGGAGAATTACATGAACTACATGTTGCTAAATCCACCGCGGAGAATAAACAGAAAGGCAACCATGGCAACCATGCTCGGGGGTCTTCTTCGCTGCTTTTGGTGTATTTTGTGGCGGAAGTACAGCGCCACTTACAGGCCCGGCATATGTACTACAGCGTTTCCAGCGGGTCGAGCGGTCTCGTGTGAACGGACACGTTTATTGAGCCGAATGCGTGTGAAGTGAACGGAAGACTTTTTGGATATCGAATTTGGTTCGTTTGCGTTCCCGTGTAAATGGGGGTTTATCTTCAATCAGTTACTTTATGGATTTTTTTCAGGAAGTCACAACTTCAACACTTTTACTTTTATGAGTGAAAGTGTTACATGAATGTATGCAATGCACTAAATCTAACTTTGAGAGGGTTTAACATACTGTATATAGATTTAAATCAAATTATTGTTTTCATTAGAAAAAGATTAGTTCAATATTAAAAATGAACTAATGGTAAAAAATGGCCATTACAAATATTCATCTGGAACGAAAAAAGAAGTTGAAAAGCTATAGATAACTCAAATTGCAGTAAAATTAAATGATGAAAAGCAAAATCCACCTTTTAGAAGCTCAAGGTAGTCAATATTTGATACTTTTAGTTGATAATAAGTAACTAAAATATACATTTATAATTAAAATAACTGATAAATCAATGTTCATCTCTGTGAGTAGCATAAAAGTCAGTCCAGTCAAGATTCAAGTGATATGCTGATAAATCACAGGCAAGAACACTTTTGAGTGCACAGAGAACTCATCCATTACCTAACTCAGGCCTGAAACCATCACTGGGAGGGGAACATATGTATTCCTTATGGACTACTCATTAAACAAAAGTCAGGAGTGTTGACACTGACCTCCTCATGTGTTTGTCGTGCTTCCACAGGTCCGGCAGCAGATGGAAGAGCAGGTGGCGCAGAAGTCCGAGGAGCTGGAGCAGTACCTGCAGCGGGTCAAAGAGATGGAGGGCATGTACCGCCAGCTGGAGGACGCTCTGGAGGACGAGAGGAGAGCACGGCAGGACGAGGAGGCCGTCCGCAGGCTGCAGGCACGGTCAGTCAACAGGGAGGAGAGAGAGTTATTATTATTAGAGTCCGTTGATAGAACTGCCCGTGCACAAAGTTATTCTGCAACGAAGCAAAAATATCAGGGGTTGTTTTAACGAGGAGGCCGTCCACAGGCTGCAGGCACGGTCAGTCAAAATGCGGTTTTGAAACAAGGGAATTTCCTTCTTTAAAAAAAATAAGAAACAAGACATTAAAAAACGTCACTGTTAACTTTGAGAATCTGGGATGGACGTTTCTCCCTATTCATAGACCAAAGAATGTATCTAGAGAAACATAGAGTGACTAAGGGATAATTCATGAGAATCGTTGGTTGCAACCCTACATTGAACTCACTTAACATCATAACTGGCCATCATAAAATGCATCATATAACCAAACAGCCCTCATAAAAGTGTGTTAGTTCACAAGCACAAACAAAACCATCAGTCGTATGAATGCTAGTTGCCTTCTTTTACCAGGTGGTTGAAGTTGTCCACCTCAGATTTAGGTTGTTTTTTACATCATGATCACTTACTAGTTTCTCTTGACTTAAATCACATGGACTGATTCTGCTCCTCTCTTTCTCACACAGCCAGACATTGTACTTCCCTCTCCCCTCCTCCTCTCCTCCCTCCTCCTTCCTTCCTCTCTGCTGACATTTACTTTCCACCTCACGTTTGACTAACCAGTAGTGAGCATGTCAGCAGCATACTGACCACACTGTTAACATTAAACTGCTGTGTCACAAAGACAGCTATCAGTTTTTAATCATTAGATAGTCAGCCATGTACTGCTGTTATTCATATCAGAGGATAGGTTCAAGTGCAGTTACTTGTGTGTAGACATTTAGTAAACGGTTTAGCAACCTTTATTTCACAGTAATGTGTAAATCATTATAATGCCAAAGGAAACTTGGAGTATTTTGTCACCACTGGGTCCTGTGTGCATGATGCAACTTCCAAATGGGGAAGCCTAATTTTTCATATTATTACACAACAGTGACTTAATTTTGGTTTCATCAAATCTTCGACTGCCTTCTGTATATAATGTCTGAAGAATATAAACAATGCAAGTTACTAACAATTTAGTTCATAATTGCACTACAGCGCCACCTGCTGACGAACAACACCCTCCACCTTTCTGCTGATTTATATGCAAGTTGCTTAATTTCTTTTAGACTGAGGAAACTTTGTTACATCCTGTTTCACATATTTTAGATTAAGATAGGTTGACATTGTTTTGTGCTTTCATTACTTTAAACTTTTATAACCTATGAGAAATGGTTAGAACATTTCCAACACTTTAGTTAAAAATACATAAGAGTATATATTGATGATGGAATTGCAAATGTTGCTAATGTATAGCAACTAATGCCTACAAACTATGATCAGGATCCAGTTGATTATGAACGTTTCACATAGGACAAATGTGATGTATTGTTTTTTTGCATACTGTAGACATAGTAAGACAACATAAAAATAAAAGCAAGTATTGCAACATTTAGGGAAGATACATTTAGAAAAAAGAATATTAAAATTTGCACAATTAATCTTTATTTTCTAAAAGGTTTGTTTTCTGTTCTAAGTGCATGCATGCACACATTGTGCTCAGTTTAGGTTATAATATGCCTTAGAAAGTGTTTAATGTGACACTGCAGGGCTCAGCTGGAAACAAGAGGCTTATTCGTACATAACTTATATACTGACCAATGTTTGATGTGTGTGTCGAGCAGGTTGCTAGAGGAGGAGGCCGTAAAGAGGGCGGAGCTGGAGGAGTTTCACCTGCAGCAGCAGCGCGCCATCGCAGAGACGGAGGCTGAGAAGCAGGAGCTGGAGAGGGAGCGTCTGATCAAAGAGAACGCGCTGCAGGCGGCCATGAAGCAGCTGGACCAGCTGGAGGAGGACAGGCAGGGCGCGCTGGAGCAGTACCAGGTCAGAGAGATGTGGAGCTTTTCTAAATCACTTTCAGTAAATCAGATTACACTATGGCTGAGTAGGAAACTGCAGGAAATAGCCGACAGAAAAAAAGTTATGAGCAGTTCCTCCCCAACCATCAGTTACTTATTTGGAGAACAATAATTTTTAGTAGAGCTGCATTAAAACGTTTGAAGCTTCATTCATAGCATTCATTTATAAATACTGTGCAGCTTTCTTACGTGTTTCATTTTGTTTCAACTAGTTGTTTCTGCACAGTTGCATTAGTAGGCTTTATTCATTTTAGTAATCTACCATTTGTAGAATGTATACCAGGGGTGACTGTGTAGGATTGTTTGGTAGAAACATCACATTGAGTGAAAACCCCCCCAACTATTTTCATTAAATGCCAAATCCAAAATGTACCACACTCAAAGGACCACCCTAAAAGTACGTTTTATTTATTCATGAGAAAAAGCCAAGATTGTAGATTGTGTTTAAGGTTCTGCAGTTATACTGATTTGAGTACCTATAGATTACATCGAGCTATAATGAACAACAATGTGTTGTTCTCACACTGTTTATAACTGTTGTTACAGTGATAGAAGTTATACACACATACTCACTTTTATAGCAGGTAAATTCATTTCTCAGTGTAAATTATTAACATATTGTCTTTATCTGTCTGAAGACGTCAGTTCTTTAGTAGTTTAGTGCCTTTTTTTAACCTCATGGTGTGAGTTTATGACTGCTGGATGGGAGGCAGCTAATGAGAAAGTCATGTGAGACACATTATACAGGTTATTTGTTGATACAGTGCTCCAAGATATGCTGAAAAAATATAATTTTATGACCTGTTTATAACTTTGTCTCTGTGTTTTCTCGTGTGAGCCAGGCAGTGATGAGGAAGCTGGAAGACGCGGCCAACAACACAAAGACCTGGAAGCACAAGGTGGCCGAACAAGAGGGCATGCTACGGCTCATCCAACCAGGTAACATCAGCTGCACCAAATGACTGTTTGATGGTTCTTCTATCTTCGTGAGGACCAAGCTTAGTGTAACACCTTGAGAGTAGAGACATCTTTGATGGGTAAGACTGGATTCCAGGGTGAGAACAAGGTTGAAGCTATATTGCTTAAGGTTTTCATCATATCAAACATCATTTTTAATAATATTATTTGCCCACTATTGTTTCCATCCATTCACGGTATTTGCCTGCAGCGCCGCATAGCCATGACCCTCTGAATGTAAATTAAATGGCAGTTTAATACGATCCCATGTCTAGATATGTGACCAAGACACTTTCACACAAATGGCGGTGTCAATCATACTGTTTTATTATTTTATAGTATTTATTCATTTTGCGTTATGTCTTTCTTATTTTTTATGTTTGACCTGAATTGAATATCTGTTGTGTGCCATATTGTTAAAGCACTTTGAGCTGCGTCTGTGTAAGAAAAGTACTGTACAAAAGAAATTATTATTATTATTATTACCAGGTCATGATAACATTTCAGTATCACTGGGCAGCTTCGGGCGGCTTTGATGGTTTCCTCTTGCTCTGTGGGGGGTTTGCTTTATGCATAGCACTGAAGTTGTTACAATAAAATAATTGTTTTATGAAAAGCGTTTAAACTGAGAGTTAGAGAGCAACATCTGTACATATCTGCTTGAATTGTTTTTTCCTCAAAGCTACAAACTCCTGCCATGAATCAATTTAATGGCGCCTTCATCCCTCTAATGTCCCAATAGAGTTTATTTCTAGATTCAGAGGAAAAACAAGCTGAGACTATTTTGTCATACTCTCTCAGCCAACTATGTACCGAGCAAACAAACATATAAAAATGATTGAGGGACCTTTGGCTGGAGGCTTCATATTAAGAATGTTGTTTACTACAAAGTAATAATGACGACTTTAATAGACAAAATATCCATATCACACCAATCTCTTTTGGTGAAGATGGTTTATGTGTTTCAAACGGCTGCACTTTTTCACACTTAATCATATTCAGTTGAAACCCAAGAGGCTAAAGTGCAGTTAAGATAAAATCATAACTGCACTGAAATGAATCTTTGTGAATGAGCGAGTGATAGCGCTCCCAATTTGTTGTTCAGGAATATCTGTATCTTTAAATGTTGTTTAATAATAAGAGGCTGACCTTTTTAAAGAGATCACTAAATAGTTCTGCATTAATATAAACATTAGCTAAATGATCTCCTATTAAAATAGAATGAGCCATATGTGAAAGTGTGGACAATTAATTATAACGTGCGCACGGATATTATAACTAAAATCAGCTGTACACAACAATGTGTTCTGTTACAGAGATGGCCGCTAGCGTTGCTCGACATCATATTTTGTGTTATCAACTTACGCAATAAACACACAGCGAAACTCTGGGTTATTTCCCTCTGGACATTTTTGTTTGTTTCCAAGAAGGCAGTAAATTGTGCGTTTTGCGATTCAACATTTTACTATCATTCTGTTTTTATTGCTGTCATTTGTGTTCATTTCAACAAGTAATACATTTCAGCAGTACCGAAAAACTGAATCTGAGTACACTTTAATATCTGTTTGTGTATCACAAGTACTATCACTTTTGAATATTTTCCATATACAACTTTTATTTTGCAAACAGAAACATATGCAAAATGGGATGCTTTCTTTGTAGCTGACCTTTTTTTTGCAGACACCCGTGCAATGATGTAAAAATAGTCATGTGACATTCGATTTGCCTGATTGCTGTTATCAATGCATTATAGTGACTAATATTTGCCCATAATAAAATACTCCTACCTTTCCCTTCAGGTTCCAAGGGGCAGCAGATGATCACAAACTGGGGCCCCGCAGCATTTTCTGACGCAGAGTTCAGTCATAGGCAGAAGAAATGGCAGGAGACGAAGAACGAGGAGACCCAGGCCCAGTAGAGCCGGACTGCAAACATGTCTAATAATCACAAGAGAAGAAGAGACGGCTGCTGGGATATACGGTCTGTGATACAATGTGTTTAAGTAACGACTGGAAGACAGAGTTCTCTGATAACTGGGTTTTAAGTGGAATCCAAATTCAAGAATTACCAAGGTGATACGAGGCATTTTATGATTAGGGGGCATTCAGTAATGCATTACTTTATCCCTTTTATAATCTTTACTGAGAACCAGCACATGCTTTTGAACAAGTCTGTCGTACATTAAATTAAAGGAGCAAAACAGAAAGTCAAGTCACATTTTCATAATATGAAAGCTCCCTTTTTAGCTTTGTTGTCAAATGTATTGATCGCCATGCCAGTTGCTTGGTCTTTTATAATTGAGCAGCTTACAATGTAAAGTGGTAGTGTGTTTGAAGTCCACTGAGTGGGAACTACAGGATGTAAGATATGTATAAAGTTTGAAGAGCACATTGGCAAAGAGTTGGGTCATTAACAGATTTTTAACCCTAACAACCACCACAGATAACAAAAGGCGCTTTCACACCGGAGTACTTTTCCCTTTTAGTTCCGATAGTTCCTGGGATTTTGCGTTCACACCAAAAAGAGAACTTAGTTCATGAGAACTTTTCCCCCCTTTTCAGTGCCTGTTGCGTTGCATTGGTGTGAATGAGGTATAGAGCAGGTACTTTCCTGGGGAGAAAAAGTACCAATTTCTGATTGGCTGGGCGATTTGCAAACCACGCCCCGTAAAACTCTGAAAAGTTTTGTGAAGCCGCCATTGTATTTGCTGGCATTAGCATTATTAGCATTAGCATTAGCCCCGCGCACCAACGGAGAGAGAATAACTTATGGCAACACAAAAAAAAACATGGGAGCGGTGGAGTGATGAGGAGGTGTCGGCGTTCTGGCGATTTACTCGGAAGGCTTCAGTAGAAGCTGCTGGGAGTCCCAGCAGCTTCTACTGAAGCCAGTCCCCAACTCCGGGGACTTCCGGCCGGGGACTTCGGGTGGCAGTATACGCCGTGAAGTTGTTTGCGGCCTCCCAGTAAACCCAAAGCAGAAGAAGAAGAAGTGACGTCAATGGTTTTGTTTGCGTAATCTTCCCTCAGGGACTTATTCCGGTGTGAACGCGATTTACTCTTTAGTTCCATGGGGGAACTAAGTGCTTGGAACTAAGTACGGCAAAGTACTTGGTGTGAAAGCGGCTAAATATAACAGGATTGGGCTTGTGCAGGCCCTCTAACATGTTTTAACAGTTGAGCATTGATTCAACATTTACTTAGTGCCAATGACACATCAGTCGTAGCATAACAGTAGAATACAATGTACCGCTACCAGACACATTTTGAAAGACATCTACTTCAGGGGCTGAGAAAAGTAAACCAAGCGCCACAAAGTCTGTGGGCCGCATGTTTTCTATAACGTATGATCTATGTGAGAGTAACAACTTAAATGTAAATACACACACACCAATAACAAAAACATACTTGATTATGTATTTTGTACATGCAAACAGAGATGTACATGTTTATTTACATGTAGAGCGGGGAAGGGAGATCGGATGACAAGTTGTCACTCAGACGTCTGGCCTGACCTGAAGTATTTTCGGCTGTCCACGCATGGTTATACCAAGTTGGACCACGTTTGAAATGCACTACTTTTAAAGGGACTCGTTCAAAGTTAGGTGAAGAGATGTTTATCCGCAACTATCAAGGAATGCTATCTTTAAATTAATGTGATCTTCTAAAACTGCAACAAACTGTTCTCTTTCCTGTGGTATCTTGAGTTTTTATGATCATATTAACATGGAAAATAAGGGATTTTTGTACATAGAAAGTGTTTTGCTTACTACGGTAATGAAATGTTGTATGAGGGCAGCATCAGGATGACAGGCAGACCCGGCGCCGTGGGCCAGGCCCTCCCATT
Organism: Dissostichus eleginoides; assembly: GCA_031216635.1. Classification (NCBI taxonomy): domain Eukaryota; kingdom Metazoa; phylum Chordata; class Actinopteri; order Perciformes; family Nototheniidae; genus Dissostichus; species Dissostichus eleginoides. Next base: position 9,048,059 of record CM062273.1, on the reverse strand, counting down.
TGACATTCCTGCCCTCTCCCAATAAACACGTTTTATTTTATTTATAAAAATTTAAAAAATATATTTTTTTATTTTTGTAATTATAAATAAACTGTGAACTTTAAGGCTACGATGTATGTGATGTCAGATAGTAATATAAGAGTAATACATGAAAAACAGATTTGTAAAATATCCATAAAGAAATAGTAAATCTGTTTACAGTTCTGTTTCATATGGGTGTAGAGAGATGTATCCATAGATCTCTTGATTTTGCTCTCAAAGTGCACCAGATTGATGCTTTTAACTTCAATATTAAAAAAAAGTCTTCCCGGGGGAGCTTGCCCCCGGACCCCCCTAGAGGAGGTTAGGTCCACCCCCCACTTAAAAAAAATTGCACTTTACCCCTGCTTACAACTATATGCCGTGAGCTAATTGAGCCTTCATTGTAACAGTCGCGGGTACAGTCACTGTGTATTTGCGTGTGTGGAGTGTTGCAGTAGAAAATTCCACTGTAGCGACCGGTGCCTTAATGGGAAACCCTACATGTTTGAGCACCCTCTATGAAACGTCAAGCTACCCCACAGCACCCCCAAAAGAAAATCTCTGGTGCCGATACTGGCCGCGGCACATGACGGTTTTGTGTGCCCTCCCATGAAAATCATATGCCCTCCCTGTAGATTTGTTCTGGCGCCGGGTCTGATGACAGGTCAAGTTGTCTTCTAAAGAAACATCCTAAATTGAAATAAAATGTACATTACGATTCACTAAATATTTTTCTCATAATCAGGAAAGAGCTTTTTTTTTCTCCAGTTTGTCTGACCTAGATTGGTATCTGTCTGAAGAATTAGCTCTTAAACATTTCCTGCTTGTAAACACTGTCAGAAACACGGCACTTAGCCAAAATCACACTCCAAACAAGAATGCTAACCGCTGAACATTTTTGTTGTTGTTGTTGTTGTTGTACTGTAACCATCAGTGCCTTTGATACTGTCATGACTCATTGATTTCTATTTTATGTTTTTATATATATGTAAAAAGCCTGAAAGACTGAACTATGGATTAAATACATCTGGAATAACTGGTGTTCTGTAATGAATGTATTTGGATGTCTACAACTTAAAAATATTTTGGATTTGACCTTTTAAGTATTAACGTTCTAGAAAATGGTGCACAAAAATTATACAAAAGACACTACAATATGATGTATATGCCCTTTATGATGATCTATTAGTGCTTTGTAATTATTATGAAGGAAATGTACATACAAGGAATAGGTATTCAGTCAAAATATTGAAGATGGATGTTAAAAAAGGTATCCTAAGGAAATAGGGTACAGTGGTATGTAGAGGAATTGTACATAATGGACATTTTAAATAATCGAAAAACTGCCTGTCTTTTAAGATTGCAAGAAAAACAAGATCGAAAAAAACGGGGAAAAATTGTCATTACTCCCAAAATAGCAACTAAGACTACGAAAGAGCAACTGATTAAGTGGATAAAACAGATGATAGATAGAACACTAAAAACTCATACTAACCAAACATTACTTTTGTCCTTTTGAATTTTCAATGTAGGGTATTTCTAGGTCTATGTCTTTTATATAGAAGTAAATTGTGATAAGATGACATACATGATCCGTACTACACAACAAACATGCCAACTGCACAAACCAACTTTTTACCCAAACCATCATATGATCACCAGAGGGTGCTAGAGCGCCACAAACACAACGCCACTACAGACAGTGGTGAGAGAAGTTCAGTATTTCTGATCAGAAAAAGACACTAACTGTTGTACGGTAATAAATACATGTATGTATTAACTCTGTCTCATGTTGGGACCGAAAAATGGAGAAAAACTGAGACTTATTGTCCATGACTGACTTCTTCAATTTTCCAAAATACAGTGGATCATTATCTGGCTATGTATGAAACAGGATCATGTACTGTTATATCATTATGTGTAACAAAATGTTCTGTTTTTCTATTTTCTGGTAGGTGTCTGTCCGGGACTTTAGTTACATTAGATCTGGGGCACGCAAGGGAGTGTAATAAGGACTTACAGGGAATACAACATTCTTGCCAATCGCAGATGGATACTGCAAAAGTTATTATTAGGAAAAACTTTGGTTTAACACTTATTCAACTTGAAGAAATCAAACGTTGCATATTTTGAATAGAAGACACAAAATGTCTCAAATGTTAATTTACAGGACAAGAACTTCAAAGATGAAATTACATTTAAAAAGTTTTAATTTAAATCTACAACTATCTAGCCAACAATTATGTAAATGAGAGAAGAGCAGAAAGAATTGTATCTAACCTACGAGGGTGTACCATGCAGTTGAACTATAACTAGAGCTTCAACAAATATTTTGGTTTTGGACTGACCATAAAAGATTTAAAGACATCCCCTTGGACATTTTTATGTAAAATAATAAAATCGATAAATCTGGTTTTTAATTAAAAAAACTACATATCGGCAATCAGTAGTAATCGTTACTTTCAGCCCTAACTCAAACGGAGAGTTGACTGGAGGCTGTGTTTGACAAAGACCTGACCGCCACGCAGCATGTGGTTAATCTGCAGGTCAGGAACTTTTCCGCCCTCCAAGCAACCTGAAAATGAGCGTCTAATCCTGACAAGATTCAATAAGCGTAATGCCTGATACTTCCAGAGTATAAAAGAAGTATCAACACGTTATTCAAAACAGACCGCCTTGTAAAATCTGCACTTTGAGATGAGCCCCCCCTCGAAAGATCCCCAACAAAGTTAATTCACTCCATCCTCCCTGTGTATCGTGCAACAGTCTTTAATTTGAGTGAGACGGGACAGACCAAACAAACACAAAATACACTCCCAAAAATCTGCGGTCCAGATGCGCTCGGCACACATACCACAGCTGCACTAACATTGCTTTATGCAACAAGATGGCCTGTCATTAACGCAGAGTGCTGCGCCGGATGCGCTCAGTCAAACCTCCCCTAAGCCACCCCCCATAACCCCCAGCAGCGTCTGTATCCCATCAGTCCTCTCTCTTTTAAACATCCTCACACTCATCAGCCTGAGGTTATGAGGCTTGTGGCACGCGTGCTGCATTCCTGGGAGGTGATGCGAAACAGAAATGCATAAAATTCCCGATCTGGAATCCATCGCAGGGGGTGTGTGTGTGAGTGAGAGAGAAAAAAGAGCAGCAGGGGGGGTTAGTTGGAAAATAAAGATGAGGCGGGGTTAAGGGGGTCTCACTGCCCCCTTGAGTACCAGAGCATCTGAGATACAAAGAGTCTGAGGAATTCAAAATATATAGGGGTTTGAAAGTTTTAGGAATTCTGGGTATTTACAGCGAGTGGGGTTCTCGGGGGCCCGGGGCCTGTAGAGGTTTACGGAGCACAAGGGTACTCTTGGGACAGTCAAATAAAACGCCTGCAGAACATTTACCTTCCTTCACAGTATCGCATATGACAATTCATGGACCCCAGGGGTGTGATACGGGCGTATTAAGAGTTCAGGGAAGCATCTGGCGAGAGAGTAGACAAAAATAGCATATCAATGCGTATTCGCATTATAGATCTCTACGGAAGATTAAAAGGTCCCTGGAGGACTCCTGTAAGGGTCAACGACCCAAACAGATGTCCTCCCAACTCCTCATAAAAATGAAAAACAGCAAAAGTGGGTCCAGAGAGTGAGAAATTAACAGCAGCATTCCACTTCACACCAACAGAAATGTCTATTACTGTAAAGAGCTGCTCTGCCTCAACCTTATTTCACCTGCGTGTCATCCCTCCTGCCCACCAGCACGTGTTTCTGCGCCTCGCCCTCCTGACATTTCACAACATCACATGTGGGACTTAAACCAATGACTGAAGGTTTTAGTTAGATTTCGTGAGGTTCAAGGGTGCAAGGAGACGGAATTTGGGACAAAGATCTGGCTCCAATCAGCGCATCTGACTGAGGTTGACTCTGCGCCCACAGGAAGGCCGAGCCGAGGCCACAGCGGGGAAACCAAACTCTTCTTTCTCAATTGTTCCTTCCAGATATAAATATCTTCTGACAATGTAAAGTGCAGTGCTAAAGGTGAGCCGTGTGCCACTCTGATACCAGTTGTATTTTTACCCTCATGGGTCAGAGGTTACTGGGGATACATGTAAAAGTACATGACATGCACTTACCTACTGTAAATCATATTCAAATGCATGCACATGAATACTTACATGCATGCTTAGTTTACACACCGGGGTGTGTGAATGCTGCATGCACACAATCATGCACCCCAAAAACACATAAATCAAAACTAAATACCTACTTAATCTAAATGTGCTACAGATGCAGATTCTTTTTTTTATTCAGCCTGCTATGAACTGTAATATCGCTGTAGTGATGTGGTTGGATGTCTACTCTATCTGCGAGGAATGCTTTACGTGACAAGATAGAAAGACTTCAAAAGTCAACGTCTCATCCTATTCCTCCCCCATGAACACAAAAGAATGTTAGGCAAGGCGCAAATATAAAACACAAGTGTTTCTGTGAAGAAGAAAAAAAAATTCCTGCAACCCCCATGGACAGCGCTTCTCTCCTGCCAGCACATGAAGTTATTTCTTTTTCGCTTGAAACCGTCTGACTCATCATTACTGACTGAGCCAAGTTTGGAGTTGGCCTCCTATCAGAGCATTGTTTACCAGCATCCTACTTAATTGCACGGAGTATATGAAATCATTCTAAAAATACCCATGGTGCCGAGGGCTTCAAAGGAAGTTAGTGAATCAATCAGCAGAGCCCCTCTTAACCGGGTGAAAGGCCAAGTGCTTGATTAGGCAGATACATAATTACCTGAAGGCTCTTGTATCATCATCCCTTCCCTAAATACACACCCTTTCTCTCCCTCTGGGAAAAGTGTGTCATGAAGGTGTGAAAACATCTGCTATTCATGAGCACAGATCAACACAACATGCTTTGTTTAACCTTTTAAAAAAAGACATATGACTAAAAGGAGGGAATGGTACCAAATCTTAACTGTCATGATCCTCCTGTAGACAGGTCTGGAGCTTCGCCACAACACCTCCCTTATTGGATGGACAAAGTGCCAGGATTTAAATTCAGAATCTTACGTTTTGTTAATCAGACACACCTAGTAACAATGTGAATTCCTGTCTGTATAAGCACTGAAATCAATACATAAAACACAACAGCAATTTGAATAGCTTGAACTGCTAATATTTCACAACATTTCAAAATGTGAATTGAATACCATTATAGGGGCCTCAGGATACAGCAGCAAAAGGTAATTCATCTCATTCAAGACAGAGAACACTCTTTGTTTGTTTCCTAACTTTATCAGTGAAAAGCATCGCTCCATCTCAACCATAAGGAGCCCAATATCATAAAAACAACTATTTGAAAGACCATCTCTAAAGGACGATGGAAAAAATAAACATTCCTGAAGTTAATCAATCCATTTCCCAACTTAATTTGCAAGTGATGCCCTAAACCACAAAGTCCTAATGAAGACAATGTGACATCAATACTTTGACTGGAAAAAGGGGATATAAACTCTGAAATTCGAAGAAAACCTTACAATCGTTTAGCTCACAAGAGTGGGAGAGTTGCATATTAAAGTCTGAATAACTCAGCAGGGAGACGAGGGTGAGCAAAGGCTAGCGTTATTCGCCAGATTTCATTGTCTTGATCGATTTCATTGTCTTGATCGATTTCAACGCAGCATTGGGTGAGGACTTTTGCCTTTCAGCATGTGATGCCTCCGAAACAGCATATGACTCATGGCGACAGAATGCGCTGGAGCAGGAAACATCACTCGCAATTAAACTGTGAACTTCACTGGAAAACTATAGTAAACATGCTATTTTTGAAACACGTTCATGAGCCACTTGAGGGACATCCATCTCCTGGAATCGTAGAAGACAATGTGGAATAAAGCCCCAAAACATCTTGGAAATGCAAGCTACGTTTGCTCTGCATGTTACTTTAGTACAACAATAAAAAAGATATACAATTATTGACAGAAAGCACAAGATTCTTGCAGTTATAGTGTAGATTGGTTTTATTGGTGAAGGGCAAGGAATGTATTACTTCTAGATGCACATATACACACAGCGAGTGAAAGTTTCAAATAGGAGCCATAACACTATATATGTAGCAATAAGGTTTGCCAGTGAGAATCCCCAGTAATAATACATTTAGTTTAGTGCCATCAAAGAAGATGTGAATCCCCTGAATGTGAAGCTACTCAGTGGTCCTCATAAGAGCAGTGGATGTACTGCTCATATGTGAGAATCTATTACAATTGGTGGAATACGTTACTTGAAACACACAGCAAATGCACTTGGCAATTCTTGAATAAAATGCAGGACGACGTAAGTAATTAGGCTAAATAAGTCAATTTGTTACATGTCTCAAATCCAATTGAAACCTCACTAAGAACAGATTATAGCAGGACATTTCTAAAAATATTTGAAAGACCAAAGAAGTGAGATATTCATTGACAAATAGTACAAAATGAACAATACATCTGGTGGTGGTTGACAGTGTCTGGCAGGTCCTTTGATTTTTGGCTTTTAAAATCCATTTTCCATCCTGCAACCCACGCACTGGAATTTCAGGACTCTCCAAATTGATCTCTGACGTCTTTGCACTTTCAACAACAATGAAAGATAAGTGAGAATCGAATAATACCAGACACAGCTATAAAACACACATATGTGGCAGTTGCAAGTCAAAAAAGATTAATCATCCTATGGGTCAGTTCTGTAAAAAGGTACTGTCTCACTGATTGGACCGTGATGAGGACCATCTGTTTGGATCAGAATACTTCCTAAACTACAATCATCAACATTTACATTATCATTATTGAAAAACCTTGTGATAAGGACTATCAAGCAAAGATTTATGATGCTTCATTGAGTTCATTATCATGCATCTCAAAGTATTCTAAGGACTTGGTGATCTCCTATCTTCTCTTGCCACCACAACATGTCATTTCTAAATAAATGTTTCAAGAGTTACCGGATGGGTTGCCACAACAATTCGTACAGATGTCATCACTTTTATCCCCTGACCATTGTCTAGTGCCATCATCAGGTCAAGTAAGTTCAGTTTGTACAATACTTTGCCAAAATTAAGTGTTTACCAACAGTCTCAGTGATTTCAGCTTGGATTTATTTGGCAGTTATCATGTGAACACTCAAACTAAAATTGAGCACATGGTAAACATTACACCTGCTAGTCATTAAGATTGTCATTGTGAGGGACAAATATGGTGCTCAGAGACTCCAGAAAATAGTAAAACCCTTACTTACATCTGGTGTATCATTAATTCAAAAGGAGTTACCGCACAATTGCAACACGCCACTCGTTTGTGAAATATTGACAATGGTTTTAAGAGGGACATGTCAAAGCCTGTTACAAAATGGTCAGAATATCAGATTAACTAACATCTGTGGCTTAATGTGTTGAGATTTCTGGATTGTTTTGGAACAGAATTCCACCCACACTGATATTCAGACACGCTACTCACATTTTCAACTGCTTAATAATGGAAAACCGTGGAACAATTTAGTTTCTAGCAAAATCATGTAAGCCTGGAATGATCTTAGTGTTCAAAAATTCAACACTGTCAGCTCCAAACGCAGCATCCAAATGTGCTGTATGTCATGTTGTGGAGATTCACCTATGAGAGGATGTGAGATGTTACTGCCAACAGAACACCAGATGGGTATCACAGGACGCTTATACTTGTCAATAAGAGGCCAAATGGCAGTGTAACTGTAACAAATCAGAAATGAATATCCAGAAACAATTTAACATGACATCATCAGAGTAATAGTGTCAGTTGCGTATTCGATGGTAAGTTCTGAATCTAGACACTCATCTCTACGAAACTTCAGGTTGAGATAAAAGGTCACAAGAAATAATTATCTAGAAATATAATATATATATTGTATAATAAATATATATATAAAATATCTTGATGCATGAGGGTATGTATTACTAGGCATTAACGCAGCGTCCACACGGCAGCGTGCGTTGAAGCTTGCCGGCGAGCGTGTCTGAAGCTCGACCAACAACCAATAACATGAATCTCCCGCCCCGGACAAACAAGCACGCGGTTTGATTGGCTAGAGCTTGTACTGGCATATGATTTGATTGGCTGAGGCTTCCGTCGAAGCTTGAAAAGTTGAACTTTTCTCAACTTTTGAAGCGAGCAACGGAGGCAAAGTGAAGCGACGGAACCACAATGCAGTTCGGCAAAGCGTGACGTCACCCCATTCAAAGTGAATGGGAAGCGTCTCCGTTGAAGCTTCAACGCACGCCGCCGTGTGGACGGGCCGTAAGACTGAAAATACAATACTACATTTAAGAAAAAGTGCTTAAGAAGGTTAAATCTTTGGGTTGTCTGTTTGTCAGAAGGGTTATGGAAAATCATTGGGACAATTTTCAATTAGTTTGTTAGACGGGTTAAGCAATGGCCCAGGCAGAACTCTTTTAATGCCGGAGCAAATAAAAACCACCAGGCCGGTACACAGCATTTATGGAGACAGGGATCACGGTGGATACTTAGGGCCAATTTATTTTGTATAGTCATTAACATAGTGTGATAAGGCATTTGGCCTTGGCTGAAGTTTGAGTTGCCAAGGGCCCTTTTGGTTTTCCACCTGTAATTGATAAATATCTGGTCCTGTATTTTTCCACACAAAACAACAGATACTGTGATTTTCCATTGTTTGGAAATGAGGTTTGAGAAATGTTTGGGCGTCACATTTAGTCGAGTGCTTATCGCTCAGTATATTTCCAGGGAGTATTCACTTTCAGGCCCAAGAAGAGCACCATGGTATTACATACCAAAGAGGCAGGGTTAATAAAACTCCTTATAATCCCTGCCTTTATATCTCAGTAGTAATAAAAACGACAGAACGAAATGTGTATCTATAAATAGACACCGAATATCTAATAATATCACATAATGGATGCCTGCCAATGTTGAGCTAACATCGTTCTCTACTGACCCCTGACTGTGGAAATCAAACACAGCTTCATCCGTCCCCTAACCAAACACCATATTGTCTTAATCTATTGTATATGTAATATCAAAGCTATTTTTGCAGCAACAATTTGAGGGGAGAAAAAAATCTTGGCTTACTGATATGGATATAAAAACATTTATAAAAGCCATAGTGACCACCTATGGCTAGATAGATATATTTTGATCATGAGTACATTCTGTTTTGGATTAATACAATTCTGCAGAACAAAGTATTTAAATTAGGTTTGCGAACAGGATCATGTTAAAACACAGATCATTGAATCATCTTTTTGGCCCATGAAGTGTGCCTTGCTGTTGCCATGGCAGCACTTTGTTTATCTATTCAATGTATCAAAAATACATTACTCATGTTCTTCTAGAGAACTTTCAAACTTTTTTGAGCTACTGTGTTTTGTAAAGTCAAATCAAAACAGACCTGACATTGGCACAATGGATTACAGAAATGTACCCTACAGACATGATGATGGTGATGATTACAGGGGTTGGTAGTGGATGTAATATATGCTGGGATTGCATCAGCGGAGCGCAGGTCAACACAAGTTTGAGGCAAAACTGGGTAGGACTACAAGTACTTTATCAAAAGTACAGCACATTATTTGTGCAATGTTCAACAATTTCTTAGGGCGCTTTCAGACCTGCAGCTGTTCATTTGGCCATTACCAGTGAATAAATGATGTATTATTGTCTTCTAGTTCTGGTCCTCTTTTACACTTAACTCATGAAGTCATATAGACTGACCCTTTGTTAGGACAGTTTGGTGAGGCATCCTGCACCAAGGGCCAAAAAGTCTAATTTCAGTGACTGACTGCAGGTCTTGCAGCATTTCTTGTCTATATTCTTTTCAACCGTTGTCACAGAAAGTGCACAAAGAAATAGGCGATGAAGGGCATTATTAGTATTAGTCAACTGCTTGACATGAATAGGGAACAACAAGTTGAGACAGGAGTTAAAAGAGGTTTGGTTTACATCCATATTACAGCGGGTATTGCATTACATTACATTACATTACATTACATTTAGCTGACACTTTTATCCAAAGCGACTTACAATAAGTGCATTCGACCAAGAAGATACAAACTTGAAGAAAACAGAATCATATAAGTACATCAGGTTTCATAGAGCCAAAACATTTCAAGTGCTACTCAACTGGCTTTAGATAAGCCAGTCCTTTGTTAGTATATAAGTGCAAGATTCAAGATCATTCTATGTCTGCCAGTTCATACCACTTTAGTTTCTGTTAACCGTATAACATGTACATGTATGTAATGTATGCATGTAATGTATTGTAAATGAAGATTTCAACACAGTTATTACAATATCATTATAATCATAAAGAGGTCATATGTCTAGTTGTAGGATTATAGGTGTGATTTTGGACATCTAACCTCCCCCCATATAATTTACTCACTCAAGTGGATTATTTGACCAAAGGAAAATTAATCGCTTAGAATGTTTTAACTTATTAGAATTGAAATGATGTATTTAAAAAATGCAAAACATTGTTTGATTTTTGTTTGTGAAATGTGAGGATGCTTGCAATATTTCTGTCACTTAATTGTACATTGAATATCTTTGGGTTCTGGGCTGTTGGTTTGCAATGTTATGGTCATAATTTTTCATAATTTTATGACATTTGGTTTGCAGCCCTACTCTCAGCAGTAAATACCTTGAATACAACATGTCTATTTAACTAGTTACTGACATTCTTATTTATAACTAATTGGCAATGAATTCTGAGTAAAATAAGACTTTTTCAAAAATAAATATAACATGGCTGACCAATCAACCATATCAAACTGTTTTTCTACTCCATTTGCTTCCTGGAAAAATGTAACAGTTCCCACATGAGATTTTATTGTAACAGAGCTGAGATGCTTCGGCTAACCATTTTGAGTCAGGGTCAAATTTGACTCCTGAAATTAACTTTGAATACGATTGACCTATTGATTAAAACAATAATAATTGGTACGGTGGGTACTTTGAAAACAATGTGCACTTGAATGCAAGTTCATCTTTGTACACAGGTGGTCATGCAGAACCCTAACAACCAGTGGATGTAAATAGCACTCAGAGTGATTCAACTGGTCATTTGAAAGAGCACAAGTTCAGTAAAAAGCACCGTGCATGTAGTTGCCGTAACAACACCATAGTCATTTAAATATACTTAACCTTTTGTAGCCATTTAACAATCACAGATGGTTGACTCAGACTGAAATAGAATCATCCAAAAACACATATCTATTAACAATTAAACTTGACTTAACTGCCTTAAAGCATGCATGGCCGATAAAAACCCCCTACTGATTCCCAAAACAACTTGTTTTTTAGTAAGAGAAAAGGCAAACAATATGCAAATGGACTTGGTGCACATAAGACTCCAATTTGTTAAGCTAAAAATAAACCATTGACAGAGGAAAACAAATGTGTTAATTTACAAAACCCTAAAATGCACAAAGAGGATTATTTCAAAAACTTCTGGAAAATTAAATTCACACAAACTAACAAGCCTTAGTCACGCCATTTGAAGGATTGCTGACTTGATTACAATCTTTGCATGTTTTTGGTTTTACTGTCTACATGTGGGGTGGATGGGTTAGACATGAACTGTCCCACAGTCCCTCCCACTGGGTCTGGCATTCAGGTACAGCTCCCTCCCTCCTTCTATAAAGCCTCTCATGTTAGCAGTGTAAACTTCAGACTTCAACTCATGGTAAACTCTTTAAAACCTTGGGGGGGAATAACTACTTACTCTGCTAAACAGTATACAACATACTTGGATGTGCATCATAAATTATCTACACTAAGTACCAAGCTCAAACCTTAAGGTAAGTGGCTTTTCAAATAATCCTTATTTAAATTCAAGATTACTTTAAAGGATTGCACAAGGACTCTTCGGGTATTTAAGAATGTAAATTGATTTCCTGTGAAATTTGGGATATGACATTGAGGTACTAAGATTTTAATTAGTTACTTCTTTCCAGTGATTTTGGGTGTAAGGATTAATAGATGTTTTTTTCTCCAATAATATGCCTTAAAAATCCATTCATATGGATTTATAATTGACAATGCAACAGAGTGTGATTGTTAACCACACTGTTTTGCCGCTCCAAAGCCTTTCAAGTACTGTCTTATCAATCACCAGATGTTGCAGTTCAAAGTTAACCTCCTAAATGTAATTTCTTCTAATCTTTGCCACTGACAGCTTCCAGCCAAAATGAGATTAGCTCTGCACACGGTCATCTGCTGCTGTGTTTTCACCACTGTCCTGCCACTGGTGAAATGTGCCACAGGGGAGATCAACACCAGCCTGAAAAAAAGGTGAGCAGCCGATCAACAAGCTCTGAGAGAACATTGTGTTCATTTACAAAAAAAGCCTCATCATTTTATCAATAAATATAGAAGTCATTTGCTCACCCTTTAACAACACAAGAGATGTGTATTTCAAGTAATGTTGATATCAAAATATCCAGTAAAGTCAGTTCAATTCAGTTTGGCTATAGCCCGACACATTGTGGATTTTTGAAGCCGATCATAAGAGTCAGAACAAATAGAAACTATGTTTGATAAGGACACCTAAGTTGGTTACTATAGAATAATGATGAATTAATGTTGCGAAAGGCATTTGACAGTTAAGAAATTAACCATTCTCCAGTGGACTAAACTATGTGAAAAAGAGTAACCCTAACCCTACTTCCACATGTCTTCCTCTATTTACATTTCTTATTACTCAGTAGGAATACTCGCAGATATCGTTATGTCTGTGATTAACCAACTTGTGGCCAATCTGTCACCCTTGCAGATAAACATTTCGGGCAATTTCTTATCAATTTATATTTTCTGAAACCATCAAGTGATGATATTTCTTAACATCCTGAGAAAACTCTTGAAATGTCTTGAGCCCAGCAATTAATTGAATCATTATTTTTGCGTGTTTCTGAATATCATGATTTTAAGTCTGTACTTTTATTCTCTGTGAATAAGTGTCAGTTTCTTCTATCAGAACGTGTACTTTTCTTTGTGGCAGGTCCAAAGTATGGCTGCACACCCGTATGAAGAGAGATCTGTGTAACACCTTATTGACAGCCGCGGAGAGCCACTCTGACATCCATGTTGGAGCGCAGCAGGACGAGAATGGAAAACTGGCATCACTTCCGTCAAGGTAACAAGAAAAGCTACGTTTTGAGGGTAATTTTGCCCAAAGTTGATGGCTGATAATGTAGAAATAGGTAGTAGACATGGAGGGATTTATAATTGATGTTCGGCTTTTAAACCATTAGGCAACCAGGAGAACCCCAAAGCTCTGCATTGTTAAGTGTGAGAGGCACCCCAGATGCATGTGTAAGACAAGATAAGGTCTTTATGATCTCCTGATTTACAGGAATTCAAAATGAAATTCCTACCAAGAACAGTATGGAGAGTTTAAGCTCTTATATTTTCTGATAAAGATTTGGACCTCTAAAAGACAGGACTTACAGGCTGAATAATTCCTTCATTTCTCAGGCTACAAAACTGTAAAATGTTTAGTATGACCAAACTGATGATACGTTTTGTTTTTAACCACTGGGTTAGATGATTATGTTGGTTTAAGTGATGATTGTACTTGATACTTGATGTATTCATGCATTGTATTACTTTTTTTGTATCTTAGTCTGTGTGCGAACGTTTCTGTCTCTTCTATGTTTGGCTGAAAAACAAATTTGACCTAATGGACAATACATTTAAAGTAAAAAAAACAGATATTTTTAAGATAACTTGTAGAATGTGGATAATCTACCCTCCATTGAACTGACACATTTATATGAATTTAGATACATCTCGATGACTTGGGTTTACACCCTGTCCACTTGTGTTGCCATGTCAGACTTAACAACCCGGGAAGGCATTCTTAAAAAAACGCATACATTTACATTTTCTTTATCCAGCTTTGGGCTACATATCAGACCCAGAAGAACACCCAACAAAGCTGCAGGCTGCGCCTTGGTCACCTGTGCATTACACGACCTGCTCTACAATCTGCACCGGATGAGCAACACCGCGAGAGAGGTCAATGCCCCTGAGAACAAGATGGGCTCCGGAGGGTACGGACGCCGCCGACGCTCACTCCTGGATGTCTCTCGACTCGCCCTCCAGACAGGAAGACAAAGGCGGAGCATTGAAGCTGGTCAGCGAGTTCACAGACACAAAAGTACACGCACAGTGTCCTAAAGACAGGCATGGAAAGGCAAAGGAGAATCCTTGTTGGGGTTATTTGCTCACAGCAGATCAAGAAGTCCCCTCAGAGGTTTTATTCCACTGATTTACAACTACATTCACAGAAAGAAGGGCTGCTACAGTCCATCAAAGGAAGAATTGCATAGTTCACTCTGGATGAAAGAGAGATTTCAATCATATATTTCGGCATGCATCAGTCAGTCTGAACTAGGGATGGTAGGATACCCAAAATCTAGTAGTCGATACCGATACCAGGGAAACTCCACTATTCTCCATATTCGTTACCAAGGGAAACATCTAAAAGAAAACAATTACTGTGTCCCAAATACATGTAGTCTCAAGAACCTTAAGGTACTAGCGGGCACTACAACCAGTAGTACTGTAAAAAAAATCGAATGATATATAATGTTGGCGTTGACTTCGTACCAAAGTATCGGTTCTCGTGAAATCCCTAGTCAGAACAAGTGTGTAATTTATGGATGAGTTCAAATCACGCCTGTGGGACTTGACAAGAATGTCCGTCTCTTCTCCAGCTTCCAAAGCGAACTTGGCAGCTGAGACAGAAGACAATTCCTGAAGATCTTCTCTGAAATAACCGTGACCTGAGGAGGAACGGAGGCCGCGAGCGGGAGGATTTTTCTGATGTTACCGGACCCAAAACTGCCACATGGACTACCTGGATTTGATACACAGCTTGTGAAGTGCAATTTTGACTATATGTACTACGATATAAAAAAAACAACATATACTTATCTGCTTGTATATAAGGATTTATAAAGCTACCTTAT
Source organism: Dissostichus eleginoides (assembly GCA_031216635.1). Taxonomy (NCBI): domain Eukaryota; kingdom Metazoa; phylum Chordata; class Actinopteri; order Perciformes; family Nototheniidae; genus Dissostichus; species Dissostichus eleginoides. The sequence continues at coordinate 9,033,027 of CM062273.1, read as the reverse complement.
ATTTAAGCATACAACTATATTTTTATACAGGGAAAATATATATTAAACATGTCTCTTTTAAACTTCAATGAAGTATGTATCTTAACTGTTAATAACCATCTTGTCATCTTGAGTATCGTCTTGTATTTTTGTAATGTTATTGTGATGTTTTTATATTATTGGAAACTAATTATATTAGCGATGTCATTTGTTTGGATGATGAAAGTCTTACATACCAACTCAAGAAAAACTACAAATGAGTCATGCAGTTCTTGGCGGGACTATGGATGATATGTAGAGGGATGGAGAGCCAGTAGTAGAAGTGCTGATCAGACAATACAAGTGTTGTGCTGCCATCTAGCTTTACAGAAAGATACATGTAACAAATGCAGCTTGAACAAAGCACTTCATGTGGTTATGCTAAATGTTTGATCTTTAGAGCTTTAGTTTTGAATGTATCTGCTTTTTTGTTTGAATGTAGTAAATCCTAATGAACTCATGATTCAGCTGAAATGAATTGACATGGTGTTAGGTAACATGATTTATGGTCTTGGTATGGTGAAACGCAGCAGGAACTGTAATCGTTTTCAGCTGGCTGTGACATTCTTCTTTTTGAAATAAATGAATGCAACAAAGAAAATAATTCAAAGCAACGTTGATGTTACTTAGTGACCTTATATCAAATATTCTGCTTGTACTTTCAAGCGATAGTGCTGAGGGGCAATGCAGTTTATGAGCCTTGCCATTTAATGATAGCATGTGTAGTTAAGTGTGATTAAATGCTGAGTTACATAAAGTCAACAATAGTGTACATTCCATTCTAAAAATAATCCTTTTATCAGCTGCATGCTTTCAAAGAAACACATGTACTGACAATATATTTGTCTTGGCTCAACATGTTCTTAGAATTGTGTAATCATGCCCATTTTACAAAATTAATGATCTTTCGCCAAAGAATTTAAGTTTTAATGGATGGGGAGTAGGGACAGTGTCGTCTCCTCAAATCTGGAACACTCCAATGAGTTGTGTACAAAGACATTAATCACTATGGAATTTGAACTTTACTGATAGTGTGCAGAGTGGTCACACTGTCCTAAAATTAGAAGCAATTTCACCATTCATCTTTTTTTTCCTTTTCATTAAACTCAAAAGCCCCTTACTTAAATGAAAAGCTTATATAAAATGAATGGTTTATGTCTGAGTTTATTACATCTCCAAATGAGTATCAACATTTCACCAACTGTAGGGATGTTTAAAATAAAATGCAATTTTGATACTTTTGTTCTCTTTGGGAAGTCCATCCATAATTTCCCTTTTTTATTGTAAAAAAGCAACTTGAATGCAGCTCTCTTTGGGTCAACTAGACCACAGGGGGTCAACAAAGCTTAAAGGGGAGGTCGCAAATCCTTTTTCAGGGGTTTTAAAGGTCCCATGTCATGGCCATTTCTACTGATCATAATTCCATTGTTGAGGTCTACTAGAATAGATTTACATTGTTCAATGTTCCAAAATCACATTGGTTTTCTCATACAGCATCTCTGTATAGTATGTGTATTGACTCTCTGTCCTAAACGGCTTGTTGGAGCTTCTGCCATCCCCCCCTATGAGCCCACTGCGCTCTGATGTATGTTTATGTGTTACAATGGCGTTTGTTAGCAACCAAAAAATGACACCGGTAATGAAAAACAGATGAGAATGGGGTCTGGGTGCCGTGTTGGCGGGATGTTGCGGGGCTCGCTGCTCCGCCCTTTGAGGCTCGAGGAGCGGACAGTGTTATAGTGTTGTCCTTTTTGCATGTGTATCTTGCTTTGTTATAGACAACTCAGGAGACAGTGAGTATCGTTAACTGTGCTTTATTCGCGCTCTGTATTACATCATAACTGGTGTCATTCATATAACATTCCGGGTATTCACAACTCCGGACCAGAGTATGTCAAAACATTACAAGTGTGAGCTGTATTACTGGTGTCGTTTCCTGGTTGCTGCGTGGGGTCTGCGAGACAGCGAGACACCGCGGAACTCAGCCTGGCTGTGTGTGGCTGTGTGTGGCTGTACGTGGCGAACTGTGAGTGGAGATCAGCGGAGCCGCGGCTGAGAAAAGATAAGGCTGAGTGAGTGTGTGTGCTGGCGAAACTCCGCGGAGTACAGCGGCTGAGAAAAGATAAGGCTGAGTGAGTGTGTGTGTGTGAGGAGCTCCGCGGATTGGTCCATTTGGACCTGGGCATGGTTACGTCACTATACTCAGGAAGAAAAAAATGGAAAATGAGAAATCTCCAACGAGGCGTTCTGGGGCAGCATAGACAGGTCTTTTCTGTGTTAGAGTTTTACTCGCTACAGGGTGTACTTTGAGGGATTGTGACTTTGCATACCGTTTACATGCAGAAAAAGCTACATAACTCACAAGGGGACGGGTAATAACCGGAAAAGCATGACATAGGACGTTTAAGGGATTTAAGACAGCTTTACAAATATATATACATACCATTGGCTTATAAGGTACAGTAAATAAAATAGTGTCCAAACAATAGGAAGAAGAAAACACTGAATTCATCAATAACAAGAAAAATCCTATCCTATTATATTGTTAGAATAAATAAGAAACACAATACAGAGAATTGTAAAAGTTTCTCGAAATAATCGGGGAAATCAAATCTAAAGCAATATTCGGTAACACTTTATATTAAGGTACACAAATTGACCATCAACTAGTTGTTAATTAACATGCATATTAGCTGTATATTGGCTCTTTATTAGTCATTATAAAACACTTATTAATGCCTTATTCTACATGACCATATTCTACAAGTAATAAGCCATTAGTTGAGAGTTTTTCCTCAATAACCCTCTAATTAGTGCTTATTTATTGCAAGTAAGGAAGTTGTTGTACATGAGTTTTGGTCTTAATATGCTCTGCTCAATATGGGCCTAATAAGGCAGTAGTACCACAAGAAAAGTAATTCTCCCATAATAACACTTAACAAATATGATCTATTCTTATGTAACAAGACATGAAACTATAAGTGTTAATTATGTTTAAATAACTCAAAATTAGGTATTTATATCTAAGAACATGTTCCCTATTTTAAAGAGAAGTCTTGTTCATAACCAATAAGCTAGTAGTTTGACTCTAATTAGGTATTTCTATCTAAGAATATGTTCCCTATTTTAAAGTGAGGTCTTGTTCATAACCAATAAGCTAGTAGTTTGAATCTAATTGACCTGAACAGGTTCCCTATTCTAAAGTTGCCTCCTCTTCACACTTTGTAAATACATTATAGCACACAACTACTGAAATTAACCTCAACAGTACATGAACAAAGTAGGCTCACGTTGAAATATCTGTTTTATCAATGAACCACTAAAGAGAGGTTCAGACACATACCAAAACATGTCAAGTTTCTCCAAGGCTGAGAACACATATGCAGCCTGTACTTTTGAATAAAAACAGATTTTTAACAGAGTTTATGTATTTGTGATCATACTGTGTGACCTGCTTGTATGTACTTACACAATAGGTGTACTGTTCTCTATGTGTTGTACTGTCTCAATGTGAACATAGATTAAACAGCCAGCCCAACTCTTTTGAGAGCCAGGGAATTAGCAGCCATGCTCCTTTATTGACTTATTTGCAGTCCACTGACATTCAAACGGAGTGAAACTATAAAAAAAGAAGTTACAAGGCACTTAATAATCTCATAAATACAAATGTAACATACACAGATTAACACATAGGACCGCTAAGTGTAAACAATGTAAAAATAGATAATACTAGCTGTGCAATAAGCATGTATACAGGCTAGTATGGCTAACGCTAGCATGTATGATAACGCTACCGTGTATGCTAACGCTAGCGCGAATGCTAACACATTTTCTCATTGTGTTTAAACATCTCCATATGTAATCACATAAACACAATACATGTTACTAATCCTTACACTTACAGTCATTGCTTTCTGACGGACTTGACCCTTTCACTCTTCAGGTTGCATAGGGAAAATTAGTAGCAGTCTACCCTGCTGAAAAAACCAGCATAGACCAGCTTGAGATGGTTGCTGGTTTTAGCTGGTATTAGCTGGTGTTAGGCTGGTTTAGTTGGTTTACCAGGCTGGACAAGCTGGCCAGGCTGGTCTTGCTGGTTCAAGACCAGCCTGGACAGCTAAACCAGCATAGACCAGCATGGATGTCATGCTGGTCTATGCTGGTTTTAGCTGGTAGTTAAGCTGGTCTATGCTGGTGAAGCTGGTATTTATGCTGGTCTACCAGCAGTCTTGCTGGCGAAACTGAAACAGACACAGACAGACAGAGAGGGCGGGACACGGGGGAACGGCAGTGTTTGAAACAAAACGGTATAAAACATGGTTTTGACTGGCACTAACGGTCGGGGTTGAAGAACATGTATGTAAGAACTGGATACAGCGTGGGAGGCGGGGCCTCGTTCATTCCTATGAGAGTTGCTCATTGGCGCATGAAGACAAAATGGCCCAACTTTTGAGAGTGAAACGTCACGAAAGTATTCATATAATCCGTTCTTATTGTGCATCCATGGGTAAAGACTCATGTAGTACTGAACACGTCACATGAACGTGCCGGGAGGCGCGGTCCCGTGGGTTAGATCCGCGTTCATAATGCCGAGGAAAATAACTCTCAGAATAACGTTATTAGCACATTTTACAACTTGAGGACCGAATGTTTTTAATAAAAGCTATACAAATGTTCATACTGGGTAGTTTATTTAGTTTAAAAAAAATTATCCAACGATTTACAGACGTCTCTTTCCCCATGTTAGTCAATGGGAAAAAGTATTTCCGGGCCCAGCGACTGATACAGAAGTGTAGTACCGCCGTTTGGCCACAACAAATATTTTCCTCAGAGTCCGACGCACTTCCTTGGGGCTTGGTGAAGATCAGTTGAGCGTTTCTGTGACTCCGCCCAGCGGCTGCTTTTCTGAGAAAAACCGCTCTGACAGCGCTCTCTGGAAACGCGCTAAAAGTCCTTCTGGAGGTAAGCAACACTACACAATTTCACCCAGTCTGAGAGTAAAAGCTTTCTCTAAGGTTCGTTTTGCTTTCTTAAAACGTTACGTTATTTATTAAATTAAAATACTGTTATGAACACTATACAATGTCTTTATTTTGGTAGATACCAGAATACATGACACAATGAATCTTTGTAATATATTTATGTTCTCTGGTTTAAATAATCATACCAGTATTTAAACAATGTATGCTGGTCACCTGGAATCCTGGTAAGCTTCCAGCATGGTATATTTAATACTATTATTAAACATGAGCTGGTGATAGATGGATGCTGGTGACCAGCCCAGCATTCCAGCATACTATTCTGGTCTATGCTGTTTTTTTAGCTGGCCAGGATGGCTGGTTTAGCTGGTTTAGCTGAACCAGCCATCCTGGCCAGCTAAAGTGTCCAAACCCCTCTAAACCAGCCAACCATTCCAGCCTAATATCGTCAGGCTGGTCAGGCTGGTCAGGCTGGTCAGGCTGGTCAATTTAGCAGCTAAATTGGTCTAAGCTGTTTTTTTCAGCAGGGTACTGCCATGCTATTCAGTTCACTTTCTCCTACTTCCTTTACCCGGTTTCCTGTCTAACCTTCAGTACAAATTTTACAAAAATATAAATGTGCAAATATGAAACATACAGGTCAATATCACCTTGCTATTGGTAGCTGAACTGTCAATACCCCAAAACATATTCTTAGATATAAATACCTACTTTTGAGTTATTTAGACACAATTAACACTTATCGTTTCATGTCTTGTTACATAAGAATAGATCATATTTGTTAAGTGTTATTATGGGAGAATTACTTTTCTTGTGGTACTACTGCCTTATTAGGCCCATATTGAGCAGAGCATATTAAGACCAAAACTCATGTACAACAACTTCCTTACTTGCAATAAATAAGCACTAATTAGAGGGTTATTGAGGAAAAATTCTCAACTAATGGCCTATTACTTGTAGAATATGGTCATGTAGAATAAGGCATTAATAAGTGTTTTATAATGACTAATAAAGAGCCAATATACTGCTAATATGCATGTTAATTAACAACTAGTTGATGGTCAATTTGTGAACCTTAATATAAAGTGTTACCCAATATTCAAAAGGAAATCGGCTCGAAATGTATCTAAATTGCTCATTTTACACCGACTTACTGCAGTTTTAGATTTTCACTGTTTGGGTTTCTGTCTAGTGCAGGGGTGTCAAACTAAAATACAAAGTGGGCCCTCAAAGAAAAAACCAAACATGCCCTGTTGTCGCAAGAAAAAATGTGCAGAAGGAAACATCCATTGAAACTCAGTTTGCTGCTCTGTGATGCTAGTTCAAGCCAGATACTTGGCATCTCATCTTGGGTGCAAGTTCATCAATGTTTGGGGTCAGGCTCTGAGCTGAGGAAACCCTCAGGATTGAGTGAAGGTGTGCGTGCAATATACCGGCGGACCAGATCGAATAGTAATTAGAAATTATCCTGCGGGCCGAAATTAAATCCACCAAGGGCCTGATTTGGCCCCCGGGCCTTGAGTTTGACACATGTGGTCTAGACTCTAGTGTATCCATTGTCCTTTAAATTCCAGTCTGCACAGACCGGGGTTTTAAAGGTTTGCTTTAACTGGGACCCTGCCTCAGCTAATCTGGTATTAAGGGTGCGTTTCCACATGCTGAATGTTAAAAAGACATATCAACAACAAAAAAAGGATACAACTACACTACAATACACAGAATATACATTTAGATCCAGCCATGAGGGAGGCCATGAGAGGGACTTTACTTATGGATGATTTTCATTTTCTATCCAGAAGGTGGTGTTGTAAGCTTTACTCCACCACACAGTAACCACCTCTGCCATGATTAGAATACTACAGGTAAACCAAAGACAAATGTGTACCACTGATTTACATCTGCTTTTTGTAAAATTGACAGTAACTTTGTAAAAACTAATTTTAGTAAAGCCATTCCAGGTACCTTTTTTCCTCTTTTAAAAATGAAGCATTTGCCCTACTACATATCTCTAGAAAAGTGTTATGGTTAGCAAAAGTACAACAGTAAAGCTTTAGTTAGGCTGCAAGTTACATTATTTTTACCAATAATCTGCAAAATATTTTCTACATTCATCATTTAGTCTATGACATTTAAAAACAATTCTAAATATGTCTTTTGCAGTTCCTCAGGGTGTATCTTTAAATATGTTTTGACAGGAAATATAATACATTTAATGTACATGTAATATGTAACAGAAAAGTATGTTCTGTCATGTTGGCATGAAAAATACCAAGATCAATTTCATCATATTATAGGCGAGATCTACCTTCTTAACACTTCTGTATAATATTGATAAGGTAACAAGACGAGTAGATCTGGATCTCAGTGATGTAACTAAGCATTATTGAGTGTTTTGGGTCTTTCAACATCGAACACTCTTGTCCAGGAGATCCAGTCGGGTGACACTGACCCTGACATGTGTCACAAGGCCAGATCAAGGCGAACTTGAATTCATTTGACTTCCTTTCCTGTGGATGTCAACATTAACATCTGAAAAAATGTAGCCTTAAATTGAGAAAGAAAGCACACTATTTAGTTCTAACTTTTATCTGACTGCCACAGGTGTTTTATGCACATTCTTTTGTGCAATCAGAGACCTTTCCTGCACAATGAGCTGCAGATACTTCTCGGTTAAACAAAGATGGGTGTGGTCTATGAATAGTTTCCTTGCACTTGAAAAAAGGGGGACAAGTACTGGTGCAAATACAAGCTTCCTTCAGCACTTCCTCTACTACAGTGAGCAACATAGATACAGATCACTTCCTGAAACTCATTTCAACGCTGGAACTTCAATGATTTTAAAATGCGCACAGGGTTAACTTGTTCAGACTGGCAGTGAAAGAGGAAACACCCTGTTTGCCTGTTTGTCTGCAGGCAAGAAGAGGCTTCATTGCAAAGACTTGGCTTCTGTCTGGTGATTCCTGAAAAGGCTCTCTACAGTCACAAGAGTTGTTCTTTACAGCCCTGCAAACAGTAAGTAAGCTGCCATCACAACTATTCTTTGCACCTGACTTTTGTACTTCTCTTTCTGTTGCTCTTGTATTACAGTCACATCTTATCATTGAAATCACTCTGGCATTCTTTCTCTAACCCTTGCTTAACTGTGTATGGTGGTATCTGTTGGTGAAATACTTGACTCTAGGGTTTGATGGTTTTTACTCCTACATATTTTGTTCCAGATAAGTAAGCATCTACGAGGCATAAGAATAGATGAATAGGAATATTTTTAAGTTATTTCCCTTTATAACTGAGTTTTAGTTGTAATGTAATGAACGGTCAAACAATGGTTTACATGTCTTAGCCTCAGCTCTTCCTCTGTAAGTCTGTACAGTATATTCTGGCCTTTGCTCTTGTTTCTGCACATTCCAGAGAGAAGCAAGGTCTCATCAGGGCTAATATTCATGTTTATGCAAATGGGCGTACAACAGTTGGTCATTTGCATACAGCTGGAGAAACAGTTACAAAATATTAAACTTGATTTACATTAACCTATCCTAGCATGAGCATCAGAGGAAAATGCATATACTAATTTACTTAGTGTAATACTACTATTTAAAACCATCTTTCGACTATTTTCTACTAATGCCTGCTTGTTTTGAAATATTTGTCTTTTTTGTTGTTTAGAGGGTGCATAAGTGTATTTTTAATGAACTATAAAAAAGTCCTTTACTTAAAGGTAGGGTACGTAATTCACTTCAGAAACACTTTTTGTTATATTCCATGGAATGCTCTTAACATCCCGATAGAAATGAATACATTAAATGCTTTGACAATAAATACATAAAAAAATGTCATCTGTGGAAGCCGTGGCGCTGTAAAAAGCACGACCAATCATCTGAGCCGGCCCGGCTAAAATAACTGGATGGCCTACCTGCCTGTCAGCCTTCCATCTGTGCACAAACTTATCTCTTGCCCTCATTGGTCATGTGCGCGTTCGTGTGTGTTGGAGGAGGGCCTCTGTAAGGAAGTCTGAAGGAAGGGGCAGATTTTTTTCGGCTGCGTACTTTCAAATTCTAGCGCACTCAAGCTGGTTTCTCCATTCTTACCTACCCTACCTTTAAATAATATATGATCGATATTTATGAATCATTATTGAACTTGACTGTCGCTTGTATTTGTTCTTACACACAGCAATATGAGGAAAACCAGATAATACTACATTATATTAATTTAACGTACGCGGAAGCAAAGTCAACAGACAACATTTTAGCCTCATTAAAGTGAAACTTAATATCCCACTACAACTGCAACTGTCAACAGCAAAGTTTAGATAACAATACGCTTTTTGTAATAATGTTACAATAATGTTTGACCACAAATATTGCAAAAGTACTATTTCTTTAATCTTGGTGACCACACTTTCTAAAAATGCACAGTCATAGTGAATGTACCAAATTTAAATAACAACTAAATAAATAGTAGAAGGCTGTGGCTCAGTGGATAGTATGATGGACTTCAAATCAGAGGATAGCAAGTTCGAATCCCACTGCAGTCAGCATGTTGTTGTGTCCCTGGGCAAGACACTTCAATTACTCCTGTGGGGATTGTCCACAGTACTGACATGTAATGTAAATAGGGAAGCACCTACAATAGCATTCTCTCGTATCTCTTTGACAATACTGGCAGCATAATAGCAATGCAGTAAGCTGAACAGTTCAAACCAGTTTATAATATATATATATATATATATAGTGTATGACTGAAATGCCACACTGCAGCAAGCATTCCAAGATCAGGACACAACTCGGTATTTCCCAAGTAATGCCTCAAGCCTCAACGTGCTATTAAAAATAAATGAAGGGTGACTGGTTTTGCTAGTTCGCCTCACTGTGCAAACACAGAACTTTTGAAAATGCTGTGGCTCTATCTTCGTGTTTACTTGTCATGTTTGTATCATCCTGTGGTCAGAAATGACTCATTTCAAGGCTTAGAATTTCAAACCTCCTTATAAGGGAATACTAGCTTCCTATTACCTCAGCTGCCACATTAGCTGGTTTAACATACATTCTAGGAACATTCAAATACCTAAATAGAAACAAACCTTTGCATACAAAGGTGTGACTCAGTGTTGTGGCTCAATGTTGTAATGTGTGTTTATAAAAGCTCTTTGACTGAACAAACGGGAAAAAAAAGAAACAGGAAATTACAGAACCACCAGAGCATATGATCTGAAACTTTCTCAACCGCCAGCCTTCTTTTTTTTTCTTCTACTTCTTTTACTCTCGCAAGTGTCTGTCATCTCTAAGGTTGAACTCTTGATCAGACAACTTACATTCACCAGTGTGGTTTAGTCGCACTAGTGCACCATGGGAGGTTTATAATTCTTATAGAGCTCAACCAACTTGGATGTGTTGCACTAAATCATAGTAACTTTGCGTAGGTTCAAAGGTATCTTAGTTTGAGTTAGTAGTTAGAATTTCTAACTTTAGTCTGAATTTAACCCCTTTTTTGAAGCCGACCTCTTACCACTATACTCAGATAGACAATGTCTTGTTTCATTGATGGCTTCTTTTTGTGTACTTCCAAAATGTTATGAGCATTCAAAAACTACGGCTCATATCAATCTTGGCCATATGCATACTAGGGCTGCACGATTTGGGGAAATAATCTAATTGCGATTTTTCTGACAGATATTGCGATTCGATTTGCGATATTTGTTTTTAAGCGACCCAACGGAATTTTATTGTAAAATGCGGCCATATCTCCGGCTAGGAAGGTCGTATCAACGTGCTCCCGTCTCTAGCACCCCCGCAGCCCGAGCTACGAGTGAAAGAACTAAACTTACATGAAACTTGACACATGACTGACACACAAGAAGAACAAAAAAAAAAAGATTAAAAAAAGATTTTAAAAAAAAACAAAAAAAATTGCAGGCTTTGCGATTTGATAATTGCATCATTTAAAATCGCGATTTCGATTTAAAATCGATTAATCGTTCAGCCCTAATGCATACTTCCAAAAAGAATTAGAAAGAATTAAGAAAAATCGTCTTGACTTCAATTTTTTTCAGAATTTACTATCCAGTATTATGTTTAAGCTTTACAGAAATAGAGTTGAAAGGACCCCTCTATTGCAAAAAGCAAAACAATTAAAAAAAGGCTATGAACGAAATGTTTTGACCAACTGAAAGGAAGTGATTACTTTGCCTGAACTAGTGCACTTAAATATTGCGCCATTTTGAAATCTTACTTCTGCTTTAGATCTGAAGACAAATCTTACTTTGCTTAGTGCCAGCTTTATGATCCATTGCACTTTAAAAATCCGTTATATTACGTTTAAATATGTTTTCAGGCCATAAAGTCACCATGTAGACTCCAAACATGGGATCACTTTATAATTTGCGACGATGTTGTTGGGGTAGCAAAAGCATGTTGACAGTGTTTTTGTAATAACTCTAACCGCTTAAAGAGGAAGACAGTGCAGGTTTAACCACAGGTAGCCAGCTAGCCAGAAAGGATGCAATAACAACAGGGATAAGAGAAAAAGTGTTTTTAAATCAGCAGTGTTATGATCCTCCTCTGACCCACTTACGGTTATTAAAGTCCCCTATGACTTTGCTTCCACCACCGACGACAAAGAACAGTTTAGGCTAAAACTCGAAAAATCATAAAAAAACAAATACAAGAGAAAATAATAGACAGGGATAAATAAATTGAATACAACACTTTTTTTTTTAAATGCAAGGTAAAATACTGAACTATTATGGAGCAACGTATGCATTACATTTCTTTGAGCTGTTTCAAATGTGTGAAAAACCACTACCAAACCAGTTAATCCATCACTGAATGGTGGGTTAGTCTAATGTTAATTAAAGCTTTTTTTCTTCTTAATCCAGATCAAAATGAGCAGAAGGGAAACGCCCCTGGTTAAGCAGCAGTCTACACCCTGCTTTGGGAAAGGTGAGTAAATACTTACTATACACAGACACATGAAGAAACAACTAACAAACAGCAGGCTCACTAAAGTAACTCAACTCTAATTTCCACATATTAAAACATGCACCATCTGACAGACTACAGCATGTAGCAGGGAGGCGTGTGGCACAGTGGATTAGTGCGTTGGTGTTTGGATCAGGGGAGCACAGGTTCAAACCCCACTGCAGTCAGCATGTCGTTGTGTCCCTGGGCAAGACACTTCACCCCAAATTGCTCCTGTGGGGATTGTCCACAGTATTGAGTATGTAAGTCGCTTTGGATAAAAGCGTCTAACAAGTAACATGTAATGCATGTATCTGTTGACAGCAGTGGTAAATCAAAGTCTACCTCTATCCTTCTACACAATCCTAATACTGAGACTGTTGACAGTAATACACAATATTGTGAATAGCTAACTATGAAGCAGCATTCATTGTGGTTTTCTATCCCTTGTAAAATTATGGGAGTTACATTTCTTGTCAAAATAAATGTGTTTACATGACTTTCTGCTGGTAACACATTGACAGCCGCAGCTTACACCCATATATGCTAGCTCGACCAGGAAGAACAGCTGGGATGTTTGCTTTTGGTAGATAATGGATTCTATAAACGGCTTTAACAAAAACTGTTTACATTTCATAAATGGCCTTTGTGATACTTAAATGCACGGTCAGTGGATAAAACTATGATTAAAATCAGTCATCTAGGAACAATTATAATGTTTAAATGTACTTTCTCAGGGCTTTAATATTCCCTCTGAGCTAAAGTGTGTATTGCCTCTTTAATGCCCCATCTCTGCTCACATGTAAGGACCAGGTGTGGCATACCAGCTTGGATTATCTGCCCCTGTTGCCATGACGCTTTCAAAACCCTAAAATAGAGACAGGGAGGGACTATCCTGACAGCAACAACTAGCAGCTGCATTATACATACAGACACTGGACCAGATAAACAGCAGAGCAAAGCCTGACAGAGGCAGGAGAAGTGAAAACCCAGGAGAGAAGCATCGTATATTAAAGAGAGACACAGATACCAGACCTGAGGACAGTCTGGACAGTGTCAAGAGGTTTCCAGCAACACTTTAAAGTTTTCCCTGGGACACAAGTGGCAAATAAAGATAAATAGTGGAGCCAAAACTAAGAGCTAGGGAGTCTAGAAGAAACACATGAAAGCTGAAATACTTGACTCAACAGACACAGACTGAGAGAGCCAAACATGGCCAAACTCACAGCAGAAGGTAAGAGAAAGAGAGAGCTTCCTACACTATAGAGCTTTGTAGCGACAATAAGATGAAATGTGTTGACAATGACTGGTTGATAGGAGGTCCACTCTCACGGTCTGAGATTCAATGGAGAATCCACTTTCTATGGGAAAGTAGTATACCATCTTTCAACAAAGGATGTTACTGATGAATTATATTAATGTAAGCATTTGTGTGATATTAAAAGCTACGCAAAAAGTACTGATCAGCATATTAATTAAAATGTCATAACGTTTGCTAAAAGACCCTGCCGACATACACAGACGGCCCTTTGTGGCTCAGGTTTCCATAAGGGGGGGGGGGGTAAGTCAAGGTCATCCAAGAGGCATCTCAGCTGTTCCAGTATGGAGAGTGTTGACACGCTGAGAGGCACGTGAAGAATGCCGGTTTCCGAAATTGGATAACCAAAGAACAGGCAAGAGAAATTTTGACGATGTGAGAGCAATATAGTTGACTGATATAGTTGCATGTAAACCACCCAGGATGGTGAGTCTGCAGAAGAGACGTTTGCTATTCGATACAACAGCACATCTTGTCTTGTGCTTGTTGATTTAAAAACTTTCACAGTGAGGATAGATGCTGGAACTGGCGAAGTGACCAACTGACTACGACATTTATACTTTTAGTAACAGTGATGATGGTGATCAGTATAGCCAAACATCTCCGCTACTGACGGGATGTTGGATGGGAACCATATTTCTCACAACGCAGGGATAAAGCAAGCAGGCAAAGCTATTTAAAAAATAACTTTCTTGTGCTGATCAAAATACAGTATGAATTCACAGGGTCTCACGGATAAAAATAGGACCCTAGTTCCTGCCATTGGTATGATTGAGGCTCAGCTCAAACCAAAAGGTCAAGGGAACTGAAAATATGGTATGCAAATAATTGCTGTTCTAACAAAGGGTCAAACATTTGTTTCCATTTAAAGTAAAAGCTGTATTATCAGGATACTCAACTGTTAATAATCTTCTAAATAGCAGTCATTAATTGACATAAAAGACAAATTCATACCTTATGTAGCATCTGAACGACAGGATAATGCAATGCTAAAAACCGTTGTACTACATATGCGTCATACAAACTAAAAACTGTGATGATATGGTCAGGTTTCATCCTTTTCACTGTGCTGCGTAATGTCAGAAAAGGTGACCCCGGGGGTTGAGGGGTCACTGCCAGTCTAGGACAGCTCTGACAGTGACGGTGTGGGTTTACTGCAACTTGCCCCACACGTCGGCAGAACACGTTGTCACTCAAGACATGTTGACTCGTGAGTTACGAGGTGGCATTGCGAAACATGCCAAGTTCCTCACCTAAACCCCGCCAACCCCTACCTCAAACTCATTTTCACAGGTCTCCTGTTTACCTTGTTTCTATCTGAATGTATTGCAACCACTAACATAATATTATTTCTCCTGGGATATCATATACAACATGTTAGCAATATGCTCAGATTCTGAAAAACATATTCCTTCATCTGAACTGAATGTCATTTGAATATAAGCAAACGGTATACTAAATCTTTCAGTACCCTTGCAATGAGAAATAATGACCTATTATTCACAATTATGAACCACAATATACTATATTGCAATGTGGACTAAAATGTGTTTAAATTTGCAGATTTCCTTTTATTAAGCACAACATTTAGGACAAAAAAACATTGACCAAAACTTCAATCTTTCTTGACTTTCTCAGATATGCCTAGGCTTTTCCAAAAAATGTCGATGAGCGAGGTGGATGAGAAAGTACGTCTGCGAGCAGAGCAGGTGTACGCCTCTGCTCTGAAGGAGGAAGACAACAAGGAAGCTCTGTCACTGTTTAACGTGCAGGAGGACTGTCCCATCGGTCTGCATGAGGACAGGCAGAGGACGCTGGAGAGGGAGCTGGCTGCACAGTTTTCTGAAGAGTGTGCTAAGAAGTGGGTTTGATTGAAAACACCTCTCTTTCTGCACATCCTATACGTCCTAACATCGAAAACAATTATTATTGTTTTGCAGTTCTAATTTGAGTTATTCTTGTCCTTTCATGTGTGTGACTAGGATGAAGAGTTTCATGTTGAAGCGTTCACAGTCGACTGTTGGTGGTGTTCAGGCCTTTCCTCGTTCCCCGTTGATCCCCCCAACCACACCTGAACCTTTTCCTGCAGTGAACTTTCCAGACTTCCAGAGAGTAACCATCAGTGGAGACTACTGTGCAGGGGTAAACAGGACTAACACTCCAGCATATTATACGAACCTGTAACTGTAGATTCAGACATCTCCAGCACTCGAGAGGATTAACAGCATTTCAAAAGAGCTGACAAAGAAAGCAATAACAAATAGGCACTCAAAAACGAATTTAAGTCTGTTCCTATTGTAAGGACCCAGGGAGGTTGGTCATTTAATCTAGTTGTTCAATATATTAAAAAGGTTTGGCTTAAGGGTGTCAGGGGAAAGGCCATCTTCTTACCTCATGTTTTAAGCATTCAACAAATCTAAAGATGAATGTTTTCCCCCTCCAGATCACAGTTGAGGATTATGAGCAGGCAGCCAAAAGTATCCTCGGAGCGTTGTTCATCAGAGAGAAATACTGCAGACTGGCATACCATCACTTCCCCAGGACCGCAGCACGATTCCTCCGCAACGCCAACAATGAAGAGTGGCGAGAGGAGGATGAGGTCATGCCAGGTAGGGGGTCCCCAACTCTTCTCCTGTTTGGAAATATCTAATTCCATATCGTACTTTTTGATTGAAAATGTATATTTTTGGTATTGTACTATTAAAAAACAATGAAAATGGGATGTCATAACATAGTCCTATACATCACCCAAGAGAGAAATGTGTTTCTATGTTAAACAACATTTAGGATATTGTTTTAAAGGGGACCTATCATGCAAAATGCCCTTTTTGATGTCTTTTATACATAAATATGTGTCCCCGGTGTGTCGGGGAACTCACGCAGCGTCAGAAAATAAAACCCTCTCTCTTTTCCTCCGTACCCAAATCTCTAAAAACGGGGCTACAACGGAGCTGATCCAGATTTAAGTCCGATATGACGTAATATCGGAAATGTAGGCTGGCTTTACACCCTATCAGAAACGTTGCTATCAGAAACAATGCCCGACTGTTTTGGACGTAATATGGTCGGTGCATGTTTACATTAGCATCGCTAACACTCAGAGCTAACCTGTACTGGAGAGCATGTGTGTGAAGAAGCAGGAAATAAAAAGGAACTCACCTTGTGGTATAACCGGCAAGAGAGAAAGCCTTTGAGCTCCATACTGTTTCAGAAATAATCCTTGATAATCCATGATATGGCGTTTCATCACCGCAGTATTTAGTTTAGACAGTAGCTGCCGGGTCCCGCATGAGCTCAGCCCCCTCCTTTTTTATTTTAATCAATTTTTTTTCTTTTTTTAAAGCTTTATACCCCAAATCAGCACTTTTGAAACAGGAAGTGAAATAGAGGGATATGAGGAATGGCTAGAATGGGTGATCTGTTTGGTATTTTGAGCAAAACACTTTATAGACATGTTTTTTAATATATTTTTATATATCTGAGACCTATGCTATTGGCTAAAAATAGCATGATAGGTGACCTTTCAGATAAAAAAAGGGAATACAAAATCTGAAAAAACGTTGCAACTCTAAGGGGCGTCTAACATTACACTCTAATTTTTGGTAAGGGACAAACATGGCGAATTCTTACTGAGTTAAATAAGGAAAAACTGTGATGAAAAGGATGACTTATTGTCTTTGCTGTCAGTGAGCTACAATTAGATGACAAAGACAAGCGCACTCTCACGTCCAATGTTAGCAACACAATTCAGAAACAAGCAGGGACTAATATAACACCTAATTCATTAGAATGCCAATGATATCATAATAAGAAATAAAGTGTTGGAACAACTGCTGCTATGATAATCTTATGTCAAGGGTTAAACGCTATGTTGTTAACATTTAACTGCTTATCGCATGTTAAGGATGAGTCTAACTATTCTAAACGTCTATTTTAAGTAAGTGTGAAGAAGTGTGTGTGAGCCAAGGTCAGTGGAAGTATTCCTGACAACAGATAGGGGACATGCTTCAGGAGGCTTCTCCAACACAGACCATAAATTGATATGACTTATATGTACTGGGAACATGACTATAAAATGTGCAGTACTAATAATTTATTTGTTTACTATACGCTCTAACCATATGACAAGTAAAAAGATGAGGCACATAAAGTGTACTATGTTGGGACTAAATAGATGACAAGATAGTTTAAGTTAGCATAAACAATTGGATACACTTTTCAGCAGATACTCACTGCTTTAATCTAGCAGGTGATCTCAGAAACGTTTTCTTTCATCAATGGCAAAAATGTAAAAAACAACTAATGAATATCTCACAAATGTGGGTCCTTATAAACAACAAAGCTTTGGAGAATGCTTTAAGAGAATAAATTAGCCTTATGATATCACAAGCATGACAGTAACTGTGACTTTCTTTTTAGCATTTATACATCTGTACTTTGGCTGTTTGAAGAGCATGCGTCACATACTATTATCTAAACATAGATTTTCCAACAGCTGCACTTGAATGTGTGTGAGAGATAATGACTGTTATTTTGTCTGTTAACAATTGCATCAGTGGTAAAATATTAGTTCGGATACACATCCTATAACCATGATGAGATACATTGAGTCTTAATATTCTTCAAGATGTGTTGGTACTGGTAACTGTATATAACTCCTACTGCAAAGCATATTCATTATTTTCCGTTTTTATTTCCTCTCATTGTGTTTAGACATCTGGCCGTTCCCTCAAGAAGGAGAGGACCCATACTCCATGGAGGGTATTCCTGAGAACCAGAACTACGAGCTGCAGATGAAGGATGGCATAGTTCATGTTTACGACAATGCTGAGGCCCTGAAACAACAGCAGCCTCACAGCCTCCCTTACCCCGACCTCGAGACCTTTGCTATAGACCTGAGCCATGTCCTCGCAATGATAGCTGACGGCCCAACGTAAGTACACAAATGTTTTAAATATACATAACGACAATAGGGCAAAAGGACATTTTACATAGCTTTTAACTGATATTTCAAAAACTACTGTGAATAGTTTTCCCTTCCTGAACTGTGCATGCAGCAGAGCATCAGTCTGCAGGGGGGAAAAAAGATTCACTGCAACCATTAACATGAGTTGAATAAGTAATTTCAAATGTTCCTACCTGAAATCTTTTGCCCCCTCACAGGAAAACGTACTGTCACAGACGGTTGAACTTCCTGGCCTCTAAATTCTATCTTCATGAAATGATGAATGAAATGGCAGAGCTAAAAGAGCTGAAATGTGTCCCACATAGAGACTTCTACAACGTCAGAAAGGTTGGTTGGTATTTTCCATCTAGTTCATTATACATTAAACTAGCAACTTACGAAAATCATTGTATCAAAATGATGTAATGCAAATCATCCGGTCAACATTGAGTCACTCTGAAAGTTATCTCTAGTGCTCTTGGTCTAAATCAGCGGTTTTCAAAGTGTGAGGCGCGCCTCCCCGGGGGGGCGCCAGAGAGCTTCAGGGGAGGCGTAGCGTGAGAAAAAAATAACGCGAAACAGTGAAATCTAGCTAGTTAACTTATGCGATCGGCAACATGGATCGATTTTTAGTGAAGTTACCTAAAGTGAGAGAGGAGACAGCGTCTGGCAGAAAACGTGACGGCCGCCCCTTAATTTTTTATGTTTTTAAACGGCATTATTGAAGTTGCGCTGACAGGCGACAGAGGTCCACCGTTTCCCCGCAGCGAGGCTCCCCCCGTTGACAGTTCACTAGCACCCCCCCCTGTTGACAATTCACGTGGGCTGGGCTTGGTGAGATTCCAGGGCAGATTTTTAGTCCCAAACCGCCCTGTGGAGAGCGAGTTCCCCCACCTCGCCAAAAAGGCTGTAAAAGTGCTCATTCCCTTCACCTCCACCTACCTGTGTGAGTGCGGGTTTTCCGCATTGACTATGATCAAAAGCAAGTACGGGTCAAGGCTGCAGCCAGAGGATGATCTGCGTTCATTCCTGTCTACATTGCATCCCTGCATCATCCGCCTTTGCGCAACAAAGACGCGGACTCATTGTTCCCACTAAAGTAGGGGTGAGTGTAAGGAGTGTGTTCAGTGTGTTGCCGGGAGCATATAAGGATTTATCCACGATGTTGAAAATGTTAACAAATATGTTTAAAACATAAAGATAAAAAGGTTTTAAAAAGTTATTGTTTAATGTTTTAAGGAGGTGACGCTACTCAGCCAATCAAATCGGTGCAGTCAGTGAGTCAGCACGATAGATTCAAACACACACAGAGACGAGACAAGAAGAGAGAGTCATTTCAAATGGCGTGCTCAAAACAGAGAAAGGTAGACAGCGAAAACAGAGCATTTAATGACATTTTCTCTTACTGGACCTCTTTGAAATGCAATTGAATACCCCTGCATTATAGCAACAACAACAACAATAATAATAATAATAATAGCAATAATAATTGGGAGGGGGGGCGCGGCTGTTCTTATGTTCTCTGAGGGGAGGCTCACCTTCCCACACTTTTTCAAACCTGATGTAATGCAAATCATCTGGTCAACATTGAGTCACTCTGAGCTTCGACTCTGAAAGTTATCTCTAGTGCTCTTGGTCTAATTAACATACATTTAAAGATCCACTGTGTCCAATAAAGTCATGCACATCCTAACGGTTTGCTTCATGTCAAAACACAGGTGGACACACACATACACGCGGCTGCTTGCATGAACCAGAAGCATCTGCTGAAATTTATAAAGACCACATACCAGGAAGAGACAGATCGCGTGGTCCTGGAGAAGGACGGTCAGAAGATCACACACAAGGAAGTCTTCAACAAACTCAACATGGACCCGTACGACCTCACCGTGGACTCTCTGGACGTGCACGCTGTAAGAACAAAGTCATTGCTGTCAAAAGTTCTTAAAAATTGAAACAAGTTCAGTAACATTTCTGCAATGCCGTCAGACATCGGTTTTGCCAGATAATTGTTCTAAAAAAACAACGTTCTTGAGGTAAATAGGGCAGATATCGCTTAATAACTCCATGAGCCTGCCAATAACAAATGTGTGGTTTTAAAAAGAAGACAGAAGGATGCAATTATGCGTGTTCAAGCATTTCATATGGTGTGATGCAATCTTTTTTATGTTCCATGCACGATCTTTTTAATACGTAATCTGAAAATAATAAACAGTCATTTTGTTGGAATGAAAATGTTATCAAAAGATTCACCCTCTCTCACGAATGACCCTCCTAGGGAAGACAAACATTTCATCGGTTTGACAAGTTCAACTCCAAGTACAACCCCGTGGGCGCCAGCGAACTGCGAGAGATCTACTTGAAATCAGACAACCACATCAAAGGAGAATACTTTGCACGAATCATCAAGGTGCAGTATGAGTTTTGTTATCACTTTGAGGCCCTGAATAATTATCTGACTTGTTCTCAAAAAGTTGGCTAAAGCTAAACTGGAATTTTGAGAAGTCACAACTCCATTAACCAAATACAATGAGTTGGAAAAAGCAACAGGTGAAATGGTGAAGACATTTATTTTAGGGATTTGTTGATCAAATTGGCACATTTTTTCGGCCCGTCAAACTTAAAGATTTCCTGCTTCTCTCTCTTTTATATCATGTTACATTTTTCCTTTAAACATTACATTACATGTCATTTGTTAGACGCTTTTATCCAAAGCGACTTACATACATTCAGTACCGTAGGGTGAAGTGTCTTGCCCAGGGACACAACGACATGCTGACTGCAGTGGGACTCGAACTTGCTACCCCCTGATTCGAAATCCAGCACTCTATCCACTGAGCCACAGCCGCCCCACATCTTTATGTATACTGTTTTATCTTGGTATATTTTGTAAAGACCTGAACCATCTATCATAATTGGTTAGGGTTAAGTTGTAGATGCCCTGCGCCGACTGGTGGTTGACTATTGAAGTACATGAACTTTCATGTCTGTAGTGTTCCTTGTTTAAAGCATTAAGTATGTTGGTATTTGGAAATAGCACGGATGTGACCGAATCACCTGTTCTCTGTCCAGTGAACAATTGACAAACGTTACTTCTGCTTTATAAAGGAACATCACTAGACTTTCTGGTGGAAACTTACCGAGACAAACCAGTAAATAATATAAAATGGTGAGGAAACCTTTCACTGAAATGAAGATTCTTGGAATAAGACGGTCTTTTAGGGAGTTTATTCTTGCAAGAAGGTAAATCGTTAGAGTGTCAAGCAGTCTGCAGCGAAGTACAAAAGTCAGAAGGTCTGCAGAGGGTCTTATACCCACATTTTCACACCAAGAATGGAAGGGGAGGGGCTATGACAAACAGAAAAGATACATACTACAGTATATATAGGATTCTTTCAAACACATCTTCTAGCAAATGGAGAAACATCATGTCTACACTCCACAAAAGGAAAGACCATTAACTTTACAACACTAAATAGCTCTAACTTGAAATGCTCCCTTAGTATGATACAATTTCCCATAACAACTGTTTCAGGAAGTGTCCAAAGAACTGGAAGAGAGCAAGTACCAGCATGCCGAGCCCCGCCTGTCCATCTACGGGCGCTCAGCCAGCGAGTGGGAGGGCCTGGCAACTTGGTTCATCCAGCACAAGCTGCACTCGCCCAACATGAGATGGATGATTCAAGTTCCCAGGATTTAGTAAGTGCAAAGAGAAAACTTTAGATATAATCATTACTTTTATAGTTTAAATCCATTTATTTTGGAATAATAACATCAATTATAATGTTTGTCTTGTTTGAATGTGAGTGTATTTGGTGCCTTTTGTCTTGCAGTGACATCTTCAAGTCAAAGAAAATAGTTCCGAACTTTGCAAAGATGCTGGAGAACGTTTTCCTCCCACTGTTTGAGGCTACAGTCAATCCACAAAAGCACAAGGAGATACACGTATTCCTCCAATACGTAAGTACATATATGATGGGTGGAATCGGTGACACAAAAATATTAAGTAGTGTTGCCAAGATTATTGAGTGATGTTAAGTTAGACTTCTGCACAAACAGTGAAAGACAAAACTAATGAAGACACACGCAAGGTTGTGTAAAATAAATTGTGACATTTTATTCGTTATCCTATAGGTGACAGGATTCGACAGTGTGGATGACGAATCAAAACACAGCGACCACATGTTCTCTTACAAAAGCCCAAAACCTGAGGCGTGGACCACAGACGATAACCCTCCATATACATACTACCTGTTCTACATGTACGCCAACATCATGGTGCTCAACAACCTGCGCAAGTAAGTCCTGCGTGCCAATTCACTTTTTTACTTCACCAGACAAGCACATTTTTAATGGCCAAATTCATAAATTGCCTTTTTGAGTCACATACATATTCCATTCAGTATATTTCATACATTTTTGTATAGATATATTTCAAATAAACAACAACATCTCCTTAGTCCATAGAGCCCAAACATGTAGAAATTGTTGCACATGAGTTTTCACATATGTACATGGAGGAAATAACTTGGTACACCGCATGAAATGGTATGAGTTAACTGCAGGCAGGACATAATATCATTATATTTTGCCTCCTCAGGGAGCGAGGTCTAAACACCTTCCAGTTTCGTCCCCACTGTGGCGAGGCCGGCTCCATCACCCACCTGGTGTCCGCCTTCCTGACGGCTGACAACATCTCCCATGGACTCAACCTCAAGAAGGTGAAGTCCTGAATTCATTAGAGAGTTGGATATATATATTTTTTTATGCTGATAGATAACTTTGGGTGCTAATATGACCACTATCATCTCTATGTCAAAACTGCCAGCAACACTGATACTAATTAGTGGAGTGCTAACCCACAAGGGCCACCTTTTTTAACAATTTTACAGTCCCACTCCGAAGCAAGATTTGGTATTTCTCAAAGATTGCATTTGCTGGCCAATAAATAATAACAGAAAGATGTAAAAAATACAAACACCTATTGCTCCACAGGACAAAATACCTCAGCTTGAAATGCTTTGAATCACTATTGAGAAAGGCAAAGCTCACTATAGTCTGAGCTCGATAATAGTTCAAAATTATTTTATAGACATGCTTAAGTGTGATCTATGTTTCTGTGAAAGACCTTTTCTATTTAGACATTCTACACTGTAAACTTGTCATTGGAATTAAGGGGAACATTAATTATATTCATGATCATATCTTAAAACTCCTTAACAGGCATGCTTTAAATATCTATGATGACTTAAATATGTTCAGGGTTAAACTGAAATGTAGGATTTTTACTGTTTAAATGTGACACCAACCATTTGCAACCCTATTTATCTGTATCTGATATTTCTTTAACCATATAATTGTCCAACACTAACTTCAACAAATAGATATTAAGCATTACTAACATTACTTTGGTGTCCACACCCCCCCTTCTCCCCAGAGTCCAGTGTTGCAGTACCTGTACTACCTGGCCCAGGTCCCGATCGCCATGTCCCCGCTGAGCAACAACAGCCTGTTCCTGGAGTACTCCAAGAACCCTCTGCGGGAGTTCCTACAGAAAGGCCTGTGTGTGTCGCTGTCAACGGACGACCCCATGCAGTTCCACTACACCAAGGTCAGAACCACTGCAACAAAATCAATGACAAGACAATTCCCTCACCATCAAATATCTCTAATGACAGCACATATAAGAAGAAATCAAAGAGTCACAATATCCCAGAGACCAAGGTGCCATCTTTAAATGTCTTGAGTTGTCTGACCAAAAGTCCAAAACCCAAGACATTGAGTTTACTATCAATTTGGTTTTGGACTATCATTATCAGATCATACAAATGTATTGAATCATTTTTTGTATCGTTGCTTTTAACCCTTTCAGGAGGCCTTGATGGAGGAGTATGCCATTGCAGCCCAGCTGTGGAAGCTGAGCACCTGTGATCTGTGTGAGATAGCCAGAAACAGTGTGCTGCAGAGCGGACTCTCCCATCAGGTAAAATCCTTTTTTTTATCCCAGTCATTGGCATTACTGGGAGACATCAGCTGAGAGACATTTTACAGTTTAGAAATAAACACATCAGTGCTCTCTGGTGGACAAACTATGTATTGATGACATGGTTTATACATGGCCACAATTGTTTTTGGAAATATAATTTCTTCTAGTGTCGGTGATAAACAAAAATGGCCCCATCCAAATTAAGAGGTTGTGCTCTCACAATAAAAAATTACAAATGACTGTGAAACTTACACTGAAGATATTATTTTATCTCCACTGTTTTTTTTTTATGGGAGGCATTTCTTATCTAACACAATCCCAGCCTCGGATAGCTCGTGTAAATACTGTGTAACCCTATTACAGATGAAAATCAGTAACTAGTAGTAAACTGTTTAAGTAGTAGAACAGTTTGTCAACAATTCATCTACACTTTCAGCCATGCTTTGTTGAAGTCACATGCTATGTGATGTTCATATTTGAAATCTGCTCAATATATATATTTGTTTTCATGTTCACCCTACAGGAGAAGAAACACTTCATTGGTTCCAGCTACCTGGAGGATGGACCGGCGGGAAACGACATTCGGCGGACGAATGTGGCACAGATCCGCATGGCCTACCGCTACGAACGCTGTGCAACGAGCTCAGTTTCCTAGTGGACGCAGTGAAGACAGAAGTTGGCAATACCATACCAGAGTGATGTACCTCGCCAGCACAAACTGTCCTTAATGATGAAGAGACAAAGGTTAGACAGCACTTTGTTTTTTATTATATATTCTTAATAAACATTCTGACCGAGTTTTTATTTTATGTGGACCCTGGTGCAGGAATTTAGATAAGCCTAGTAATGTACTTTGATATAAATGTCATATCTAGATCGCATTCAATGCTGTATCTATGGACTTTGCCAGTCATTGTGCCTCATTTAGTGGGAAAGAGGGTTTTTTTCTTTTATATGTAAT
Organism: Dissostichus eleginoides; assembly: GCA_031216635.1. Classification (NCBI taxonomy): domain Eukaryota; kingdom Metazoa; phylum Chordata; class Actinopteri; order Perciformes; family Nototheniidae; genus Dissostichus; species Dissostichus eleginoides. Next base: position 9,007,864 of record CM062273.1, on the reverse strand, counting down.
GAAGTGCACTAGTGAACTAGTCTATATGAAAGGGCATTAGCCACAGAACCTGATTCAGAATTAACACATTCAATTAGGAGATTACAAATAATTATAATTAAAAAGTTGCGATGCTTAATGAACTGTATCTGTCACTTGCATATATACATGTTACAAACGCCTTCCTTCAACTGAGTTTAGAAAAAAAGAAAATAGTACACTAACTTTGCTAGATTTGCATTTTCGTGAATGCAAGTGAATGATTTTGTCAGAAGGGAATGCCAGGTCAGGTAAATCTTTAAAATACAGATAAAACGTTTGTATAAGGATTAAACATAGTTTGTGAAGCCTTTTGGGGAAATCACAAACCCTGGTTCTACTCACAAATGTGAAAAAAATAGATTGTTGTAATTATTTTCTTTTTTTATGTTTATGTTTCTCATTTTTCATATGTAAATAAAGGCTAGAGAACAGTCAATACTGGTGTTACATAGTCTTTTGTTCCTTGTGTGTCTCAATTATGTATATGTTGTCTACAAAGGGATCAGTACTATAATCGTGGGAGGCGTGTGGCGCATTGGTTTGTGCGTAGGTGTTCGGATCAGGGGGTCACAGTTTCAAACCCCACTGCAGTCAGCATGTCGTTGTGTCCCTGGGCAAGACACTTCACCCCAAATTGCTCCTGTGGTGATTGTCCACAGTATTGAGTATGTAAGTCGCTTTGGATAAAAGCGTCTAACAAGTAACATGTAATGTAATAATCAAGACATACAATATATATTATTCTGAAATGGGCCAATCTGCGTAATGAGATTTTGATGCCAATACTTTTGTACTTTTACTTTAAACATTTTGAATGCAGGACTTGTGACAAAGTATTCCTACTCTCTAGTACTTCTACTTTTACAATATCTGAGTACTTATTTCACCTCTGGTGATTACCAAAAATGCAATCACCATGGTTATGGGTTATCAGAGCCAACAAGTAGTGTTAGCATGCTAGCACAATGCATCCCTTGTAGCAAAAATCAGCATCGGCGGGCAAACGTTGTTCCTAATTATATACCTAACTTTAAATCAGGACAGGCTCACTATAGAACAGAACAGGAAAGGTATTGAAAGAAGACACCAATCCCGCCATGAGAATGTAAATCCTCAACAAGTGTTAAGCTAAGTCAATGGCAGCCAACGGTCTGTTAGCAGTTAGCTTAGCTCTGCTCCCGGACCGTTTGCTACTCCCTTTAAAGTGAAATTATACGAATTTACCGGAGGGAAAGTTAATTCCCCAGCAAACCAAGTGGAGATTAAATGTCGACTGTTTTAAATATGTAACTGTGTTCGTATTAATTAAAAAAACACGGCGGTAAAGTTACGTTTTAAAGTTGTTTCACCCGGTGTTTCCCCCAGTTTTAGCAGCAGCAAGACGGTTAGCTCTCCTCCAAACCGTCCAATTCCAAACCGTATTGGTTAACCGTTGGGGTTTGATTTAAGGACCGTTGACAAATAACTGTTAATCACTAAATACCAATGTTATGGTTTATTTTACATAAATATATAGTTATTTTCTTTGAATAGCTACAATATATTGTAATGCAACCCATACCAATATTATTATTGCACCTTTTATAATAAAATATAGTGCCTATTCTGATTTTAAGAAACATTATTTATGGCAGCTTATTGATTCTTTACCCCAATAATGTCGATGTAATTACCCAGAGATTCCATGGTGTAATGTGAAACACAATTAGACAAAACTGGGTTTACATGGTGTCTAAAATGAAGACTTACAAATTAAATAGAAAACAACATAGCTTTACTATAACTTCATTGATACATGGCAGCATTAAAGTTTGTATAGCTTAGTATCTTATTTTTCACATGTTTTTTAATGACTTTGTTGAACTGCAACTAGTAGTCTTTACGTTAATTTAACAGATAAATGGCATACTTAATTCTCTCCAACATAACACAAAGTCATACAGTGCAAAAAGTGAGTATCTCTTTATTAAGGATAACACAGTACCAATCAATTCAATTTTAATACAGCTTCTTCCATTCAACAAATGTAAATACAATGTGTGTGCAGGATCCGATGCTGTATGTAATCTGTTATGAGAGTTGAACATTTGATCATTCTTTAAATATTACAACTTTGTTTTATATATTTTGAATTGACCGCGTACAGTACTAATGAAGGAGGTCCCCTACTGCTGCAAATTGTTTGTTGTGCTGCTGTAAAAGGATTACAGTGTCAGATAATATTTGTAACCACTGAGATAAAATCATCTATGGTAGTGCAACAAAAAGAAAGAAGGAAAGCTTCAGTGAGTTTTCAAAGTGCATTTTTTTCAGCATCCCCAGCTGAAAATTATTTTTTTGTCAAATTCAAATGTTTACAGTTTATTTAATGACCATACATCAAGTTTCTATTCACAAAATCACTACTCTTTAAAATGAAAAAGATAATATTACTAATATTTGCAAAAAAACTGTGAATTCCAAAAAAATGATTAGCTTATGTTTGAATGTTGCACATCAAAATGCTAAATAAAAATTCCATACATAATGCATTAGAATAGAAAAATATCACTAATGAAAATTAAATTGAAAGACATTTACACATGAAAAACTTCAGCATAGATTCATCCCTCAAATCACAACCATCATCCTTAAAGCCTGTGATTTATGTGATCTGGAATAAAAAAATGTTTTGGCTCTCAAATGTTAAATTACTTTACTGGTTTAAGAGTTAACTTGTAACTCAAATGCTGCCCATATTGACAATTCAGTCATTTATCATTACAGCCATGACAGAGCAAATTATAGCGCAATCAGAATGAAATAACATTGGTAAAATGATAGGAAATAAATACAAAGTAAAAGGAAGAAAATAGCATAGATGACACAGTGGTTAACTACAGCAAGCCTAGTCATTTAAAATCATATAAAACTATTTAGTCCTGTACACCCAAAATACTATGATCAGTCACTATCTGAGTTTATACCAGGTTCACATAAGGCATATCATGTGGAATATAAACATGCAGGGTTACATCGCACAGACTACAGAACAGCTTATGGGTGGAAAATTAATTTGGTTTTAGTGTTGCACCATAAACGCTGTGTCTTGGGTTTTGCACTTAAAGCAAAAGTTTGACAATCTGGGAAAACGGTTATTCACTTTCTGGCAGAGAGTTAGTGATTGTAATTACTTTAATGTATTCTGTTAAATACAAAGCCACAGCGTCTCTTTTGTGTTTAGTTTGTTACTCTTCAGTTGCTTTGTATCTCATAGTAGTTTTTGTTGTTTTCCCCTTTTCAAAATGGTTTCTTTGGACCCATCGTGGTCTGTTTGTAATCATTTTGAGTCTCATCTTGGTCGGTACACGTCTCTTTCAGTGACATATTGTAGGTCAAGGCCAATGGTTGATTCGGGTACAGTTAAACAACATGTTAAGTTAACTTAAGAGGTACCGATATGGTTATATGGTTTGAACAGCACCAGGCTAACTGTTTCTCCCTCTGTTTTTAGTTGTTGTGCTATGCTAAGCTAAGTTTAACAGCTGCTGGCTTTAGCTTCTGAATTACGGTACAGACGTGTGTGGTGTCAATCTTCTCATCTAACTCTCTTTAAAAACATGAATATGTTCATTTTTCACAAATGTAAAACTATTCATTTCAATTTCACAACTATGAATATTTTACCCATAGTTATAACTCTCTCTGAACACAAAGGCTGAACTCACTTCACCTCTTTTGTACCAGCTTCTATCACAATCATATTAGCATGGAAGCATAAAGTGCCTGGTTAAACCCTTCAAAAGGTTTCCCATGTTAGTTAGTAATCCAACAATTTTGTAAGAGCGGTTCTTTTGGATCTTCTGTGTGTTAAATTAATATATTATAAAGTATTCTAACATAACAAATACAAAATGTCACTTCAGACAATGTATTATCACACACAGTTCCCATAAAGCACCACATCTACAATACTTGGGTTACAAAGGGCATCCTGGGAGTTTTCAGGATTTAAAGGAGGGGAGGTTTCAAAAGGAGAAGGAAACCCTGCATACTCCTTTTATTATGTTAGCTTTATAGGAAAAAATCTCCTCATATTGAAAGGGACATTGTGTGTCTACTTGGTGTGGATCTATTTCTCTCAGTATCTACTTTGTGTGCTGTGTGTTAAGGCTGGTGTGGGTGGCCCGCCTCATCTGCCAGGTTGAGGATGTAGCCAGCGATGTCGTCCTCTGTGGGGATATCAGACATTACCCACGAATCATTGGCAGCAGTCACCTGCAGGCGACATATCGGACAGTTTCGACTCTGCCCACTCCTGGAGAGACAGAAGAGAGAGTGTGATATTTACGACTGTATCTAACAGTTAAGGGTTTTTGCACACTGTACAGCTTTCTCTATTCATGTCTTTTCACTCTGTTTTAAAGTCTTGTGTCTGCACAGCTGCAGATATATCAGGCTAAACTAAAGAGTGTTTTAAAATGTATTGAACACAAATGTAACCTTTTTTTTGTTATTCAACATACTGTATGTTTTTTATCAAACTCATTATTCTGCTTCAATCCATATTTGCTGGTGTTTAGTCCTTAAAAAAGAACGTTGTTTCCCATTTCGCTGCCGACATAGTGAGTCACACATATTAACAAGGCAGTCTAGTAGAAACTTAGCTGTACAATAAATTACAGTCATATAACTAAAATAACAAAAAATCTATAATGAATCGAACACTAAAGAAAGTTAAAACACTGTAAAACACTTGACATATTTAAAGTTTCATTTAGAAACAACAATAGAAGCTTCTAAAATAGAGAAAATACTGATATAATGTTAGTGTTTGTTCATCATAGGTCGCATTCACACCTAATAGTCACTTCTCAGGTGCGCACCAGACGATAGTTTGTTCCATTGTTTCATTTTTCAGAAAGTTCGGTTTGCGTTCACACGGGCAAAACTCAAACGGACTATAAACTTTAAACACAAGTCATGTGCAAGGAAATGCTGTTCAACAATTGGTCAGACATTACGGGGGTACAAACGCAAATCCCGGCCATTTCTACCGGAGCCTCCGCCATGGAGCATCGGCAGGTTATTTTCATGCAGCTGTTAAATCTGGAGATCATCAGACTCTAGCAGCCCGCTCATATGAATATATAATCAGACAGCGTCCGTTAAAAAACATTATAACACATATAATGAGAGACGTTCTGCAGTCAGGAGGAGGTTTCACCGACGGCAGGTGGCTCTGACTTTTATATATAGTTTTTAGTTTGATAATTGTTTTTACTTAACACGACACTGTTCAACACTTCATTCTGCTTCACTCTTTCGCTAACGATTTTGAAGACACCCGCGTTCTTGTGACACGTAATGCGTTCACACCTATGGTTCACACCAGGGGCGTCGTCTGAACCTGGAAACATTCGGGGCTTAGCCCACAGTGGCGGTGTAGGTACCAGAATCTGTTCGGGGTTCGTTACGCTTACCAATGACGTCACGCATTGGCTGCAGCAACCCAAGAGGACATTTTACACGGCCAAATTCCGCAAAGAATAATACAAAATAACAGTAGACAGTACATATTATGTAAATAACCCAATTTGTGTTCTGTGAAACTGAAAAGGATATTACATTGTTTTTTGTTACTTTCGTTGCAGTTGAATGTCTTAAATGTAATTTAGGTTAACTTCCTGTGCTTTTATTTTGAAGGCGAGTTTAGGCTGTTGACAGGAAGTTGTTGTTGCTATGGAAACACCATGACGGAGAAAAAAGTAATATATTCTACATATAAAGACATAGAAAGTAAAGAATAACGTGGTGGCCTACCAGATCTGTTACAATGAAGGCTCGATAATCAGCTCACGGCATATAGGTGTGTCGTGTGTGTGAAACACAGAGTTATAAAGGTTGGTATAAAATCCTTGTTAAATCGGAGAATTACGCCAGAGGTGGCGATATATGCTCCAAGTGGAAGCGAGCGAGCGTGCTCCACATGATGCCTCGACTACAAAGTCTTCCATGTTTCTACGCTTCACAGTTTCATGTGTCATAGTTTCGGGAATATCAATATCATAGACTACATGTGCTTTCTCGTCACTTCGGTAACTTTTCAGTGTGTTCTCAACTGCTGTTTTGTAATTTACTGCCTGCACCAAGTCAATTGTTTCTTTCTGCATCTTCAGAAACTCCGCTGACAGTTTAAAGTTTAAACACTGTCACAGAGGAGAGGTACGTTACTGTCAGCCAATAAAACACGTTTATTTCCATGCAACTCTCTGATTGGTCTGGTGGTGTCTTGCCTCTGTTGCATTCACTGAACACGGGAAATTACAAATTCTGCCGTCCTTTAGGTAAAGTACGGTTAATGTATTATATTATTGAGGGAGAATTTGTCCGGGGCTAAAGAAAAAACATCCGGGGCTAAAGCCCCGGATGCCTACCCCAGGCGACGCCCATGGTTCACACCAGCGATGAACCGCTCCAGAGTTCACTTGCAAGCGGTCCGAGACCACCTCTTTAGGCGGACCAGAGTCCGGTTGTTTAGTTCACTTCAGAGGTCTCGGACTGCGTTCACACCAACCCAAACGAACCGCACCAAGCGGGTAAACGCACCAGGGTTCGATTCAACCGGACTATACAAGGCGGGTGTGAATGCGACCATAGGTGACTTCTTTGTCACTACTTTCCATGATAACCAAGCAATACAATAATAAATCAACCCCCTTACCATTTATCAATGCACTTCTGGCAGAAGCTGTGTGCACAGGGCAGGATCAGGTCGGACTTCCCGTCCATGCAGATGCAGCACTCCTCCTCGTCCGTCAGCTGCTTCACTCTGCAGGGCCACACACACACAGAGGGATAATGTTTAATTACTTTCAAAGCAGGAGGGTATGGCTGTTTATCTAAAGAATGTAATATCTTGGAATTTAATATTGAATAATCAATTTCTTGCACAATAATATCCTGCATTATATTTGTTACTGGAAATTTGTATTTCCACATGTATATTTTCCACATGTATATATATATATATATATATTAACTTTGTAATGCTATTTTATTTAGATTTCAGAAATATTTTGGACTGTTTATTTCTTGTGTCTTAATTTCTCTTATTGCCTTGTTTTTTATGCTGCTGCAACGCAAACATTTCCCAAATTGGGATAAACTATCTATCTATCTATCTATCTATCTATCTATCCTTCTATCTATCTATCTATCTATCTTTCTATCCATCTACCTATCTATCTATCTATCTATCCTTCTATCTATCTATCCTTCTATCTATCTATCCTTCTATCTATCTATCCATCTACCTATCTATCTATCCTTCTATCTATCTATCCTTCTATCTATCTATCTATCTATCTATCCTTCTATCTATCTATCTATCCATCTACCTATCTATCTATCCATCTATCTATCCATCTATCTATAAAATGCCTAAGGTTAGATGCATTTTGATGGTTTGAACTTAAAGGATTTCCCTGAGAAAAATGTGTTATATCAGTGATATAAAAATGCATGAAAATGTAAAATGGTTCCCCTCAAACAGCCTCAGCTCCTCCTATGGATGGTAATTCATCCAGGGGGATAAACCAGGGATTCAGCTTCAAAATACGTTTTTCAATCCCTCATGTAAGCAGCCTGTTGGACAAACACTTTTATGTTTTACTGCAGCACCTAGATATTTAGATGTGGTGTCTTTCAAAGGCTCTTTAATGTGAAATACTATATACACTATTCATATTTTTCCAATTAATTTAATAAATTAGTCATGGGGTCTTTGTCTGTTTGAGGGACTACTTCCTGTGACCTTACCTGCCCATCCACATGCTGGCCTGGCAGGAGTCTGTGGAGGGCAGCTGGGCGGAGGAGGCTCCCTCTGCAGACAGGACCTCTGCAGCCTGGCTGGTGACGTCCCGGTACAGCTGGATGAACTGGTACAGGTTCATGATGCGAGAAGCCTCCACCATACCGGTCTCCTTGTTGATCTGAGAGCAGGCAAAGGAAGTCACAACACAAGGTCAAAGCTGTGGGCTGATGTTCTCGTTAGACACCCCTGTTTGGGCAGGCGTTTGGGTAACCCGTGTGCTTTGATTTTGTTCTATTGTATTCTATGTTTTATTGTGTTTTTAGCACTTCTTAACACGTGGCTTGTGTGGTCATTTATTTTTTTATGATTCCTATGATGTTTTAATGTTTTGTCAAGCACTTTGTGACTGTGTCTGTGAAAAGCACTTTATAAATAAATGTTACTTACTTTGTGCAAAAGGTTGTTTGGACTCACCTTGGTACAGAGGACTCTGACAGCCACCTTCCACAAGGCGGTGGCATCGGATCCTGGCTGCACCTCGAACAGAAGGTGCTTCTGCTGTCCAGAAGCTAGCTTAGCCGTACTGAGAGGGATCCAGCAGGACAGACAGAGAGAGAGTATAAACCTCAATTAAAGCATTCTGAGTCAGTTTACCTCTCGTCTGCAATAGACAGAGCTCCTCATGCAAACACACACAAGGTAATGTCACTTCCTTGACATTTCTACATTTAGCTGGGATTTTCCTCTAGATTTTAAGTGTATATTTGGGCAAAACTGCTGTGTGATGTTAATGTGCTGTGAACTCAGCTTTACAGAGACAAGAGATTATTCAAAATATGAAACATTTTCAGATACCAAGTAGAAATGAAACTGCATACTATGCACTACATAACCACTGACATTACACTTGTCTTCCAACTTATCAACATTACATTTTGCGATAATAAAAACTTCTACACTAATCTGCTATGTCATTCAAAGGTTCTTCTTTGGTCACAATGTAGAATAACTAATTTTAATCTTGTTATCCTGTCTCTCAGTTACAATCTCTGAAAGCTAGTTAGCTAAAATTAGATTGTCAGAAACAGGGCCTTGTGTCTAGGGAATAAGAATCCAAGATGAAGGAATAGCACTGAAGCTAGATGTGCAGAGTTTATCTATCATGCTATTTTTAGGCAATAGCATAGGTCTCAGATATATAAAAATATATAAAAAACATGTCTATGAAGTGTTTTGCTCAAAATACCAAACAGATCTCCCATTCTAGCCATGCCTCATATCCCTCTATTTCACTTCCTGTTTCAAAAGTGCTGATTTGGGGTATAAAGCTTAAAAAAGGAGGGGGCTGAGCTCATGCGGGACCTGGCAGCTACTGTCTAAACTAAATACTGCGTGATGAAACGCCATATCATGGATTATCAAGGATTATTTCTGAAACAGTATGGAGCTCAAAGGCTTTGCCGTTATACCACAAGGTGAGTTCCTTTTTATTTCCTGCTTCTCACACACATGCTCTCCAGTACAGGTTAGCTCTGAGTGTTAGCGATGCTAATGTAAACACCGACCATATTACGTCAAAACAGTCGGGCATTGTTTCTGATAGCAACGTTTCTGATTGCCGTGGGTCCACACATTTCAGATATTACGTCATATCGGACGCAAATCTGGATCAGCTCCGTTGTAACCCCGTTTTTAGAGATTTCGGTACGGAGGAAAAGAGAGAGGGTTTTATTTTCTGACGCTGCGTGAGTTCCCCGACACACCGGGGACACATGTTTATGTATAAAAGACATCAAAAAGTGCATTTTGCATGATAGGTCCCCTTTAAAGTAATGTCTGAAGCCAAAAATAAATGCCAAAAATACAAAACATACAGCAATTCTTCGTGAGATAAGTAATTGGCAGGTGTTTGATTAAACCTCCTGATTCCACTGTCTCTGAACAACATTGAACAACTGGAAAACAGCCGTATGTTTGCACAATTTAAGACATTTTATACCTGTATGTAATAATAATAATAGATTCAATTTGTATAGCGCCTTTCAAGGGACCCAAGGCCGCTTTACATGGTCAACAAAGAAACAAAAAAAGGGGCAAATAATAAAGTAAAAATTAAATAAATAGCAGTAGGAGTGGAAGCAGGGGGACTGTGATGGGTTAGGGGTCAAAGGCCATGGTGAACAGATGAGTTATTAATGCTGTCTTGAGATGTACTGAAAAGACTGTGACTTACACGTCGTTAAGTTCGGACACTCTCCCCAGAAACTCCTCGTAGTCAGGTAGCCGCTGTCTCGTACGAGTCCGGCGTGTTTCACCAGCTTCTCAGGCAGACGGTTCAGCGCCTGACCTGAGAGCTGCTGGCCCATCCTGGCTGCAGCAGAGAGAGAGAGGCAGCGGCAGGAGGCTGCAGCGCATCCAGGTCAGCAGAGCCTGGGGGAAACACACAGGTAGAGTCTTTAGGTTTTGTTTGTTGGAAGTAGTGAAATGCATTTCCTGTTTGAAAAGCTGCACAAATGTGCGCGTAAACTTCCTGAAAATGCATGAAAGTGAAACGACTTGAATTAAAATGGTTAGAGTCTAATGCATTGCACTGCTTAAAGACTGAAAGTGAAATGTAAACTGGCAGAGTGATTTTTGTGTGTTAGATGTTGACATAAAACCTAAAAGTTAACAGCTTGCTTGTCTGAATAAAGATTAGGTTTTATCTTTTCTGCGTACAATAACTTCATACCCCTCCTAGTCCTCCATGGAAGACACTCACAAGTTACACACCAGAGAGAGTATAGTTTAAGATAGAGCTGTTCATTACATGTTTTTTAGACGCTTTTATCCAAAGCGACTTACATACTCAATACTGTGGACAATCCCCACAGGAGCAATTTGGGGTGAAGTGTCTTGCCCAGGGACACAACGACATGCTGACTGCAGTGAGGTTTGAACCCTGATCCCAACACCAACGCACTAATCCACTGCGCCACACGCCTCTTTTACACACATTTATCTTTTATGACTGTTATAGACTTTGGTTTCATGTTTCAGCGGCCACGTACACCCACCCAACAACACCTACTAGGGTTATTGCTCTCTAACCACAACTTCCTGGAAACAATGCTGACGTCTGTAAACTTATTTTTGTTTGTTCAAAAAATATTCCTTACTTGAGTAAAAGTACTGATACCACACAGTTAAAATACTCTATGTTCAGTAAAAGTACTGCATTGAGAATGGTAATTGAGTAAAAGTATTTCAGTAAGATTAGGAAAATGTACTTTAAGTATTTTGGGTAAAAGAACTCATTGCAGAAAACTCCAAAAATATTCCAATATGTTAAGAATATTTTTAAGCAAAATCAGCAAAAAAAGAACTGTTAAATATCTTTGAACAAAAATGGTTTTAATTCAAAATACTTCTATGTTTTAGTTAGTTAAATATAACGTTGGATAGTTTATTCTATACCAAATAATCATATTTTGAAGTTTTCCTTTAGTATTGTGTGTCAAAAGTAACTAGTAAGCACATCTGTAAAATAAATGAAGTGCAGTAAGAAAGTACAAAAAGAAGTACAAAAAGAAAATACTCAGGTCAAGTACAAGGACCTCAAAACCTCTTCTTTGATGTGTTCTCTCTACATGTCGGCTGTGTAGATACAGATTAATACAAATCGACTAAACTGTTGACTAAGGGTAAACATGTTGTATTATGAAACTGAAAGAAAAAGTAAGTTCAGAAGTGTACTTAATTACAGTACTTGAGTAAATGTACTTGATTACTTTACACCACTGCAACTAACTAACATTTGACTCAACAAAACTAAGATACATCTAAAACAATGTAAGCTTTGGTTGATAGAAACTAAGATGAAAACAAAACGCGATAAACTGGTTCTATTTGCTAAATTAGCATTATATAGTAACGTCCACATACACAGTAAGCTAACAAAATAAACAGCAAGCCAACAGTTAGATATGTGACTCGTCACTGTGGTGAACAGCAGCTGTATTCTTATTTTAAAACACATTTAAAAACACATTTGATTTCAGATATAACACACATACGAAGCTTACCCTAAACATGACATGCTAATGTAGTTAGCATAATTTCGCAGGTAAACAAACATTCTGTAAAGCCGTAAAACCTCTTTAAATAAAGACAGGTACATTTGATCCTTCATCATGACGTGGGAAAATGTGAGGTTGTTTTCTTACCAAACACTCCACAACTTTGAGGAGGAGCAGCTGGATCTGTTAGCTCCTGCTTGTTGACAACAACACGGCGCCGTTTGACGACGTCTTCTTCTTCGTTGGTGTTTGTCGGCGCATTACCGTCACCTACTGGAGCGGGAGTTAGTGATGGGAATTATGGCTCTCTGAAGGGAGCCGGATCTTAGGGCTCCGTTCCTTTCAAAGAGCCGTTCAAAAGAGCCGTTGTTTTTAAAGGGGGCTAGGTTACTAGGTTTATCTGCGAAATAATCACCAGGATAATGATTGACTGTATTGCCAGACCTAATGTCAATAATCTGCATAATAAACATGACACAAACATGACACAAGGTGGCGCCATATCCATGTCATTCATGTCAGTGAACTTTGAATGTACCCTCTGTATGTGTAAAGTAAATAAAGTTGCCTTGCCTTGAATGAAATTCACGCAACTCTTAATATTAGATACTGTGTTTTTAAGTGGCGATGGAGATTATTTTTTGATCCTGCTTTAAAGGATATTTTGCCTTTACAAATGGTGCGCTTTATCACTGCCTGGGTTTTGGTTGAAGTGCATCCAAAGGCTGCTGCGTTTCCGCGTTTGGCTCATTTTCCATCCGAAAAACACGTCGTCTACCTGTCCTGTACCACTTGTTATGACTTCTCTCTCTCGCGTATTCCGTTAAGTCCCACCCCACCGCACTCCTCGTGCTGAAACCTACCAATCAGAGTAGGGGCGGGTCTTCACAGAATACGTTTGGGGAACAAAATCAAGCTTTTTAAAAGGCGAGTGAATTTTGGCAGGCAGTGAGTGCGGACCAACGATTGAACGATAACAAGAACGGCTCTCACCACGTACGACTCGGTTCCCCTCGTTCGTACCAAAGAGCCGTTCAAAATAATCGGCTCGTTCGCGACCGACACATCACTACTACTGAGGTCCTTGAACGCACCGCGGCGCGCTCTGCCATGATGCATTCACCCAAACAGTGAAATGCATCAAGCGGAGTTTTTACACTCGGCGTTATGTGTTTCCTAACCCTGCCATAATGTCCCTGTACCCGCATAGCGCGGTTTATCACTCTCACCCGCGCATGCCCACTAGCTGCCTCCTTTACTGGAGTTACCACCTGGGCAGCGAGTGGGAAATCTGTACGGTCAACATTATGTAGCAGTGTGGAAAGAAAAGACACTCAGACTGGAATACAAGCAATTTATTTTATTCACATGAAAAGACGATTGTGTCAACACAGTGGGGTCAAATAGGGAGGAGGCGGGATTCGAGAAAGCACCTCTCTCCGCCGGTTAAGTACAAGTACCTCAAAACCTCTTCTTTGATGTGTTCTCTCTACATGTCGGCTGTGTAGATACAGATTAATACAAATAGACTAAACTGTTGACTAAGGGTGAACATGTTGTATTATGAAACTGAAAGAAAAAGTAAGTTCAGAAGTGTACTTAATTACAGTACTCGAGTAAATGTACTTGATTACTTTACACCACTGCAACTAACTAACATTTGACTCAACAAAACTAAGATACATCTAAAACAATGTAAGCTTTGGTTGATAGAAACTAAGATGAAAACAAAACGCGATAAACTGGTTCTATTTGCTAAATTAGCTTATATAATAATGGGACGCTTCCTCCCGCCAGCAGTCAGCTCCTGGAGGACGGTGCACCCCACCCAGCACCCCTTCGCTGAGGCGGAGCCGGAGCGGGAGCCCGTCGGGTTCGGCCAGCCTGTCCCCGTGAGTGCCGGTTCTGGGCCGGTTCTCCGGGACGGACCGCGGAGGCAGAGGGCGCAACGGGAGCTCTGTACCGGCGCCTCTCTCTCTCTCTCTCTCTCCGCCTTACAACCACCGGGCGCTCTCTCCCTTGAGGAGGGGCCTGAGGGCGAGCCAGCGGCAGCATGCGGCTGAGCTGCGCCCTCTCTTCCTCCAGGCGACTGAAATGCTGGGTGACCGAGGATATCGACCCGAAGAGCCCTTCCGTGGAAACGGGGGCCCCAAGGAGATCATCTCGGTCTTTCCTGGCCAGTGCGGTCAGACCTAGCCACACTTGACGCGACGACACGGTGGCCAGGGACATCACACTGCCGGCTGCGGTAGCCATACCGTGGACCAGATTATTAATCTGGCCCACGCAGCGGTCCGAGTAATCACTCCAGCAGATGGCAGCAAAGGATATCAAACACAAATCAGCTGAAGATAAAGTCAGAAACAGACATGAGTTAGGAGAGAGAAGTTCTTATAATGGTCTGATTCCATACTAATTATAATTATGTATACAACACAACAATCTGTGTTTTTGAAGGAGGTCAAATTACGTAACGCCCCTTAGGTCAACAGGATCCATTACCTTCTGTTATTATACCAAAAGAAAATCTGCTGGTGATATTCGAACCTGTGAAATCTAAGAGTTCCCTTAAAATGAAGACATTAGTGTGAAGCTATATCAAATAAAGGTCATACTTATTTTCTGTTTATATACATACATCAAGTAATCACTGTAAGGACGTTGCCAGTTGATTGTTCAGAAAGAGGTACGTGAAGAAATGAAAGATTTCTTCAGCATGTTCTCACACCTTTGAACAGGAGAAACTTCTTCAATGTGGCGCTCAGGTCCTCCGGCTGCTCACAAGTCCTGACAGAATTACTCAGGGAGACCGTCTAATGAGCCATTCAAACTTTCCCTCTTTCAATTTCTCTTTCAATTTCTTTAGATTGTGTTTAATATTAGATGTCGGAAACAGTGTCGCACTGAAGCCATCCTCATTCATTAGAACTTAGAGACAGCCTGTGAAAGGCAGCTATTGATTGATTAACTCTGAGTGCATGACTCCCTAAAAATGTCCTGATAATCAAACTGAAACACATTTTAGTTTCACTGCATTATACAATTCTGATCACTGATTTGAAACATCTGTAACCAGGTCATAAAAAAGTAAGAAAACAGCACATTTACAAGAGCAGGGTATATGCAGGAATCCTGAAGTCAAATGTAAGACCTTTTAAGACCTTTTTTAAGACCCTTTCCATACATTTTAAGACCTCATCGCCACTTGGAGTTTTAACCGGTTACATCGACACACTTTACCTCACATTGACTATATACAGTATTGATTGTCCTTCCTCCTTATCTTCCAACCATTTGGACGCAAACTTGCATTTCCCCATAACGATGTTGTTTAACAACCGGCGTAAACGGACCTCGTGCGCTATCAGTCAGTGAGCGCGCGATGTCCTGTTCAGATGACGTCAAATCCAACGGGATGCCATAAATAAACTACACAGAATCACACTACACACCTACGCAATGATCACATTCAGGCAGACTGTAGAATACAACCTCTTTGGACCATTTATATACTTATTGAAAACAAGCTACAAAATGTAATACCTTGGAAAATGCCCTTTAATACTTTTTAATAGCCTTAATTTTCGCTAAATTGATTTATCAACTTTTAATACTTTTTAAGACCCCGCGGACACCCTGAAGAGTCAAGTACAACGATTTGAAGGTTCAATTTCCACATAAGGACCCAGTATGCAGTGTGGACTGGTAGCTGGAGAGAGTTTGCCTCTGAGCAAGGAACCAAATCCCCCAAATGCGCTCCAGCGGGGTTTTATAATGACAGATCCAGCCCTGACATATGTGTGTGGTGAGATGCAAAGAGACACATTTCAACTGCATTATGTGCTTTTCCTTGAGCTAATTGACAAATAAAGAAAGCAGCCATGTAAGAACAGTTTTATATACAGATTTAGGAAAATGTACATTTGTATAAAGGCTCCATACTGTACAGATTAGTCATTTTAATACATTAAAACAATAGGGCTGTACCAAATAATTTGAAGAAGCAAATGACAATCCATTCTGTCCTAACCAGGTATTTCTGCACAGTTGCAGATAAAGATACGGCTATACTATTAATATTAGTAATATTAAAGTAAATCTTCTTCAATCATATTAATCGGCGTAAAGCCTTTAAAAACATAATTCACACTCTCCCTCTTCAAAAAACTCTCAGCACACAAAAGGAAACACCTTCCTGTTTGAAAGGTGCAGCGATCTCACTGCAACATCATTTACATTTATACAGCATAACCAAATAAAATAATTCTGTTTTCCATATTATTTTCAGGTTGTTGCTACACAGTATTGACAAAAGACATTTGGAGCTTCTTTCAAACACCTCAATAAAGCTTTGCATTAAAAACATCACATCCGGTACAGCCCTAGAAAACATCATTTGCTGCGTTTCCACCACATGGACGCTCCATCGTCTTACTCTGTTTGGGTTTCCATTAAAGTCTATTTGGCGGCTCATAGAGTCCTGTTGGGAACCCGGAAATGTTCAATACCCCAGAGTTTCATGTTAGAAATGTCTGTGTAGTACAGTATGCGCCAGTTGGGCAATTTTTACAATCAGCATGTCAATTAGCTTTATAGCCGATATGGACTAAAGTTCCACAATAACTTGGCCGATTTTGACACTATTAGAGTGGTTTAATGCCGGTTCATATCAGAGAGAACTGCCATTGGCGGGTCACAGGACGTCTTCACAAACTTTGCACTTTAAATGGCAAACTACCATCAATAGCCATTGTTGTTTTTCTTTTACTGAGCCAAGATTTAAAGAGGACACATTCTGCTCATTCTAGGTTCACATCAGTATGTAGTGTGTCTACTTTAAAGAGTCCTCTCCAGCTGATGTTCAGGTGTATATCAGTATGTAGTGTCTCTACTTTAAAGAGTCCTCTCCTGCTGATGTTCAGGTGTATATCAGTATGTAGTGTCTCTACTTTAAAGAGTCCTTTAAAGAGTCCTCTCCTGCTCATGTTCAGGTGTATATCAGTATGTAGTGTCTCTACTTTAAAGAGTCCTCTCCTGCTGATGTTCAGGTGTATATCAGTATGTAGTGCCTCTACTTTAAAGAGTCCTCTCCTGCTGATGTTCAGGTGTATATCAGTATGTAGTGCCTCTACTGTGACATGTCTCCATGCTCTAATGTTCAAAAAGCTCTTTATTTTTCTCATACTGCCTGTGCTGCAGCACCTCTTTTCACCCTCTGTCTGAAACCAGAGCCCAGTCTGCTCTGATTGGTTAGCTGGTCGGCTCTATTGTGATTGGTCAACAGCCTAGAGATGTCCCGCCCCTTTTGTTTAAATGATTCAGAAAGTGTCTTGTTTCTGCTGAGGAAGATACGTAACTGTGAGGTAAGGCGAGTCGTACCAGGTGGTGGAAACGCAGCTATACAGCAGATCTCTGAACAACCCAAGAAAATATGGATTGCTTTGAATCCCATAAACGTAATTTCCCAGAAGTAGTCCAAAATGAACTCCCAAATCGATCCTGTACATTACAGATTATAACATCCCTCTGTTAATTGATGAACTGGCTCACAGGCTGTGTGGTCCATAAACTGATAGTCCTGATGATGAGCCACTCTCTCTGACTGGCGGTGACAACGAGCCGCACACACTCGATGTCGAAGCCGATCTTATGATCCACGTTGGTGACCTCGATGCTGCCGCCTTTAAACTCACCCAACGTGATGTAGGACGTGCACTGCCGGCCCTGCTTAGTCTCCACAGACTTCTGTCCCACCTCCAGCGCTCCGTGGTGGAGGACGTCCTGCTGTCTGTCCTCGGTGCCCGTCACTATCTTAATCCTGCTGATTTTAGTCGATTTGTTAAAGATTATAAGAAAGAAATCCCCCGTGCACGGTGGCTTCCCCCAGAAGTACTCGTCCACAGTGCTGTAAGCCTTGGTGGCGTCGTAGTTTTCAAAGACGTTGATGTTTGTGTAAAGGCTGGCAGGAGGGTTGTCAGGAATGTCTATGGAGTCTTCCTCGAAGTCGTCGTCCTTCAGCTTGTTCTCCGCTCCTTTGTAGGAGGAGTAGTAGCCCATGTGCTGGAACAGCGAGGGCTTGAAGCGGATCACGTCCTTCTGGGCCAGCAGACCCCTGAAGTGGATGAGCAGCCAGTCGCAGGGCATCTCCTGGTAGAACATGAGCAGGAAGTGAGCCAGGCGGGGCAGGTCTCTGGAGTGGTACAGCTTCCCGATGTAGCCCAGCTTGGAGAACTCCAGCATCACCCAGTAGGACCCTTCTCTGGAGGTGATCACCTTCTTCAGCCCCGTCAGGAAGTTCCTGGAGCAGCGCACGTCATCCTCCAGCATCATGTAGAAGTGAGACAAGTTGGTGCAGAAGTTGAGGAGGAAAGCGTAGTCCACGTTCTGCTTGGAGCGGAACCGGACGCGGTCCTCCGGGTCGTTGTAGTTCCTCTTCAGCCCGTCCAGAGAGGGGTAGTACTCCTCCGGGGCCTGGATCACCAGCAGGCGTCCCGCTATGATGTGGTGAGCAAACTTCCTGGTGATCTCCTGCACCAGGTTCTCACACCAGGCCAGGTCAAAGTCTGCCAGGTGGACCACCACCACGATCTCTTTCAGCTCCTCGTAGCTGGACTGATCGAAGATGGATTTGATCGTCTCCAGGAGGTAGTTTCCCTTTTTCCTCTTCACAGACGACAAACCGATAGTGAGATACTCTGTGAATATCAACATTACTTTAGTTACTTTACTATCAAACAAAATGTGAACAAAAGTGGAGCTGGGCGATACGGCAAAAATCTCAGATCATAGTTCAATTTTTTTTGACAATTGAACATCGATTTGATTTGAATCCTCCATGTTTAACTCACCTGTTTAAGTGTTTTATCTTTTATTATCATATGTTTTCTCTCAAATATGTCTTAATCTTAATCTGACTTCATGTGTTAGTTTTATATTTCTCAAAAGTGTAATTTTTTCAAAGTTTGTCTTTCTGTTGTTGTACCTTGTGTCGTGCTTTTGTTTTGCTTTTGAATGATGCTGATAATAAATCTATATAAACTAACCACATGGTAGCCTATTTTTGGAAACTTTTGAGTTAATTAAATACTTATCAAATAAAGAGTGTTGTGTATTTTCTAAGTTAGTTGGGAACATTTAGGCAAAAGGAACACAACCGTTTTTCAGAGCTACAGAAAAAGCCCTACATCAGAGAATTATATCTGTGGTAGAAATACTGACTTTTGCGAGGCAGAGGGATTCCTGCGAGGTAGCGATACGTCACGTTGATGGTCCCGGAGAAGTTGGACAGATCCCTGAAGGTGTGCACGTATCTCTCTGAGTTCCCAGGATGCATCAGCGTCTCTCCCAGCTGTCTCTTCTCTGCCTCCTGAAAAACAAATGACAAGAACACTCAGTCAAAGATAGTTTGTTTCACCCGGTGCTACCTTGAATTTGTGCTTTGATGATTGATTATTATTTTACTGCTTGAGTTGTGTGAGAGCTTGTTGATGTATTTTTGCTGTTTTAAAAAGCAACACCCCAATTATTTAAATGTATCAAGACTTTTCTTTGTTCTTGATTCACCATGGAGGCATGGGAGAAAAACAAAGCCTTCTTAAGGTCAGGGTTATTTATATACGAATGATCAAAGTATTCATTAAGGTATGAAAGTTTCTTGCAAGATGTTGCGTTTTGCCCCCGCCCGCGGGGCCATGGGGTTTAACTGGTTTAAACAAGTCTAACTGATCTAACTGTTCAGTCACCGCAGCTTCCTGACAAGAACAACCAGATTCAGAGACAGCTTCATCCCGCAGGCAATAAGACTGTTAAACAACTGAACTGCTGAAACAATTTCATAACATTCATCTGCTACTTAGTAATATCTATTATCTAATATATCATTCCAATAACCTGTATATAGACTCGTATTGCACTATTCCACTTTTTGACAAAAAAAATACCTCAAATGACGGAACGAAAAATGGTACAATAAGCATAAAGAAAATGCGGATGAATCTCACCAGCACGTATCCATCGTCCATGTAGAGGTTGAAGAAGAGGAGGAAGGTGATGAGGAAGCCGAGGAAGGGGAACATGGAGCGTTTCCTGAAGCACCTCATCTTCTCCACGGACTTCCACATGAGCCTCAAGATCTCTGCAGGAAATCAGAGATTAACAGGAAAGCTGGTCATTAAAAGTGTTATAACTCAACAGTAACACAGTAAACCACCGACTAAAAGGCAACGTTAGTTTGAAGCTGTTCTGTTTCTCATTTAATGTAAGTATATGTTTCCAACGTTATGAAGAAGCTGGACTGCTAAGATTTCAACTGTGTCTTCGCTAAAACTTATTAGAGATCATAAAATAATTGTCAGTTTTGACTTATTATCTCATATTTATGTCATCATGTTTATATTGTCACACTCTATTTCATATCGGATCATGTTGACCCTCCATAAGTCATTTTGTGCTTGTTATCTTCTCTCTTCACCTTCACTTTTTAAATAAAGGTTTGGTGACTTTTACTGTAATTCATCAGGGCCTCTTTTATCCTATGGATGATTTTACATCTACACACTTTGTCTTTGGGTCGTTTGGAGATGAGCTGGTAGATTGTTTTGCTTTTATAGGCTGAGTTGATGAAATCAATAAAGTTTGGGGGCTATAAAACCAAAACTAAGAGCTAAAAGACACTACAGCAGATCTGGCGAGATGAGACCTGTCACTGTGAGCCATTCCTCTCACATCCCATACACTCATTTGCTTCTTTGTTAATATGAAAATATCGATTAGAGCAGCTCTAATTAAAATAATCATTAGTCGCAGCCTGAAGTATCAATCTGCACGCCGGATGGATTCTCATCTTCAATCAGATTGCGATGAGGTGCTCAGCGTGACAGATGTGGCCATCAGCGCTGACACACACACACACACACACACACACACACACACACACACACACACACCACACACACACCACACACACACACACAGGCTGATTTATCACTGGATTAAGCAGAGTGACTGCTAATAATGGCCCATTTTAGTTGTTAATCTAACTTCACAGGGGGAAGCGCCACTCATCTGTTCAGTTTGTGCGTGTTGTTTAAAGACGTATTAAACACAAAGTGACATCTCCTTTCAGAAAACAAACGCCTGCAGCCCCTCAGTGATGACAGGTTTGGGAGTAACAGACTACATGTAACAGGTTTATCTCATCAGGATACAAGAAAAGTAATCAGATTACTGCTGCAGTACTGCTTACTATTGGCATTTCATTTTGCCCCATTATGCTTTTTGGGGATTTTCCCTTTCCTGTTGTGTGTTATATAGGTTTGTACGTGATAGGCTAAGGGACGGGACATCTCTAAGCGGTTGACCAATCACAACAGAGCCGGCCAGCTAACCAATCAGAGCAGACTGGGCTCTGGTTTCAGACAGAGGGTGAAAAGAGGTGCTGCAGCACAGGCAGTATGAGAAAAATAAAGAGCTTTTTGAACATTAAAGCATGGAGACATGTCCCAGTAGAGACACAAAATACATACATGAACCTAAAATGAGTATAATAGGGCCCCTTGAAGTAAAAGAGAATTTCCCTGCTCCTTATCTGTCCTATTTGGCTCCTCATCGGAAAAAAACCAGCAGATCCCACAACACATTCCCTAATTCTGAAGTTGCGTAACATAAAAACGTATCCAAACCCTAACCCTTGGATGTGAGAAGTCGTGAGCTCCCCCGTGATAAGGACAATTATGCTGCAGCCGCTGGGCCCGATAACTCAATAAACAACTTATTATTCATTGTGTTATTTCTTGCTTGTTATTTTTCCCATTGAGAGAAAGGGAAAAAAACACATCTATATCTACAAGAGAAGAGAGCACTTTAGTGTGTTTTTTCTGACAAGAAAAAGCTCCACCTGAAAGATGCAGCGGCAAGCTAAGTGGACACTCAATGACATCTGGGAGTCAAAATGTATTATGAAAGTCCTCACACACACACACACACACACACACACACACACACAACACACACACACACACACACACACACACCGTTATCTGAGATAGCAGCCTGCAAAATCAGATATTGAAACGATGAAAGAATATCCAACAAGGTGAAATAATGGCCGCATGCTTTGTCTGCGAGAGAAAACACTGGTGAGAAATTAGATTTTTGTTTGCTTTCTCCGAGTGAATCCAAACAACAAACAAGCCTCCCATAGGTCACGTACATTTATATGGAAATGAGGGTACGTCTATGAATAAATAAGCACCATTTGTTGTTGGGTGTGTTTGCTTTGGTTTAAGAAACTGCTTCTCTGCCAAGTTTAGTTTTTTTCCTCAGCAAATTATCAGCGTATGTGCCCCGAAAGCTCATTTCTACGACTGAAGTCATTGCAGATTAGAGGAAGGGAAGTAATAACAGGTAGAGAGGAATACCAATGAGTTTTTAAAAGACTATAGGAGGATCCGTCTAACTGTAGTGCAACAGTCTCTCCAGAGTGAAACAGGAGAGCAGCTTTGTCCTGTCCTGTGAAAACTCATGAAAAAAGCAGCATTTATTACTAAAACAAGCCTTTTGTACTTTTAAACATTGGCTTGTGATCACCTAAGGGTCTATTTTCATATCTTATGGTATATTTCAGTCAAAGCAGAGTCTTAAGGTCGCATTCACACCTAATAGTCACTTCTCTGGTGCGCACCAGCAGACAGTTTGTTACAGTGTTTCATTTTTCAGAAAGTTCGGTTTGCGTTCACACGGGCAAAACTCAAACGGACTATAAACTTTAAACACAAGTCATGTGCACGGAAATGCTGTTCAACCATTGGTCAGACATTAAGGGGGTACAAACGCAAATCCCGGCCATTTCTACCGGAGCCTCTGCCATGGAGCATCGGCAGGTTATTTTCATGCTGTTGTTAATCTTGAGATCAACAGACTCTAGCAGCCCGCGCATATGATTATATAATCAGACAACGTGCGATAAAAAACATTAAAACACATAATGAGAGACGTTCTGCAGTCAGGAGGAGGTTTCACCGACGACAGGTGTTCTTACTTTTATGTAGTTGACGGAGCATTTTTACTTTACACGACACTGTTCAACACTTCATTCTGCTTCACTCTTTCGCTAAAGATTTTGAAGACATCCGCGTTCTTGTGACACGTAAATACTACGCTCCCTATGTTTTGGTGCGGACTGCGTTCACACCTATGGTTCACACCAGCGATGAACCGCTCCAGAGTTCACTTGCAAGCGGTCCGAGACCACCTCTTTAGGCGGACCAGAGTCCGGTTGTTTAGTTCACTTCAGAGGTCTCGGACTGCGTTCACATAAACCCAAACGAACCGCACGATGGCCGTCGATAGATGCCTGGCCGTCGATGAGCGTCCTGTCGCCCTACTCAGATTAGTGTGTCCCGCACCGTCGAGTCTTTTCGGCCGTGCCGACACCTTCCGCCACCGATTCAACATGTCGAATCGGGAGGCTGTCAGCTAAAGGCCGTCGGACAAAGAAATCACTCTGATTGGCTGTTCAGCTAGCGAATCAGTGCATGAGAAGCGAAACGGAAGTGAGGGACCCAAACAAACGATTAAGAAGGCAAATCTGAGATTTCATTTAACTCCAGCTCTCGACACAGGTTCGGGAAAGCCCCATGAGCTTCTTGGCCGTCGGCTGAAGTCTTTGCGGTGTGTTCCAGTGCGACTGTTGGCCAAGACGCAGGAGACGTGAGGCGACACAACAGTCGTGTTCCGTCGGGACGTGTTCTTTGGTGTCAGTTTGGTGTATAGGCCCCTTTATATAGGTTTTGATGCATGCAAAGGCTAAAATCCCTGTGTTCCCTCCAGAGGGAGTTTCTCTCCTCCCCCCCCCCCCCCACCCCCAGCTAACCAATCGGACTAATTTACTTATAACTTTGTAATATTAACTATTTATGTAAAATCAGCGGAGTGCACCCTCTAAAGGATTTGGTTTTAGATTGAATCTGTTTCTTTTTTTGCAGGATTATATAATATTGCCTTTTTCAGCCTATTATTGTATAAACCTCAAGTCAGAGAGTTGTCAGGATGCAACAAACACAGACACAGGAGATTAGAACAAGCAGGAAAAACCTCAGGTGCATTAGAAAGTACTTCTTTGTTTCCGCACATTAATAGTTAGTAGATTTTCTCTTCCATTCCCGTCAGGTCGTATCAGAGACAGATCTTTAAATGAAGATTAAATGCCAAAGAAAGTCTGATACGAGCAGTAATTGGGAAAATTGACAGAGTTAATAAAAGTTATACGGGAGGAGCCGGCTGCTGGAGGGTTTCACCAACTGTGAAAATGTGATTGTGGAGAATGAGTGAGTGATGATTTAAATTAAACACCCTCCATCAAGGTGCCCTTCAGCAAGACACTTCATCCCAGTTACTGTCAGCAGCAGCTAAAGCTCCACCAGTACGACACTGTGCTGGTGATACTGGGAGGCTCCCAGGTGTGGACCATAGACTGTATATATAAAGGTGTGGATGTGTATAAACTCTGGAACATAGTGTGCTTTCTCAGCAAAAACAATCCCTGAATACATTAAGAAATCAAAAAGATGGATGGGAAACTTGTTGCTGCAGCGCCACGAGACTCCATAGTGCAATATATGCAATATATACTGAATACTATACTGCTGATTGTTCATTTTCTTTACTATGCTTGTGTACGTATTTGATCACATGTGCTTCCCTTTTGATTAAATATTTGAGTATATATTTTTGCCCTCTTCACTGCACAACACATTTGGTTGACTTTGCTTTTGACAGTATATTTCAGTTCATATATGTTCTCAATTAGACAACAATCTTGTTCACAATTGTATAAGCATTTATCCCAAAAGGATGTTGTGTATGCTGTTATATTTTTCCTGTGGCCTTCAGACCCCGGTCCATGTGTCTTATTGAATACATTATTTGAACAGCTCATAAATATATAGTTTAATTTGATATAAAAATGCCCAGTAATTTCCTAAAACAGCATTTCACTGTCGTGTGAGCAAACTAACCGGATGAAAAAGTGTGTTTTCTGTTGGGACTATTTCCAGCTGCGGATTAATACACCATTACTGCTATCCTATAATGATTATACGAGGAGCAAAATGTTTTATGTAAGAGTATCTTTAAACATTTATCAAATGTTTTGCTTTATTTCATAATTATGTTTTTGGGACATTTAATTCTCATAACTGTTTATACATGTTTCTGATAGTTTTCCCCCTGTTTAAAGGGTCTCTAGTGAAGTTCTTCCCTCAGTGTGTAACCTCACAGATAAAAGCTGACTTTCCTTGGAGTTGAGTGCCGCTGCAGCCTGGCAGTAATACCAGTAATGCTCTGCAGTATAAGATGTTGTGGAGTAGATCACGGTGTCGCTGAGATGTGCTTTGGAATCTGTGCCAAGGGCTGTTAATGCCTTTTTTTAAATCCCCTCTAGTTTATGAACTTCACACAGCCTTGTGGAACTCTGTGAATATAATTTAATACACAATGTGCGTCTTAGACATTATATCCTGCTATTATTCTCCATCTCCACCCTGCTCCGCAGCCCCGGGCGGAGAGCTAATATGGGTCAAAGCACTGACTGCTGAGGAGAGCCCATCCTCATTACAGCAGCTCCTCTGGGAATACTGAAGAAGCCTTTCATGTTCCTCTTTGACCTGAAAGGTAAATACACTCCAGATACATTTACATGTTCTGCAGAGCCACTCTTCTGAAGCAGAGCGTGGTGTCTGCTGCAGGCTGCTTTCATCACAAGGACTGTGCAGCAGCAAACCATCATCTGAGGGAAGGATAATGGTACTCAAAAAGGTTCAATGCAGCAGGATAATATAGGCTTTGTTTTGATTTCAATTTGGAGTTTTGAGAGGCTTGAAATGGAAACAGACAGCCTGACTGCTGCAGGAATGAATCCTAAAACCCAGAAATGAGTTCCTTCCGGTTCCCTCCACTCAAAGTCATCAGTTTTATGAACATGTTTGTTGTTGGAGGCCTGAAATAAGGGCTGCGGTTAAAAAAAGCTTTAGAGATGTTCACATTTTGTTCTCTTACATAAAAGACATCAGTAAATACCCAACTTGTTAATGTCCGAAGCTTCCATGTGTCTTAAAAAACTGTGCATCACCATTGCTAAGCTAAAGACGGCTAATGCTTATCGTCATTATGTTGGGTTGTCTCATTTAGACAATTGGTAGCAAGCTTTACACATACCGGTATCTGATGGGATATTTACTGAAATATTTTATATCTTAGAAGAAAATTAGTGCTCATTTCTGCACCACTCTATAAAACACTTACATTCTTCTCGAAGATTACAACAATTACTTAAAGGTCCCCTATTATACTGTTTTTCATCAATATATTATAGGTCTCAGATATATACAAAACATGTCTCTGAAGTGTTTGGCTCCAAACACCAAACAGATCATTGCAGCATCCCATAATCCCCTCTGTTTCAGCCCTGTTTCAAAAGTGCTGATTCTCTGTCTGTTACTTTAGATGAAAATAAGGAGCCCCTCCCCACGCCCCTCTGAGAGATATTTGGTTACAAAGAACACAATGGTGCTCTAGGAGGAGATTCAGGTGATAAGGGGGGGGGGGGGGGGTTACCTTGGTTGGTGATTGGCTAATGGTTACACAAGCCAAAAAATCGTTATGACATCATAAAGTGGCCAAAATCTGATCAGCTCATTTTCAGACAGGTTTTTATATAAATGGATCAGGACAAAAAGAGAGAGAATCTTTTTTCCTGAAACTTTCAGAATCTCTTTACACAGAGGGGACACATGTTGATGTAGAAGAGACATGAACAAGTGGATTTTGCATAATAGGTGACCTTTAAGGGTTACATTTCATAACCTTTAATACCAAAATTGCTACTATATGCAAGAATAAACTCAGAAATGTTTTTTTATTCCAAACATTCTTCTCACTAAGATTGAACTTCTTTACACACAGCACAAATACAACATAATGAATGGAAAGTGGATGACATGCTGATGGATGTTTAGTTAATTTAGCAGGGAACACACTGAGCCTGTTTTACATCACAGAAAAACTCATGTTTGAAATT
This sequence comes from Dissostichus eleginoides, assembly GCA_031216635.1. Lineage (NCBI taxonomy): Eukaryota > Metazoa > Chordata > Actinopteri > Perciformes > Nototheniidae > Dissostichus > Dissostichus eleginoides. The sequence continues at coordinate 8,980,914 of CM062273.1, read as the reverse complement.
CTGCACACTGACTCCGCCTTTGGCTCGACTGTTTCTAAGCTTCGTGTAATAAGTGACATGAATATGAAGCGCTGTTACGGTCACAGCAAATCCATATTCAACTCAGAATAATAATGAGAACGCAATGCTTTCAAAATATTAATTATAAAATGGATAATCAGCACCTCTAATGAGATGCCATGTTAATAAGACTGTGTGTTCAACAACAAGGCCTTTTGGTAAACACCATTGTTCATTTGCTTGTTGACATACAGAGGAAGCCACACGGACACAGCTGAGTGTGTGTGTGTGTGTGTGTGGGGGGGTGTCAGAGTGTGTCAGAGTGTGTCAGAGTGTGTGTGGGGGGGTGTCAGTGTGTCAGAGTGTGTCAGAGTGTGTGTGGGGGGGGTGTCAGAGTGTGTCAGAGTGTGTGGGTGCAGCAGGAAAACGATTGATAAAGTGACACTGATGAAAATGTGTTGATGCTGTTTGTTTTAATGTTTTTCACTGATTTCATTTGAGTTAGAAATTAACATTAACATTGATGAAACGAGTGTAACGTATATTTATATTACTCACTGATAAAACACATGTCTGTTTATATTGTTTGATTTATCGGTTAATAAATGCCAAATGCTTTATATTAAATCCATTGCTCATTTCTGCTAATTAAAGGGGCCCTACTATGCAAATGTTAGGCTCATATTTGTATTTTTGTGTCTCTCCTGTGACATGTCTCCATGCTTTAATGTTCAAAAAGCTCTTTATTTTTCTCATACTGCCTGTGCTGCAGCACCTCTTTTCACAGAGTGTGTGGGAGAGAAACTCCCTCTGGAGGGATCTTTGGGATTTTAGCCTTTGCAGACCATTCACATACACACAAACCTATATAACACACTACAGGAAATGGCAAACATCAAAAAAGCATAATAGGACCTCTTTGAAGTCCTATCCAGATGTCTTGAATTGAAAGAAATTGAAGTAAAACCTCAACACCACAATCCTAACAGCCAAACATCACAGCTGAAGCGAGATTTAAGTCCCATAATGAGGGTTACTTCAAGTTTGATTGATCCACTGACACTCAATCTCCGGCAAGAATAAAGTTGGCGCACGGATTGGAACTCAGAGGAAAATGTTAATCGAGTTCAGAGGGAGCGGGCGAGGGAATCATCGGCGAATAAACAGCATTTTCTTCCAGAAGAAAGCAAATCTTGTTGCTACTAGCGGGGAGATTTAGCGACTGCCTCTGTGCCTGGCTCTTTGTTTACTTATTCATCAAGGTGGAGGGCGGGGGGGGCTCAGACTGCAGGATGCAGCAGTTAGCCTCTTCCTGCTGCTGGACGAGGGGGCAGCAGACCCATTAAAAATGCATGGGAACAGGCACAGCAGCAACAAATTCATTCCCCCACGTTGCATGTTTGGTTGTCTGATCGCTCTCTGCAGCGAGGGGATTGGAGTTGATGCAGCATTGCTTTTGTTGCAAAGGGATCTTCAAAAACGATTGGTTTTGCACATTTTAGACAATTGACTATGAGTCAGAGTTCATTCATTTTGCACAGGCATGAGCAGGTATGTTTGAAAAGAATGAGGAGCAGAGGGGATATTTTAGATATTTTTCAAATTCTTGAAATTAAATAGGATACCTTCTAGTTATGATATAATACATTGAATAGACCAATGCAAATCCCTCAACAATAATGTAACAAAAATCACTAAATGCAGATTGATGTTAGTTGACAACTCTTGGTTGAGTTGTGTTAGTTTATAAATTACTTTAATTCAGTCCATGTGAACCAATGGTTTCCGGGGAAAACAGTAAGACAAACATAACGGAAATCTAAACCTGTTTTTCGCAGTAAGAAATAGTAAATTAATTGTAGCTCAAATTGCAAACTGGTATGGTCCTTTAAATTGTATTTCCTTTCTCATTACCGCTGTTTATATTTCAGTCAGACAACTCACGTGTTCTTAATATGTTTATTATAAGCAGCATATAGTTTGAGTTTGGCATCTAGGCTCGGGCCTCATCACTCCACAGATTTACAAAGAACATTGAGTGATGATTAGATAACTATCCCCCGAGCCTACAGGTGGAAGCTGGAGTGGAGCTGGGGTGGGGGTGGGGCAGGCGAGCAGCAGCAACATGAAACACAGCAGCAGGAACATGAACGCAGCAATAGCAAGTGAACACAGCAGTGGCAGCAGCAGCATAGCGAGGCAGAGGCAGGAAGACCTGGCAGCTTAAATAGAGCGGCATGTTTAGGAGAATGTGTTTGGTTGGTTGTAAGAGGGACGAGGTGCGTCACGTGTTAATGTCTGATTGGTGCTCGAGTTGACTGCCTGAACTAGCTCGCAGGCTTCGCCCCATACAGTGATAGAAAGCAGCATGTCATTAATGAGAAGGTGGAAATCAGTTACGAGACGTTATTTTTTCTGTTACAGCAGTGATTTCTTTTGTACCCGAGGAAAGACAAGCAGTCACAGCGGGGGGGCGCTGATGCAAGTTTCAGATCTGACGTTTGATATCAGGGAAAAACAGAAATGAAAACAAGACGTGACAACTGACAAAAGAAACTACAGCTATAGAGACCTGCCTGCTGGAAGAAAGAGGAGCATGACATAATACTGGAGGAGAACTGCAGCGAGCAAACAGAAGAAGCTTTAATATATTTTATTCAATGATTCTTAACTCTAGGAGTGTTTCTTCAAGTGTGACTTTAAAGTAAATATGGTGAATGGACTGCATTTAAAGTCGTTTTTCAACCCCTCGAAGCTCTTTACGACAAGTCAGCATGCACACACACACACACACACACACACACACACACACACACACACACACACATTGATGTATGACCATTATATTTGTCGTATGCTTGCATGGAATGTTTTTAATGGAGTTTCTTTGAGTTCTGAGAAAAGCGCTATAGCGTATAAAATAAATGTATTATATCTATTTAGTTATTATTATCATTATTACCTGCTCACCAGGAGAGACACAAACAATAACACACACTCACGCACTGAAGCAATCTGGCATGTTCCAAGGACAGTTTGACAGTATTACTGCTGGGTCTGAACCACAAACCCTCTGATTGGTGGACCACTGCTCTAAATTATTCCATATTACCGGTGGATCTAGTTGCATTACAAGTGATGTTAGGTGCAGAATTTCACAATGTTTCTCTCATAATTTTCAACTTTCTTCTGGGACTAGCCAAAATCAGGTTGTGTACAAATAAAAATTATTGTCCATCTGATCCAAGAGGCTTTTTAAAGAGTTTATTTCGTCAATATTTTTCTTAAAAGTACATTCCTTTGGTAAATGAACTTGGTTAAAGTCCACCACTGGCTTCTAACTGGTTATTTTTGTGAATGAAGCAGCGGGAGATTTGTCACAGTGTCTCTGTGGTCTATTTGAGGCGAACAGCCGCTGTGATTATTATGTAGCGTAGAGGATCGGTGTTGGGCCTCGATGACTCAGTCACACTTTGTTTGACGTCAGAGTGAAATTATAGGTGGAGAAATTACAGATTTGAGTGAGAAGTGGTTGACAGGAGGTGGGTGGTGTGGTGTGGTGTTTGAGGAAGGGGGTTATTTTCAGAAACATGGTCACCTCATAGATGTTGATACTGCCGGGCAAAAATACCCAAAACTGAAAAGAAAGACAGAAGAAATGTATGTATTAAATGTATATATACAAAAAATGCATGTCTTCTTCTGCTCATCATGTTCAAAGATTAACCATGAAAGCCTGTTTTATTTCTACAAATACATATTATTGCTCGTGACCTAACAGATGAACACAAGTTCCTGCACATCACTTTCCTGCTGACGGAGGATTGACACGCTGCTGATCTACCTGGGTGTAAATGTGTTTGTGAGGCACTCCGGCTCATTAATCATTCATCGGGCGGAGGAGCGTCTGCTGAGAGCGGATTCTTGGCATTTAAACGACAGTAAACACATTTTCTGAGTGCTGCTGCGTGGTCCACATACAATCAATTCTCCTGTTATTGCGTTTCACTCGGTGTGGGGCGATAGGGCGAAGGGATATGATATCTCACCGGAGTTGCCAATAATAAAATTCTATCAGCGAGAAAGCACCAGAGACCGAAGCACACTTTCAATAACAAGCAGCTCCTCCTGTGAGGAGTCAACAATGTCCCGAGTTGAGCTGCTGTTTGTCACTCTGCCCGCATCCCAGTGTGTGTCAGATAAATGCAAAACATGCGCCAAAGTGTGATTCCACATCTAAAATGAAACTGAGGAATTCATTAAATATTCTCAAAGCCCGTCACTGCAGGAACAGGGACATCCATGTGGAGGCAGATACTGAGAGAAGGGTGCGGTAAAAGTACTTGTTATGCAGAATATTCCATTTCAGAATAATATATATGGCTATATGTTAGATTGAATGCACAAAAACCTAAATAACACAATACAGGAAAGGGAAAACCCAATAAGCACAACAGGGCCTCTTTAAATGATTGAATTATAAATTATAAATGATTTATAAATGAATCTATAATTTGAAAAGAAAAAAATGCAAGGTTAATATTGGAGTTGGTAAAGGGGGATAGGCTTTGTGTTCTAAAAAACAAAATATCATATATTTGTTGATAATATTTGTAATCATATCTTGAATATTATCAAATGAATGCAATGGAGTAGAAGGTCTGTTTGCCTCTGAGATGTAGTACTTAAGAAAATGTACGTAGTTACTTTAAGCTGATAAGATTAGGTAGACTTTATTGACCCCAAATTGGGAAATTATTTTAGATTGGGAAGTTGTTGATTCAAAATAGGGATATTTCTTTCTACTCATTGAGTGAATTCAAGACAGGGGTCTCATTGAATATAACCTACCGTAGTACAACTGACATAACATTTAACTTCTCAAGTACAAGTAGCCTATCTCTAAATTGAACCTAAGTAAATGTACTTTTCTCCTCATGGAGTGATTTCAGGGTAAATCTACGGGGAGGCAGACAGCTGTAAAAAGGGTGCGGTGTAGTTTTGGGGGGCGCATGTGTGATTTGGTGAAGAGATGCAATGTATTATGGGACGGTAAGAGGATGCTGGTCTCCATGGCGACACGTGTGTGTTGGAAACATTAGAGACGCCCGGTATCTTTTGACTCTGAAACAAGAGCTCGCTGTAAAACCATCCAGAGAGGAAGAGGTGTCACAGCTCACCCAGTCGATAAAAGTCCCCTTTTTTTACCATGAGGCGAGGATTCAGAAATATGGTAATTAACAAACGCAGAGCTGGATTCACACTGCTCGTCGAGTACACATTTAGAATTTGTTCTCCCCTCCTTTATGAAGGTGTTAGATAGAAAAAGGGATAGTTTTAGACAACATGTTATCAGCATGACGACTAGAGAGAAAGCAGCAGCTCATCTCTATGGGACATGAAGAGATAAGTCGACTGGACGAGACAGGGGTCTCATTTAAAATAACCTGTTACCTTTTCTAAGGGATTTTAACATTCTACACTCAGACCTCGAGTAAAAGCAGTGGTTTAATTATTCCCCTCTAGTCTATCAGACAGAGGGTGAAAAGAGGTGCTGCAGCACAGGCAGTGTGAGAAAAATAAGGCGCTTTTTGAACATTAAAGCATGGAGACATGTCACAGTAGAGACACTACATACAAAATATGAACCTGAAATCAAGCATAATATGTCCTCTTCATACTTATTTATATCACTTTGGTCCTTAAAGACATAAAAATCACTTGAATCACGTGAAAAATCGATATATCAATATTGAGGAGGTATTTCATTGTTTTTTAATTAAAATGTAGTAACACTGCACAAACCTATTAAGAGCAACATTTGTCATTTGTACAATTTGTATTATCTGCAAGTGAATACATGATTAGCCTGCTTAGGGCTGCACGATACATCGTGTCGTGGCGATAATCGCGATATGCGCATGCACGATATTCACATCGCAGGACGTGCAATTTTTTTATTAACAAGAAAATTATATATTTTTTTTATTATTTGAGGACGTGCGATATTAAGTAGACAAATTAACTCGCGCGGCTATCATGTCAGGGGTACTTGAGTGAGTGACATGCAGGCTCTGTCAGCAAACCACCAATCACAATCAAATCTCAAAGCAAACGGACCCGGTGATTAAAGGTAAAAACACTGAATAAAGTAGTTTCATGTGTTTCTCCAGGGCAGTTTGGCGCCGCTAACCGAGCTAGCTCAGCTTGTTGCTCTGATAACTTAAGATCCAGACGTCCGTGACTAAAATCCTTCATCCGGTTAAATTAGTTAGAAAAATACCAATTGTATAGCATTAAAGTTCAAGAAAGGATGGTTTGCGGACAAAAAAAAACTGTCTTTCTTCAATTCCTGTATTTTTCCATATCGCAATATATATATCGAAAAAAATCGCAATGTCAGTTTTTTCCAATATCGTGCAGCCCTAAGCCTCCATAAACACGGTAAAACGTTAAAACCCTACTAACACTACGGATGAATGAAACCAGTTTTAAAACAGTATTGTATGTCTGTTGTCTGCTCTTCATCCATCTGCCTCTTGACATGCAGTCATAACTCACAGAGTTTGGTGTAAATGTGGCAGCCTTGGAGCGCAGAGGCTCTTCTTTCCCTCTGAACGCTCCCTGACTCCGCTGTCAGCTCCTATTGATATCAGATATATTTCACATCCAGAGCACAGACGTGAACAGTCATCCAAAAAAAAATCAGGAGATAGCAGTCAAAAATGTGGAGCCGAGCCCGACAAAGCCCCATGGTGTGAATGTAGAGCAACAAAATGATCATTACTCAGGTTCCTGCGACTCTAAGATGAACAAGATAGGATGCTAATAAATCCTAGGGCTCAAGTTAAAAGTGATGTTTCCCAGAATGCTCATCAATCAGACGACAGGAGGCGATGTGTTTCAGCTCCACTTCGTCTTGTGTACAACCCACACTCCTCTAATGTCTCAGTTTGTAAGTAATCGTCATTTTATGTGTAAAGTTTAAATGTTTTATGGTTTTACTTTTACTCAGACTGGCAGCATTTCTTGCCTCAAACTGTCTCCTTCTGTTGTGTTTTGTTTGGATGTTTCCGACTTTAATACCCATGACAGAAGTGGATGGAAAGGCACATTATTTTGCATTTTATTGGCTTACTTTTGGGAGATTACTTTTTGATGGAAACTTGAATTTCACTCTGTCTTATACTAGTGTGAGAGTCACTGGAGAAATGTAACTAAGTAGATTTACTCAAGTATTGTCTTACAGCTTACTTTACACAGAAATAGTAAACACAGATTAAATGGGATTTAAAATAGGTAAGAAAGAATGTTTTAAATTCCCATAACCTTTACTTCCCCGTTGTTGATGTAATTACTTTTTATGAATGTGAAACCATTAATCAAAGATACATTTTGTTACATGTTTGTACTACTGGTTCTTTAAATGTGATGGATCATAGGTACTGCCTGTTGCCTGTGTTTTAAAATGTTTGTCATAATGGATCCCTTGTCTTTTAACTGCAAACCAAATCTACCTAAAAAATAAATAACCTGAACATGAACGTAAGCCTCTTTTGATAAAATATACTGAATTTAATTGGATTATACTAGATTAAATAGAACTAGAGTGGATTGGATTAGAAGAAACTAAATTACATTTCAACACATTGAATAAGAATACGACTTCAACTTCCATTTCAGTTCTTAAAGACAAAATTAACTTTATACACCGTTTAATAGCTGGAGAAAATGTCACTAATTAATTGAAACCATAATAGAATTAAGGTCGTATTTAATTGTCTGAAGCGCCTATTAGGAGTAACATTTGTTATTTGCAAAATTGATTCCATTATCTGTTCGTTAATTCATGATTAGCTGCCTCCCTGCTCCAGAAAACAAACGTAATTCAAGCAATTGAATAATTTCTTAATAACTTTTCTGGATAAGATTTAGTTTTGGTTGTTAAAAGGATCATCTGAGGACAGCGCTCAGTCTCTCTCAGTCAGCCTTGAAAGAGGGAATATGGATGTTCTGCAAGAAAATGTGTTTTGTTTGTTGAATCTCTCTCTTGTCTGGCAGCAGCACTTTCTCCCTGACTGTTTTGATGAAGAGACCGGAGGAGGACCTCACCGCCGACCTCAGCTTCATCAATTAAGATTTCTGAAGTCGCTCTCATTTCCAATCTGACTGCAGCACGTCTGCCTGGAAGAATAGTGAGACTCTGCTGGAGGTTTACTCCGAACACTGCACTGCAGGAAGTGCTCGCAGGATCAATTCTCATTTAGTTCCTGGCGTTTCTCATATCTCCATTCCTCAAGCGTGGTTTTAATGACACCAATTTTGCTGATTTTCTTGTGATTTCCGGATTTAAATATGAATATATAAGAGAGTCTTGATTTGAAAAGAAACCAGAAGAGCAGAAGAACAAACTTGCAGCAGCAACAATTAGTTGTCACACCTATAAGCTATTGGGCCTTTTTTTATACTGCAGAAACAAATATGTGTGATGTGACATTTTACTAATATGTTATGCAGTCCCGTCTGATTTAATTAAACACACTTCAATATGATGTTTTGAGGTTGTCTGGTATAAAATGTGTATTTATGAGCACAAATGTCTAATCTGTTGTCTGGTTCCTGTGTTCAAATATATGTTTTTATTCGTATTATCTTCCTTTTTCACAATTGTATTCTTGTTTTATTGAATTCGGTTGGTATTAAGTGATTATATTTATCACAAAAGCGATGTGTCTTAGCTGTTTATTACCAGGGAAGGGTGGGGAAGTATTGTTTTTATTTTGGTTTATACTTTTCCTTTTAGCTTGTCAAGCATTTTGTGTTACCTAAGTACTGTATAAATAAAACTTGATTTGAATGGTGTTCTTTGTTTTGCTCTCCGGGGCCTTGGCTTAAAGAAAACTAGATCCCCATCAACAGAGAGGAGAATCATTTTACAGAACAATTCCTAACATTACGTCTTTAAAGTCTGACGGGAGTTTCTTATGTTTCACAAGTTCCTCCAAGAATCCGGTGAGCTGCAGAGACTCTGTGAAAATAAAACTCAGATGCTTTTTGTTGCCGCCTTTCACAATGATCAAAAGGTTTGTGTCAGGAAAAGGTGGGGAAGTTTGGAAAGAGGAGACAGGTTTGCCTTATTAATACTGGAGGAGCTGCAGCCTGTCTGAGCGCCTGCTGGGAAACCTTCTACAGCTCTTCCTGCACAACACCTCACACACAGATGTCGAACTGAATATAAAAAACTGAGCAATTACCAAACCTGCAGTTCCTGCCAATTTAACATTTAATATACTCTTCCCTTTCCTTCTGTCTTATGCCTGAGAGCTTGAAAAATAAATGTACTCACAAATTGTTTTGTTTAGGTGCAAATGTGAGGTGCTTTAACTTTACTTGAGTTTTCTCTCAGAATTCAAAACGTCTATTGTTTCCATTTTGGACGAAAATGTTTTTGCGTAATACTATGCATTAAATAGCTGAATCATGTAAACCGTCAGGAATTGTCATTTATTATACTTTATAAAACGGACAAGTCAAATCAAGCAATCTGATTGGTTCTTAGCCGTGATATAATGAGCGTATATCACGGGTAGAATTGTAGTTACTTTTCACAAGTCATGTATCCCTCCGCGTCTGAGAAAAGCTACAACCGTTACAACTGTTACATTACGTCCGTTACGAAACTAACGAACTAACAAAGCTTAAGATGGAAACATGTAAGGTTAACTTCAACCTCCGGGGTGGCCTTACTATGGAGGAGTGGATTGAGCAGTGCCTATCTCCAGAAAAAAAAGCACCTAAACGACGACATGCAGAGCTACGTGAAGAGCAGGTAGACCAACTGCAAAAGTACCACCATTCAAAAGCTTTCTGATGCGGGTCTTGAAACAAAGCAGAGAAATTATGACCGTTAGTGGCCACAGGCGCGAAAGCTCTCTCCAGAGCTACTGGAAGCCGAATCTCGGGGACTGGAGAAAGTGGAGCAATATTCTCGCCACGCCAAGCAACAGCCTAGAACAACCTCAACCTATACAAGTAACCACGTACCTCGGCGTGGTGCGTCGGGCCGAACCACGCCCCTTAACTGTGATATAATGACCATATACCACGGCCTGTCGTGAGCGATTGCTTAATTATATCAAGTGTGGGAGCCAAAATGCCTGTTTTGCCATTACTTATTATTTCTATTATTATCTTCATTTCTGTTTGCATCACGTTTAATTCTTATTGTTTATCACCTCCGGCAATGGTCACGTGGGTGTGGTTTATTGGTATTTAGGTCACCTGTTGGATGCCGGCTTTGGGGATATGACGTAGGAAGAGGGTGAATCTGCTCTGATACTTTCTGTTGACCGTGAGGTCTGGAGTTGTATATTGTTTGTTTGTCGTCTTTATTAAACACTATGGACTATGAATGACTTCGGACTCTTACATGGAACGCGTCACAGCAAAGAGCAAGTTTCAGCCTCTCAGCGGCAGAACTCATAGGGAGTTTTTGCCGCTACATCAAGTGTTCCAGCTAAACGGTCTGCTGCTGCAATATGTCTGTGAGTATTTTTGGGCAACAAGTGCCTTTATGGAAGTGACCGTATTGACAGCAGGAGATGGAGGGAATGGTCCCGGGCAAATTTAGAAACCAGTTCCTCTGCATCCCAGTTCATGGGCTGCCAGCTCTACCAACTGAGTAGAATGGCGGCCCAGGAATAAAGTATTTTATCTGTTTTTGTTGAGTTTTGCAATGCACTGGTCAGAAAACTATGCATATATACAATTTATACTTTTTACTACTTATTATCAAAGTCAAAGTCAACTTTATTGTCAATCTTTCAGTTTGTGTGTCCATTATTGTTTTTTACTGGCGACTTTAATGCTGCTACTTATTTTCCCATCACTGTGTGCTTATTTGAATGTTTTACTTGCTTCATGTTGTCTCTTTATTTAATATGTGGGCCTACATATTTTATTTGCACTTTTACATTTTTCCACTGCTGGACGAATAAAAGATGTGTTTTTCTTTTTCTTTCAAAAGCTGCTTGTACGAAGCTTTCTGTCACACTCAAACTAAAAATGCTGTGTTTGAATCACAAAGCGGAGATAAATAATGCTAATTGTTCCACCTACTCACAGATACGACTGTTTGCCAAAAAAACGAAGTGTCAGGTAAAGTCACTGGCAGGAAATTTTAAATCTGCACTCAATCAACAGAAAGCTTCACCTTTGACCTTCTTCCTCCCTCGTTTCTCTGGTGAATAACGTTCAGGTTGCTAAGCAAAACGCTGTGTGCAGTTTACAGAAATCAGAGCTGTGAGCAAACACAGATTGAATCCTCAGAAGGACAACGCTGTCAAGACCTGAAGGCCAAATGAAACTTCTGAAGACGGCAAAACTGAAGATGCATTCAGGCGCTCCTTAAACACATTTCTAAATCTATGTAGAGGCTGTGCTGCAACATGTGATGGACAACAGTTTAAGGGTGTACTGGAAACAGAACGTGTTTCCTCAGTATATCCATTAAATGAATGTATCACTATTTTAACTTAGTAAAATAGATCTAATCTAACATTTTTTATTAAGTAACTATGTTCAAGTGGTTATTATTGGCCATTATTATTTAAGTAAGGAGCAAAGGGAGACTGCTGTTAGTTTCCTTTCTAACAGATTTCCGTATATTGTGCAACTGTTTGGTTATGGTTGTGTGTTTTAAAATGCTTATGTGGTGCATATGTTGAAATGTGTTTTAAGCAAACATGACCTATTTACTTTAGCTAACATTAGTGTTTTTAACTTGTTAGTGTTTAGAAGTGGTAAAGAGGAAATATTCTGCTCATATTTGTATTTAGTGTCTCTACTCTGACATGTCTCCATGCTTTAATGTTCAAAGAGCGCTTTATTTTTCTCATACTGCCTGTGCTGCAGCACCTCTTTTCACCCTCTGTCTGAAACCAGAGCCCAGTCTGCTCTGATTGGTAGCTGGCCGGCTCTGTTGTGATTGGTCAACCGCTTAGAGATGTCCCGCCCCTTAGCCTATCATGTACAATGTGTGTGAGTGATAGCCAATAGAAGGGCAAGTGTAACATCGTGATGTAATTTTGTTCAGGAAGTAGGAGGAGTCCAAAGGAGAGAAACTCCCTTTGGAGTGAACTTTGGTATTTTAGCCTTTGCAGAACATTTACACACTAAAAAGTTACGTTATTACACACTACAGGAAAGGGGTGACCCCAAAAAAGCACAACAGGGTCTCTTTAACTTGACAGACACCTGATCAAGGAACCCTTGTCATTGAACACCATTTGGTCCATTCTAGGACTTAGGTGACAAACATCTACAGTAAGTTCCCTACAAACGAAGCTACCCAACACACCCTCCAGCCTCACTGCACAAAAACATTCAGAGCAACTATGTAAATCACTGCTTAGTATTCCAGTGGAAAACAAAAAGGATGATGACACTGTGCCATAACCACAGCAGCACCAGCACGGCAGCAGCTCAGAAACAACTGCAGGGTAGAAACTAACAAAAAGAAAGAATAAAAACTGAATTTGAGAGCTCACGCAGGCGGGCAGCAGTCTGTGATGAAATCCTCTCTGGGATTTGCAAAACAAGGTAAAAAACGAGCTCTGAATGTCAAACGCTTATCAGATCAGTGACGGGCTTCAGTTTGTGTCAAAGAAGAGGAGCATATCGCTGCTAATTAGAGAAATAATCCCTGATCTGTATCGCCATCGTACGGAAAGCATGGAGCATGCTGGGAGTTTAACTGGTGTGCTCTTCACAGTTCAGCAGGTCGCAGATATAAAGGGAGGATTGATAAGCTCCCATCTGAATGTCCTTCTGGAGGCAAATTGATGACACATTTAGAGATGACTGAACTATTAAGAGGCATACTGCTCATTATCTACTGTTATATTAATGCTCAGTATTCATTTAGATAAACTGTGTTGGTGCCGCTGGACTGTAATATTATTTTGCGGGCATTTAAGTACCTTAATTACTTAAATCAGATCAGGATTATGATGATGATTGTCATTATTATAATTATTGTTATTTGTTGTTTAAGTAGTATTGTATCACATGTTTTGTCAAGTTAGTGAATGTTTTCGAAATGATGCGCGTGTCTTGTCTTGGTTAGTATCTCGTGCGCACGAGAAAGTATCCTCTTATCCTGACTTTTTTTTTCTTTTTTTTTGAAAGTTACCGGTGCGCCATGGAGGAAGTGGAGCGCACAGGAGACAACCATTTCATTGCAGACTGTTATGTTTATGTGGGGAAATGACGGTGCATACATTATTTGAGATATATTTCGAACTCAGACTTAATTTTAAGGACATTTCGGCCAGGGGTGTAGAGCTATTTGTTTAAGCACCGGATTGGCAAAACAGGAGAGTCTGTAAACCAGTCTGCTTTGATCTATGAATTAATGTCCGTGACTCTCAGAGTACCTGCTGCCCGCACGGCTGGTTTAAAGGGAAACAAACACTCAGAACACACACACACAGAGCGGGGCTGAGCAGAGCACAAACAGACTCACATCATGCACCCTGGTGACCGGACATCTCCTTCATAAAACTAATAAAAGGGGGAGTAATCGGGCAGTTCGATGTGTGTAGAGGTGTGTGTGTGTGTGTGTGTGTGTAGAGGTGTGTGTGGTTAAAACGTAGCAGCCTGCGGTCACTCTTTAGCTGTTCTAAGGTAAACACAGCAGCAGCGCGGTGCGTAAAAGCACTTTGCGCGCTGGTGCTTCTCTTCTCAGAGTCTGAGTTACACGTCCCGCTGCCTCCTTGAGTGACCGCAGGCTGCTACGTTTTAACCACACACCCCTGGCCGAAATGTCCTTAAAAATAAGTCTGAGTTTGAAATATATCTCAAATAATGTATGCACCGTCATTTCCCCACGTAAACATAACAGTCTGCAATGAAATGGTTGTCTCCTGTGTGCTCCACTTCCTCCATGGCGCAGCGGTAACTTTCTCAAAAAAAAACGTTATCCCTACTTTTTTTTCTCTCTCTCTCTTTTTTTTGTTTTGTTCCATGTCCCTTTAGGGGCTCCTCTGTCGGCAACCATAATTTTGACCATGTACAGTGGCTTAAAGTATCTCGAAAAAGTGCTCGAAAAAGTATATGTATTACAACTATTACTATTTTTGTATACACCTATAAAGACAATTGCTTAAAGTGTGTAAAAAAACAACAGTCACTTAAGTTTTAAGAAGTTACACGGCTGATTATCTCTAACTCCTTCAGGTGGATGATTCTCTGAAGTTGGTTCTCATCCTTTTCTAAGCCCCTGCATTACTTTGTCATAATTACTTTAGCCATCAGAGGTGAGAGCGGAGATTTGAATCATTAGACACGGACACTCACCTCCTCTCACATCTGATATTATCATATATCATCGTTTCTCTAAAAGTTTCACCTTCAGTGTGGAGGAGGATCACACCATGGAAATGAACCGACTAACATTTATTCAAAGATCAGCAATACCAATTATGACACTTTAATAACTTGTGATTATCTTTTTTTTCTTCAATTATATCCAAACATTTTAAGAAGATTTATTTTGGGACCAGATTAGTGCTGTCAAGTGCAAACAGTGTTTTCTGTCTGTTAAGCAGCTTAGCTTTTTGACATCTCTGTTAACGGATAAAGTCGCTGTTTTGGAGAAATTATGTTTACCCAGGCTTTGGGAGTAATGGATTACATGTAACGGGATAAAGTATTCCGGATACAAAAAAACCCGTTAATGTATTGAATATATGTATCAAACTAAAACGGCGCATTTTCTGTCAGCTCAGATTTGTTTTAAACTGTAGTATGTGCTCACGTGTTTCAGTGATGGTGTATAAGCTACTGCCTGAATATGCTGAATGAAAGGCAGATTTTACTATTAATAACATCTCTGAGCAGAGGAGACATGTTGATCCTAAATATTGTGGTTTCTTATTTCCTAAGGTCAAATTGGTCTGTTTCTTATATTATATAATGGAGGTGTGTGGCGCAGTGGGTTGTGCGTATGTGTTCGGATCAAGGGGGCACAGGTTCAAACCCCACTGCAGTCAGCATGTCGTTGTGTCCCTGGGCAATACACTTCACCCCAAATTGCTCCTGTGGGGATTGGTCACAGTATTGAGTATGTAAGTCGCTTTGGATAAAAGCGTCTAACAAGTCAAATGTAATGTAATATACTTAAGTAAAAAACATGTTATTAACATTTATTTGCATTGCGTTTGATATTGAGGTAATTCAAAAATAACGGAAAGTAATCAGGTTACATTACCTTTATATGTTGATGCTCAGATTACTTACTGATGAAACATTTTTTCCGGTTACTAGCAATCGTAACAGAATAAATGTTTACCCTCCCAACCCTGTATAGTTCTGCATAAAACATCAGAGAGCTTAAACCACTCTACTGTTTCTCCTCAGTCAAATGTGTTTTAGCATAAATAATGTTTTTTAAAAGAACACTTTCGCGCAACAATATATAAACTGTACCCATAAAACTAGGTTGCAAACCACATTTTTATCAGATTGTTTGCTTCACTGTTCCTAGCTATATCTGTGCCACTGTCAGACATGAAAAGATGCTCACTAAGAGATGATAGCGAGTACAGTGTGAGATCTTTTACCCTCTGAGGACATAAAGACATTGTCTGATGCACAGCGGGGTTCCAGGATTTGTTGAGGGCGGTGAAGGCGTTTCTTATGATTGGCCCCCTTTGCATTGTTTTTATCAGAGTGAGAAGCTGCAGCAGAGTGATTTCAGATTCACGCTGAACAAGGTTAAGGTGCAGAGGAGGGAGGAGAACTCGGAGATATTACTCAAGTAAAAGTATCAACACAACAAGAGGCCTTAGTATGCTTTTGGGGGGTTTCCCTTCCTGTAGTGTGTTATATAGGTTTCTGTGCATGTAAATGGTCTTCAAAGGCTAAAATCCCACAGTTCCCTCCCGAGGGAGTTTCTCTCCCCCTGAAACGCCTCCAATGGACACCTTTGTTTACTCCCCTAACATAATGACATCACTGTGTAACACTTGTGCTTCTATTGACTAGCGCTCCAACATATTGTACGTGATAGGCTAAGGGGCGGGACATCCCTAAGCGGTTGACCAATCACAACAGAGCCGGCCAGCTAACCAATCAGAGCAGACTGGGCTCTGGTTTCAGACAGAGGGTGAAAAGAGGTGCTGCAGCACAGGCAGTATGAGAAAAATAAAGAGCTTTTTGAACATTAAAGCATGGAGATATGTCACAGTAGAGACACTAAATACAAATATGGACCTGAATATGAGCAGAATATAATAACAAGAATTAAAAAAGATAAAAAAAGATACTAAGTTATGACAGAATTACATCATCCAACTCTTAATCCTCCTACAAATCAGCTCTGCCTCTTTCCCTTTGACACAAACTGTTCAAATGTCCTCGCAGCACAAATCATGCCTTGTCAAAGTTTAGGTGACCGCTGAATACAAACTAAGAGGGAAACACTTGCCATTGTGTGTTTGTACTCTCTGAAAACACAATGTATTCAGCTTTTCTGTCTGGGTGACATCAAAGTGAAATGGAAAACTATCATAAATCCTAAAGAATATTTTTTCAGCAATGATAAAATGAGACCAGATCCATTTTGACTACAAAAAACCAACCATGTGGTGCTTTACTATTATATTTAGGATTCAAAAAGACAACAATCAAGCTTAATTATGACATGGTTACATCATCCAACTCTTATTCCTCCGACAAATCAGCTGTTACTTTTATTCTAAACCCTCCCTCTTCCCTTTCTTTTCATACAAATTGTTAAAATGTCCCTGGAGCAGAAATTTTTTGCAACAACACATTTGCAAACTGTCAGAGGGATTATTGCAGCACTTCAGAAAAGAGATGATGAAAGATGAATATGTGTTTCAGTGAAGTGAAACAATCCACAGAGAATATGGATAAAAATAGAGCAACATGTAAGTATGGTTATTAAAATGCAACAAAAATGTGCTGCAGAGATTCACCCGGCTGCAGGATGATACCTCGACCTTTACTGTTTGATGGGAGCTGTAATGGGCTTCATGTCTTCAGATGTGTATTTACAGGATAATGAGAGTTCCCGTCAGACTCAGGATGGTCAGAGATGTCTTGCTCTGCACATTGAGCTACATAGCAGCAGCATTTATTTTATTTCTTTGGCATGGAGCGGAGAAACGGAGAGGATTATTTGCTCCGCCTGCCAACACAGCAGGTCAGGTAATATCACAGTGTTTCCCCTACCATTGTCTTGGAGGGGCGCGCGCGCCAACGGAGCCCCGCCAACGGAGCCCCGCCAACGGAGCCCCGCCAACGGAGCCCCGCTAACGGAGCCCCGCGCCCCCCCTGAAATTCAAGGTGTTTAAAAAAATGTTTTTATTTTTTTTTTAATAATATTTATATATATATATATATAGCACCAAATTGCAACTAATCTATATCTACTGTCACTTTTCACATTGGACATGTGCTCTTTTATTAAATAAACTAAACGCTTTCATTTTAATGCCCCGCTCCGGCAGCACCCCCCCAAAGCAGTAAACCTAGGGGAAACACTGTATCAGACAATCTCTATTAATCCTACCATCTCTATCTCCTCTCCCCTCTCACCGGCTTGTTATCAGGCTGAGGGATAATTAAGCCTTGTGGGACGACTGTAGGCTTCCCTCCTCTAAGTTGTCAAAAGTTAGGAGGGAGCCAGATCAAACGTCTGCGAAACGCAAGAGGAAAATAAAAAGCTAGCGGAGACAACAGAGGTATTGTTGGAGATGTTGTCCTTTGACTCGCTGCTTCCACTTCTACATGAAAGAACACTCAAAGTCTGCGCAAGAGTGGACACGTGAGGAGTTTGTTGTTGGAATAGATTTGAGAAATTGAGTTTGAAATGCAGGAAATGAATCAAGAAGAAAAAGATAATTGATTAACCACTAAAAGTTGTTTATGTGGTAAGCAAGTGTGGTTGTTGATATCACTTAGTTCTGGGACCTAAAACAGACTATTTTTCACTATTTTCTGACATTTTAGGCCCCAAACAGTTGAGTAATCGTTAATTTGAGAAGTTGTAGCTCGTCTTCATCCAGTATCTATAAAATCCAGTTGATCACGTAAATCAAAAAATAAGTGTCTGGTTCTGAAAACAAGTGTATGTTTGTTCAAGTAAAGACGGAACCGTCAAAAAGAGCTCATTGTAGTTGTAAATAAAATCTTGTTTTGTTATCACTTCTGCCAATATGTGCTTTTGTAAATCGGTCAATCTTAAAATGTCAAGATCTAACTTAGGCTTGAAGAGGTTCAGAGTCTTGCTTAACCCTCCTGTTGTCTTCGGGTCAAATCTGACCGATTTACTACTTTCATCAATCATAACTTTTTTGTTTTACATTCGATTGCATTAAGGCTTTATGATATCCTTCACAGTAGACATTTGAACATATCAAACAGCTGATCACCACTTTCATTGAATTTTGGATGGTTTAGTCAACTTTGAAACACCCATGGTGTTCCCAGTCAAAAATGACCGCCATAAAGAAAAGGAATTAGTAACCATCCGGATCAGATACAACACACACACACACACCCACACATACTCTAGATGTGTCCCCCCCCCCTTATGTGCCCAATCCCCCCATGTGAATCACACCTGGCACACACAGAACAATTTGACACATTTCGCGCTCTTATGTGCCCATCCCCCCACATGAATCACACCTGGCACACGCAATACATGTTCAGTGTCTATTCTTTGTATATTTACTGCAGTTTTTCATGTATACCAGTAGTCTGATACAATATGTACAGTTTGAAAGGGTGTTAAAGGAAATTTGGTGATGATTCATGGTTTTTGTGTTAATGTAATAGCAGTTAAAACAGGACCGGTCAAATGTGACCGCGAACACCAAAGTAAGGGGGGGGGGAACAAAGACAATATGAGGGTTAAAGGCACATCAGCACAACTTATTATCCCCTGTAAGGATCAAATAAAGTGAACTGATGTCCAAACTAAAGCCAGACATGTTCATCATGAAGAAGTCTTCACTTTGTTCTGATCCAGGAGCAGAGGTTTAGATGAATCTTTAATGCAAACGTACTTTAGGGTCTCTCAAACTTTTTAATTGTTGAAGTTACAGTAATTTATGGAAAAGAGAGTTCATCTGAATAATTCATTTTCTGAGCTCCACAATCATTTGTCTACCTTTCCAAGAAACTGTTAAATGTTGTGCACAGTTCCCTGTAACCTCTCTTTGTAAAGAAATAATTGAGCTTGTTGTACTGCAGCATAGGAAAGTCTGACAGAGTTTTGAACAATCAGTCGAATAAATGATTGAATCTCTGCTACTTAAATCCCCATTTCCACACAAAGAGTGTTCACAGATATGCACACAATTGAAAGTGAGAACTGTCACATTTGAATAAATGATGAATCAGACCGATAAAGGGTGCTGCTGTTGTTCTGGTGACGACGACTCACATTTGTTCCTACAGTTAAAATGTGCAACTAATTTGACAACAATGTGGGATGGGAATGATAACATTGTATTGATGCTAATGCCTTTATATATATTATGCTCATTGGTCTGATCGGTCATAATCGATTCCTAACAATATTCTGTGTTAATAAAAGTAGGTGTACAGGTTTGCAGTGTCAAAGCAGCTTTTATTAATACAAATTGTGTAATGTTTTATAACATAGTGTCATGATTTGAGTTTTGTGTGTTAAGTTATGGGTTTATTTTGAAATTCTGTTCTCCCTGTGTCTTGTCTTCCTTCCTGTGTTTGCCCTCCTGTGTCTGATTGTCTGATTGTGTTCCCTGTTGCCCTTGTGTTTCTGCCTCCCCTGCCCAGCTGTGTCTTGTCCTGTGATTACCCTTCTGTGTATTTAGGCCCAATCCCAAACCACGCCCTACACCCTACCCCTACACACTACCCCTCCGTTTGCGCGTTCGCGCGGAGGGTCCGCCACATTAAGTGCTGTTCCAAACCAACGAGTGTGGAGCGGTGTGGAGGGGGAGTGGGCTATCAAGCCCTCAAACAGCGAGTCTGCATCGGTGTTGACTTGAGACCGGTCTCTACCTGACCGGTCTCAACGCTGTGTCTGTCAGGAAACACGTGTACAAGAAGTTCCAGCAAACATCCGCTGATAAATTGCGATGTTAAGAACCTCATGATAACCTCATATGTTTTTAACTTAGGATCGTAAACCTGTGTTTAGTCTAGAAAAAGGTAAATGTGTGCTTTTATTATAAAGTTGTGTATATTTACAGACTGTTGCAAAAACTAAGAAGCTTATAAACATCAGGTTTAAAACTAAAAGAGCTTTACAAAAAAGTAACACAATTAAAGATGTTTGGAGTTTTATTTGAGTTATTAATTTAAACATTTTGTCTAAGAGATGCTGATTTGAAATCGTTGTTACATACAGTTACGGCATTTCCTGTTTCTGCCGGAGAGAGGGGAGTTTGTCCCAAAGCTTGCCGCTGTATTTACTCCCTCCATCTGACAGGAGGAGCCTCGTGAGCTGCGAGTGTCACTCCACGGAGCTCACTCCGTCACGGAGGGGTAGTGTGTAGGGGTAGGGTGTAGGGCGTGGTTTGGGATTGGGCCTTAGTCTTGTCTTCCCCTGTGCTCTATGTCGGATCGTTGTTTTTCCTGTCACCCTCCATGTTTGTCACGCCCCAGGTTGGTTTTTGTCCTTGTCCTCATGCCACGTGTTTTGGATTTATGGTTTTGTCTTGTTTGCCATGTCAACAGCTTTTATTAATTAAAGCTTGCTTATGTTTGAAACCCGCTTCTCCTTAAACTGCATCTGGGTGCTGCCTTACCCCAAACCCTGACACATAGTGGCACTAATGCATTGAGTTTGAAATACACGGCAATCTTTTATTTTGGCGCCCATGAGGTTTCAAATAATTGTTTTAATCCTTAATAAAAAAATCAATTTTCTAACTTTTTTTAATTCAAAAATTATCATTATTATTATTATGAATGTATTTATTCTTTTTTTTTTTACATATTTTTTAATCCTTATAGTCATTTTTTTCTTTTATTTATAATTATAATTAATTAATTTATTAATTAATATATATATATTTTTTTCTAACAAATATACAGTTATACTATGGTTGATTATTTGGTGTTACGTGGACATTGAAGTGTAGTGCTCATGTTCATGCGATAATTATTATTACTAATGAATATGTATTTCATAATATTGTCCAAAAGAGACAACACTGAATTTAATTAAGATTTCAACAAGTGTGATTGTGTAAACATACCGTCGTTTGTATTATGTCTTTTTTAAGTTTGAAAAAAATAAGATATTAGAAGCAGCAGTGCTGTCATCCAGTATCACTATAGTTCATATCTTTTGTTTGATGTTTGGATCAGACAATTGGATCTGGTTCTCCACTCCTATTCCAGCCCATTTTAAGAGCCTTAAACTCCTACCTGCCTGCTGAAGTGGTTGGGTTGTTGTCGGCGTTTATTCTCTTCACCACTCGGAGGACTGGCATGGATCCTTAATGACTAAAAGAATCGGCCTGAAAAGGAAAAAATAAACAATAAATGGTGACTCATTTTGTTTTGTAACTCAAAAGACTGTAATGTATTTTCTCCCACGGTCTGGCCACTCGAGACGGAGGAGGGCATGTTCAGCTAAGACTCACAAACAGAAAGCTGTTGTGCTGTTTCCCAAAAAACCTCCCAAACATCTGTGGTGAGACTGAGGAGAAAAAGTGCCTCATTATCGCCCATCTCCAGAAACTGTTGTCTACTTTCAGAAAGCAGATTTATGCACTCAAGTTTGTACCAAATGTTCTTGTGCAGTGTTCCTTATCACTGTTACATCAATCATTTGTTATATTTTAGATACTGAAAAATCACACCGCCCACCCGAAAGCCAGGCCAATACATATATTCATTCTAACTCTTCTTCATTGCACTCTGGCCCTTTTTAACGCAAAACTATGCAGCTTCACTGTTTCTGTATGAAGTGTATTAGCATTTCATGAATACAACTTTAGATTTGATTAAGTTTGGTGCTGTCAATCATTGTTTTTTAATAAAGCATGGATACAAAACATAATTTTGAGGGTAACACACTTTAAATAGCACTATATAATCGTCCTCTTGACATTTTATTTTAATAAACTGCATAAGAAAAATATATACACAGTACAGTAAGTATCCTAGATTTGAATAAGACCAGTCCGTAAAGTGTGTACAAACATAAAATGAAAAATACTTTTGTTTTTGGTGGTCTAATGGATAGTGGATGGTTGCAAGTTCAAATCCCGCCTGGAACACCACCACTAGTGTGCCCTTGAGTAAGGCACTTAGCCCTCAGTTACTCCAGGGAGAATGTCCCTGTAATTGCTCATTGTAAGTCGCTTTGGAATAAGGCGTCTGCTAAATGCCTGAATTGTAAATTACATTTTTGGGAGAATAAACCCCACAGATCCTCAACTCCGGTGTTGCTTGTAACAACATTTGAGAAAAAGAGGGAATAACACTGAGGGAGTGTTGACACCGAGGATCTTTTGCAGCATCTGTTTTACGGCACACTTCAGCTCACTTTAGATGAAACTCACATGTTGTGCTGTGTTTCTGTTCGCTCCTATAACAAGATGCTTTGTGAGAGCGAGAAAGAGTCTTGTGAAGCTGCAGCTTTGATTCAAAAAGATATTCTGGTGCGAGCAGATGGCCGTGTAGACTTTGCCTGCTTGTTTAAAAGTAGGCAGTCCACCCACCTTCCAAATATTTCACACTTTATCTCCTCGTGGGGAAGCTGAGAGGGAGACAGACTTCTGAAGGCCAAAGAAATAAGAAAACACACTTTCTATTGTTCCAGGGTTGATGGAGATCTTCTTGAGTTATTAGGCTCTTTTTGCAGTTTTTCAAATTGTAATCAACCTTGTCGTTAGTGATAAGAAACATCTATTTTTCACCAAATGGAAGGTACATCTGTTGATACTGGAATGACTCAGTCCTGAATCCTAAAACTCGAGTGCATGATTTGTTTTCTAAAAGACAGAAATTGGTCTGCAGCCCTATCTCTCTTGTATTTGCTGCCTGAGAATTGTTTACTGGAAAGGTTTGTATAAAATCTAACAGAACAGAGGCTGTAGGGAGCTGGTTGAGGTGGATGTTGGGACAATAAACACAGAGGTTTAGATCCTGAGTCTATTCACACTTAGGTTAGGGTCGCTTTGGACAATATTGTGATTATAGGATTCAAGCGATGATTCTAGCTTCAAGAGTTTAAGGTTCATTTTTGTCCGAAAAAAACGAAACTGATCATAAGTGCATTCCTGTAGGGAATTGTTAAATACTCAGGAATGTTGATGGCAGAAACAAAAAAAATGGTGATTTATCTGGGAAGATATCATGGCAAACACGAAGGAGCATGAAAAAATGTGGCACCAAGCACCTAATTTAAAATCTGAAAAACGTTACTAAGTAGAAGCTCTTTCGTGCAGATTTATTTTTCAGGTTACATGAGGACAGAGGAATCTGTGCTGCTATGAAAGGAGTTGGGGTCCCACTGTGATAAGATTTCTGTTTCTGATAGAACATTGACAAGAAAACGTTTTAATGTTTATTGGTCGTCAATCCCAATTATACCCAATCCTATTTAGTACAGTCATAATAAGTGCCAATAACGATCTGGTAATTGGGTCCAACACACAGGGACAGATGTAAACACAAAACAGATCCCAGGTCGCACTGCAGGTTTTGCAACCATGAGACTCCCATATTTCAAGCGAGTAATGCGGCTTATTTTACGCACAATCATCAACGTTTTGTAGTCTATCTAGAAAACAGCGACAGCAGGTTTAGTACGGCACGATCAACATGAGTTTTTGTCCCCTCATGGTGGGAAATCTCCATTCCCCCAGGTTAGTTTTGTGCATGCTGGATGATGTTGACTTTAATAAAAGACAGTGATTTGTAAGCCTACCTGCCGCGGCTCACGTTGTTAAATGTGTTTACTAGCTGTAGAGCTTCCCCCTCTCATTGTTTCTGCTTGTTTATTGATTCTCCAGCGTGAGCAATTTCACCCAGCCGCGGCACTGAAACTTTAATATGATGTCTCGAATTTAAAGGAATTTGATTAAGGGTTTTCAATCCCAGACAGCTCACAAAGAGCAAAGAAATCGGAAAACAAGTCAGAGTCGTTTTCTCTCCCCACAAGGCTCATGAAACAGGTCAATTCAGGTAAAATACATTTTCCTCTATTGATTCATTTCAGCGTTTTAGATTTGTACCAATCCAAACAGAGGTGGGGAGAAGCGGACAAATCAATGACAAGGATTTCCAACAGGGACGTTGAAGACTGAGGAATATTTTGCACATTCAATCTTTTTTTAAAGCCAACACAAGTCAAAATATCCTCTGGGCTCGTCCTTTACAGAGAGAGTGATGGAAGTGCTCTCTGACGGTAAATCCAGCCCACAGTAAATGTAATATCTAATTTGAACAGGTCCATTAATTCTTGTCCGGCATCTCAGCCAGTAGTAGTTTTGATGGGGGTCATGAGGAGAGCTAACATTAATAACAACTCCCCATATCACACCTGGATGTGACTGGGCGCCGGCGTCCTGTCTGACAGTGTCCTCTTGGAAATAACATATGATGCCATTAGGTGCATTATAGGTCAAACCCCACACAAACACAGCAGTAAATCACTGTAATCAAGCCGTGAGAGAAGGCAGGTTATTCCCACAGTGCTGCGGGGATGGGGGGGGGGATTTGTGTCACAAACTGAGCTACAGTTTACCAGCTTGAGTCATGATGAACGCTGTGATGAGCTGGGCTGTCACTCAGGAGAGCTCAGACACAAATAAAACATTACCTGCCTCCAAAAAGGAACCAGAGAGGATGCCCAGAAAAAGAGATTGTGCACAAGAGATTTTTTTCAGATGCTTTACCTCAGCAGTTTATAAATCTGACAAGGAGCCAAGAATTATTCATGCCAGATTATCTTTTTTCTGGTACAGATCGGTATCTTTATCAGCTGATTTTCCCTCCTGGTCCCTCAAGCGGAGATTTGACTCATCCCTCTCTCATCCTCATCCAGCCGTCGGCTACTCTTTTGTCAATACTGAGATGCTTAACGCTGCTCACACTGTCAGAGAGAGGCTGCAGCACGACTTTCACACTTTACACAGTCCCACCGTACAGCCCGCACAGCAAAAACTATACAAATGTTGATATAAGTGCATTAAAGGGATGCGCTAAGTTAAGGAGAGGAAAATTAAACACAACCCAAACTCTGCAGAAGTTGTTTGCTCCTCCTCGCAGATAAAACAGTGATTTACACCCAGAGAGAAAAGCAGAGGGAGCTTACCTGCCTACAGCGCAGACACACACACACACACACACACACACACACACACACACACACACACAGATCTGGGTTTTTTCTGCTCACCTAAATCACTTCCATGAGTCACGCAGAGGGAACATAACCGGCTCTCAGGGAAAGTGGAGTAAACACTCGTCGCAGAGCTCGCTCTCTGCAGCGCTGCTATCTCTCATCCTCCTCTTCCTCTTCCTCTGCTTTGGTCTCTCTCTCTCTCTCTCTCTCTACTGGTGCCCCCCTCTCTCTCCATCTCTGCCACCCCCTCACTCTCCACCACAAGGTGTCACAAACAGAGTGTCTTATTGGCTCTCACTTCTCTCTTTGCCTCTCTCCTCCTCCTCCTCCTCCTCCTCTCTCTGTCTCTCTTCTCTATTTGGATTGCCTGACTTAAAGAGGCAATGCATCAGCTATAAAACTCAGAGCACTTCCACATCGGAAACTGAATTTACATTCCTTATATTCCGCATTGGAGAAACAACCAAACTGTTGATTAAAGCAAACATCTGGATTACAGGGGGGCAGACAGAGCTCCATTACTCTGCTGAGTCTCATTTAGGTGTTGACTTAATACAGTGTTTTTAAGCCGCTTAACTCACTTTTCATTGCCCATTATATCCTTGATTTATCTTAAAGGAGATATAAGATAGGTTCATTAAATAGCATTGAAAACATTATATCGGTATTTCCCAAGGTTCGAGATTGCGTCCTCAAATTACATGTTACGTCCATAACTCTTTTTTTCTTGTAAAAGCAGAGGAAAGAAACCAGACCCAGACATATTTGAAAACTGTCCTTGGTGATGCATTCAAGGACACACTACTGCCAGATTTTCTATTTTCCTTCATTACAATCCTAAATATAAATGTATGTAGCTTATTTTCCATTTGTTTGAGTGAATTAGTAATTATTTTGTTGACAGCAACAACAACAAAGAAAAAAAATTACATGTTGCAGTGAGCAGATAACATAAAGTGCCATTTTAACTGTAGGCTTATCCACTGAAGCTTCATGCAAGTGCAACATTGCCTGCCGTCACCGACGTTGAATCAGAAAACCAAAACAGCAGCCGTTAGCTGTTAGCCCTCAGAGCTCACAGCTCCTCATATCTGTTCAGAAACTAGACAAAAGTTAAACATGTACAAACCACAGACTGTATGTGTCATGGCGAATACAGTCGCTGCTTTATTTATGTCTGTATCATGTTGTTGTGAGTTTGGACGGAGCAGCTACAACGTTAGTTTAGCCTGATCGAACCGATCTTCATTCAGAAAACACGCATTTTAAAAGGTTTTTCGCCTGCCGTCTTTCTGCACACTTGTCAAAGCATTCATTCATGGTTTTTACTAACCGGTATCAGTGTTGTTATTCCGGCATCATTTTGAAACTTGTATTACAATTACATGCAGTGAGTTAAAAAATATGAAGCATCACTTGAAGTCAGTCTATTATTGTCGGGAGCGACTACGAATGTCTCAAAGATACGTCAATCAAGTGGCACCTGCTAACGGGGTGGTGGATGATAGGCTTACATCTAAAAACTTTATTAAAAAAAACACTTTCTTTTTATTTCTTTTTACTTTTTAATTTTAACGGACCACACTCGACACTCGACTGGTTGGTGACCACTGCTTTAGCACATGGCCCATCTGTCCTACGTTGATTTTTAACATAAAAAAGATTTATATATATATATATATATATATTTTTTTATCATGTTTCTTTTGGAAAGGGGTTCACCTCTTCGGATAATTCCGCTCCTGATGTTGTTATTGTTTCGAGAGCCCTCTAGAGCAGGTATGGGCAAACTAAAGCCCAACGGGCCATATACGGCCCGTAGGCTTTTTAATCCGGCCCGCCGAATATTGGTACAAAATTGTCCAAATTATAGTAAAGACCGCATTCATTTTGCCTTTTTCCTACAATACCCGGCATTTCAGTTGATCCCACTAGATGGCGCACTCTAGACACAAATGACCTTTGCTGGAGTCGGCAACCGGCAAATTCTAAGAACCA
Organism: Dissostichus eleginoides; assembly: GCA_031216635.1. NCBI lineage: Eukaryota > Metazoa > Chordata > Actinopteri > Perciformes > Nototheniidae > Dissostichus > Dissostichus eleginoides. The sequence continues at coordinate 8,953,529 of CM062273.1, read as the reverse complement.
AATACGTCATGCTTACATTGGAGGGGGCCAAGATTAACCCGAGCAATAACAGTTCACGGTTAGTACAGTATAGCATGAATACAAGTTGTAACAAGCAGTAGCGCTGAGCAAAGTGACTAGAACGCGACCACACACTTATAAAAAACACTTATATAAAGTCAGGCAACACTGACCAGCTTAGTGTGATTCTGTTTATTTTGTGTAGAAAACGGTTTATGCCACAATATGATAGCAACAAGTAGTCGAGATAGTCTGATTAGCTTCGGTTGCTATGCTAACATCACCTGTAGAATGCCAGAGAAACTTTCATAACAGCGTTGTGATGCCAACAGCGTCAATTCATACTGAAACACATTCACTTATGGGGATGGGGTATATTTATCAGCTGCTTGTGTGACAGTCGGACAGTGAAGACTTTCCAGCGGCCGCTGCCGTGAGTTAACAGTAGAATAAACTCCGGTGCACGAGCAGCACTGCAGCGGGCGGTAATCCCGCTGAACCACATTAATAAACAATGCGCCACGGCACTCTGGAGAAAGGTATAAGGTTGGAGAAGTAGTTCTTTAATTTAATCTGGTTTGTATGATTAGAAACTACCCGACGCAGTTTATTGATGTTGTTGTGAGCGGTGTTGCGATCAGATGATCTCATGAGATCAGATGAGAAAATCAGCGATGTAAAACGCTGTGTGGGTCATAAGAAGCACGTAAACGGTTACGTCATGACGCAAACAATGACGCAATAACTCACCTTTGAACCTAATTCACCTTTGAACCTGCATCTGTAACAATGAGTGGACCAAAGAAAAGAAAAGTCGACAATGAGTGCCGAGTGTTTAATTAGGAGTGTACAGCTAAATTTTTTTCACCGATCTGCTACTGGCCCGGCCCGTCTGTTACATTTTAAAACTCATAGTGGCCCCCGAGCCAAAAAGTTTGCCCACCCCTGCTCTAGACGCAGAAAATAACAGATTGTTCGTTAACATAAAAATATCTGAGTACTTATTTAACCTCTGCAAACAAAGCCTATAGTCTTCAACCCTTTCCATTGTGTTATCATCATGTTTTTATCTCCATACCGTAATGAAACTGCTGATTTTATTCCAATGCATTTATATTTGACATTCATTTATAAAGATGTGAAATGATATAGCACAGCATGAGCCGCATGTTTGAAAATCCCGAAACTGTCCTCACTGAGAGGATTAAAGGAGTGAGTTTTGAGTGGATGTAGCCTTTAATGATCAGTTCAAACTGGGTCTGCGCCGAAAGAGGGCCAGGAGTCAAGTTACCAATTTGCAATTATAATTAGCCTTCAAGCCCCTTAAAATGTATATTATCCAAGCCGCCATGTCCTCATATGAAATTCACTCTAAATAGGCATGAAAACTAGAGACGTGCTCAAGTTTAAGGCGTGAAGAGCTCTCGGTGTTGTCGTGTTTGCGTATCTGGAAATGTACTGAGGCTGTTTTAAAATGTAAGAGCTCTTAAATCATTCAGCTCACACCGTGTAACACCACAAACCAACACAGAGTCCCCGCTGTTACAATAATCCAGTAAGCATTAGCCTAATTCAAGTGCGTCCGCTTTGAAACAAACACGAAACTAAAGAGGAACATCTGCGCCGCCCTTATTGGGAGCTGCAGTGTTTGTGTTAATCACGACTCATGTTGTCGTCCTTCTTGTTAGTTTATATTTATGGGTTTTAGAGGACTCTCTGTCTGCTGGTTTGTTTATTGGCCCCAAGAAAAAAATACAATTAACATGGTTGAGATTTGCTGCACGGTTTAATATGAATTAAAAGTATTAAATAATTTCCATTTTGTAGTTTTGATATCCATTTATGCAGGCGGTGGGAGGGTTCATCATGCAGAGGATCATGGTTTTCATCCATAAAATGTTTATTTTGGAATATAAAACATGGAGGACACACTTTTTCAATCTCAGGGGAAGCTGGTCTTGTTATTGTTTCATCTGCCATTAAAGCACACAAAGTTGCAGCAATGAATGATGGGACATTTAGAAAATAAATATGGTGGTGGTGTTCCACATTCAACTATGTTTATTGAAGGTTTCCGTAGAATACCTTGAATTCTCAGATGTATTTACAGCCCTATAAGAAGCCTAGCGCAGACCTTTTTGAAATTGTCCTTGGTGATGCATTCAAGGACACACTGCCAGCTAATATTTGAGTAATTTGCAGCAACACATTTCATTCATGGGCTTTTAGAAAATCAAACCTAAAAGAGAAAAACTTGGAGGCTCTGATAAATGTCCCCTGATATGGATTCTGTATCTGAAGCATTTTTTAAGTCACAGCTATTGATTATGATCGTGTTGTGAAATGATCTGGAACCTGTGTCTACCTGGCACTGATACAAAATCAATAAGCAGCTACGGTATGGAAAGACGTCTGCAGTCATGGAAAGTGAATGCAGTTTGTTGTTAATGTGCAAAACCACTTTATGGCCCTTTAGTCATTAGTCATAAACTTTAAAGTTACACTGCCAGGGAAATGTTATTATGTGCTTTATTGCATATTTAATAGCAGATGAGCTTAACATAATCCTTAATGCCCTGGAAATAAAAACATGAGTGCTATAACTAATGCACAATATGTATTTGACATTCTTTTTTAAAATTATATATCATTACTGTAACTTGTCCAGTTAGTGTTTTTAGTAGTGTTTTATGAACAATGTGCTAAAATTGTAATTTTGACGTTTGTTTCTTATAACTGTTGCATGGTTAACAAGTGTGTAATATTTGACTGACTTACATAAAGGGGCCCTATTCTGCTTTTTGGAGTTTTTCCTTTCCTTTAGGAAGCGCAAGTGTTACATAGTGATGTCACAGCAATGGTTTTATTATTTTAAGTGCATCGGTATTGCTGGTTTGTGTTCTGTTTCTTCATGTTGCTGTGCATGGTTAGTCAACACTGAATGTAATCATTATATTCTTGCATTCATATTTTGCTACTAACTGTTATTTTCTGCACGATTTGTTCATTATCTTGAACATAATCAATTTGATGCTATTGTTTTTTTATGTGACATATTTGTATTTCTCTTCTTCTCACCCAATTGGTTGAAATTGCGTTGTACAACTTCATGGAACTCTGTTTATTGCAAAATGTACTCTTAAAGGTCACCTATTATGCAAAATCCACTTTTTCATGTATTTTATGCATAAACATGTGTCCCCTCTGTGTAAAGAGAATCTGAAAGTTTCAGGAAAAAAGATTCTCTCTCTTTATGATGTCTGGCTTGTGTAACCATTAGCCAATCACCAACCAAGGTAACCCCCCCCCACCTTATCACCTGAATCTCCTCCTAGAGCACCATAGTGTTCTTTTTAACCAAATATCTCTGAGGGGCGTGGGGAGGGGCTCCTTATTTTCATCTAAAGTAACAGACAGAGAATCAGCACTTTGAAACAGGGCTGAAACAGAGGGGATTATGGGATGCTGCAATGATCTGTTTGGTGTTTGGAGCCAAACACTTCAGAGACATGTTTTATATATATCTGAGAACTATAATAAGTATGAAAAACAGTATAATAGGGGACCTTTAAGTAAATGAAAGGAAATTAAAAGACACTTAAAAGGGCAACTTTGGAATGCTACATGTTACATTTAGGGGTACGTAAAGGAGTAAATAATAAAAAAATGTAGGCAGCTCCGCTTGGTATTGAGCACTATCATCGCTGGGAGGGGATAATGCAGCAGGAGTTGATACAGTGATTATATCAGGAGCCTAAAGCAACTGTCAGTCAGTCAGAAGAAAACAGCTTCAGCATCGATGCCTCGATATTCTCCACACGCCTGATTAAAGACATTATCTACTGTATTATGTCTTGGGAACTTAGTTGGTGATTCTACTTTCAACTATTTCCTCTTGGGAACAACTTCATTACAGGAAAAAGTTCCCCGTCAGCTTCCCTGAAATATCCCGGACCCATTAGCAGCCATGATGATGAGTGACAGTCAGCTGACTGAGGAAACACCGGGAACCAAATGATACATCAGGAGGCGGCTGTGTACACTAGATACTTGTGTGTGCTTTGGAGACAAGCTAAGCTAATTCATGAATAGATGAATAAATCAATTAAAAATTGACGAGGCTGGGCAAAGTCCTGCTCAAAGACGTCCACGGGTGACTGGTCTCTTGGCGTTGGGCTGCATGACCTTCTTCTCACTGAAATATGAATATGGATTTCCTGCCTGAGAAATCAGCGCTAACGTGTCAGCACAAGTCTTAATTAACTGTTTCAAAAGTTCAAGTTACTCTCAGAGCATTTTGACGTCGACCGAAGACACTTTAGACCGTCGAAAGGAGACAGGAGGGGAAGACTTAATTTTCCCTTGCATTGATTTAAGTATATTTAATTGAATGCAGGACTTTGACGTGGAACAAAGTATTTTTAAATATGAAGTCTTGCTACTTTTACTTCTGTAAAAGATCTGACTACTTATTCCACCTCTTCCTCCCTGATAACAGATGCAAAGGACTGTTTCCTCCATCTGGAACGCATTAAAAAAAGATGCTTTTATATTTATCTTCCAAACAAAGTCTGTGGCAAAGACTTGGTGCATGGCACGCCTCGCAGCCAGATATAAAAAATGTATAACAGCCGAAGCTACAAACACACGAGTGAGCACAAATGTTTTCTTCACTGCTGAGTGATTCTGTTTTATACCTTTTGGAAAACGTTGTTCTCGGTTTCCTTGATTTATTTCGCATAATAGAAAAGCCAGTGGTGGGAAATAACTGAGTGCATTTATTAAAGTATATTAGTTTTAGTTTTGCTTTACTTTATGCTACAGTTGTAGACATGCATTAGTAAGTGAACACAACAGGATGATTCAATACTTTTATAATAATATAATAGTCTTATAAGAGCTATTTTGCATAATAAATATGTTTACTTTTGATCATTTAACTTTTACTTTAAATTACATTTTGAATTCAGGACTTATACTTGTACTTGTAATTGAGTATTTTAAGACAGTATTCTTAATGATGATACTTTAACATCATTTAGAAGATACTATTCAGTACTTCTACTTAAGTATATTATTAATTCAGGATTTTTACTTGTATTAGTCATTTTATTTTTGTGGCATTGGTTTAAGAGTACTTCCAACTTTATAATCCCTAAACGTCAACAATCGCTCCAGTACCAGCTGTGTGCGTCACTTTCTATTGTCCCCATTTCCTTTGTGTTTTGAGCTTCTTGCAGCGTTTTGTGTATTTGCAGCTTATTGTTTATGCAGCGCTTTCAGTAAACGCTGCACATGTTTCACTCAATTGGTGAATGTTTTCTAAAGGCTGCGTGTGAGGGAAACTTCTGAAGCAATTGGAAACAGGACTCAGAGAGACACGAGGAGAGCTGGAGCTTTGATGGCAAACACTGACGGTTTATTTGGAGCTTCGGCCGGATAATTCACAAGACATGTCGTGAGCCACGAGTTGACCACATGGTTGAGATGCCACAATCAATTCTGAAGAACTCTTCTGTAGCTCGAGGTTTTAACTAGTTCGGAGTGTAATAATCAACATTCTTCAATAGATAGACTAAACAGATGAGGACACTGAATCTAACTAGAGCTGTCGTCCATAGGAAAGAATGTGCGGCAGTGAACCTACGTTCCAGAAAAGGGCTTAGATGTCCCTGAACAATAAACTATCTCATGTCAACTTGTGCTCGGTCATAGACTGGCAACAACAATGGGCCCAAGCTGCCCCTCATTAAAGGTCACCTATCATGCTATTTTTAGGCAATAGCATAGTCTCAGATATATACAAATATATAAAAAATATGTCTATAAAGTGTTTTGCTCAAAATACCAAACAGATCACCCATTCTAGCCATGCCTCATATCCATTTCTTCCTGTTTCAAAAGTGCTGATTTTGGGTATAAAGCTTTAAAAAAATTAAAAATTGATAAAAAGAAAAAAGGAGGGGGCTGAGCTCATGCGGGACCCGGCAGCTACTGTCTAAACTAAATACTGCGGTGATGAAACGCCATATCATGGATTATCAAGGATTATTTCTGAAACAGTATGGAGCTCAAAGGCTTTCTCTCTTGCCGGTTATACCACAAGGTGAGTTCCTTTTTATTTCCTGCTTCTTCACACACATGCTCTCCAGTACAGGTTAGCTCTGAGTGTTAGCGATGCTAATGTAAACACCGACCATATTACGTCCAAAACAGTCGGGCATTGTTTCTGATAGCAACGATTCTGATAGGGCCGTGGGTGTAAAGCCAGCCTATATTTCCGATATTACGTCATATCGGACGCAAATCTGGATCAGCTCCGTTGTAGCCCGGTTTTTAGAGATTTGAGTACGGAGGAGAAGAGAGAGGGTTTTTTTTTTTATTTTTTATTTTTTATACACATATTTATGTATAAAAGATATCAAAAGGTGCATTTTGCATGATAGGTCCCCTTTAAGAGAGATAGCAGCAATACCCAAGGCCGTAGAACTATGCCATGGGAAAAGAGACAGTGAAAGGAGAAAATTATGAACTGTGTCAAAGGTTGAATACCTAAGCAAATTATTCCCTAACTATGATATTTCTTCATTTGCATGTGTTTTGGCAAATTTTCTGGCATTGTTTTAAAAGTCCAGCGCGTTTCTCCTTATGGAAGAGTTTTGGGCCACTGTGGCACGGGTCGGCCACCGTATCTAACACCTCTGAAAAAAGTATTAATTCCGGAGGCAATGAATGATTAATACGAGACCTTGAGGTATGCAATGGGAGCGATGATTGTGCGAGGTAAAGAAAAAAGAAAAGTCAATACTTTCCCTCATCTCCTCCATACATCATGAGATTTCCAATCACAGAGCGGATCATAGCAGCAGTTCAGATTTTTCCGGCAGCATTTTACATCAGCACCACGGCCCGACCCCAGCTCTATCCATTAACTTGTCAGAAACTTTGAATTGGAATTGATTCCCCCTCGCAGTAATTATTCATCCGTCTCGATAATTTATTGTCGGGACAATAGAGTTGGTCTTGCGTTTGATTTTTGGGCTGCAGAATTAAAATTCAGACAAAGGTGTGAATACCCCACAGAAACACCTGTCTGGAGCAGAGAGCCAGTGTTATTTAATTAATTTCTCCCTGTTGTAGCTGCTAACAAAGAAATAAAACGACAAGGAAGTGACAACTGAATAATTAAAGGGAATTTCTTTGAGACATTACTTCATGCAGGAGTGGTTTGGTTCTTTAAGTGTTTGACACGTGAGGAATATAATGCAGCCACAATAACTAAAACACTCAGTACTAAACCAAGACATCCGCCAAATGCAGAGGTGGAAAAATTACTTAGATTTACTTTTAAGGGCTATGTATTAAAACTTGAATTGCAAAAATAAATAGTTTCCCCCCCAATATACAAGGTGGATTAATCAATAATGAATAGTTGAAGCCCTATAGAGTGCCACAGTGACGCGTCCTAAAACCCGGAAGTAAACTCCTTCCGGTTCCTTCGACAAAAACGCAATGCAATTTCTCCATAGGATTTTGGAAAATAGCTGGAAATAAGGTCTGCGGTTGAAACACATTTAAGAGACGGATCACGTTTTGTTCAGCTGGATAATCTCTACATGTCTACCCTACTTTTATAATTTTCTAATCATAAATCTAGTCGCCATAAGCAAAATGCTAACGTTATGCTATAAACGAACTACAGCAGGGTCGCTGCTTCAACGTCACGCCGACTTAAGATCCATATTCAAAACTACAGATTCAAAATTGTACAAGTTGAAGCGTTTGTTTTAACAGTTTGCAGGAGGCAGGTACTTGCTTTCAAGCAGAACACGCGGGAGTGTTTACGTGTTCGGTGTAATGACGTAAAACGGCCTCCACAACTTCTGTAGTCCTATTCAGCCACTTGTTAACAACCATCGTTTTTCAGACACGTAAACTCTTCAAAAGTCACCAGTGGGGTCACTGCTGATGTATTTAATGTCGTAGAACAAAGCGTGATCCGTCTCTTAAATGTGTGTCAACCAAGACCTTATTTCCAGCTATTTTCCAAAATCCTATGGAGAAATTGCATTGCTTTTTTGTCGAAGGAACCGGAAGTGGTAAAATGCTAACTTACTTCCGGGTTTTAGGACGCGTCACTGTGGCACTCTATTATATATAAAGGCCTATTTCTTGCGATAGTGGATCTTTCATTAAAATACAAGTAGAAATACGGTGGTCCTAAAATACTACATTACAAGTAAAAGTCCTGAATTCAAAATCCTATTTAAGTCAAAGTACAGAAGTATTGTCAGCTAAATACTATTTAGTTAAAGTATCAGGATTTAACATTAACAGTGGTTTGATGTAAAGATTGGCACAAAACAAACAAGGACACAACAAATGTTTCCCTTTAAGGGGGCAGCTTTAGGGAACGCTTGGTTTACACTGTGATCATTTCACATTTTCCACTTTCAAAAGCCTTTATCAGATGTAAGGTCGGAGCCCAGTTTCAAGACTGATATAGATTTCTGTATATTGACGCTGAAACTAAGTGCTTTTCTTCAGGGCTAAAGTGGGTTAAGAACATTTCAAAGACCTTCCCTTTTATCTATAAATCTAACCCTTTTTTTTTTTTAAATGTGGTCGATTAAACTGCTGTTGGTATGTTTAATTATAGATCACTGCAGCCTGGACTTGTGATGGAGTGTTTTTCTGCAAAGGATGCAGATCTGAGCGTCTGAGAGTTGCTTTCCAGACGGCAAAGCTGTTATTCTGTATACTTTATTCATGTTCTGGAAATATTTCATCCCTAGTTTCTTTTTAAAACAACTCGGCCTGCGCAGCTCTTCTACTTCAGAGATACTGCACATACTTTTGTTTAGGTACTGTGTTACAATGCATTTCATTTAGCTGTCGCTTGACTCGCAGTACAATAGGTGCAATAAACCTCAAACTCAAAAAAACTAGAATCCTGTAAGTACATTGGCTTTGAATGAGCCAAACCATTGATACCAAGTTATACTCCATTAGCTTCAAATAAGCCAGATCTTTCTAAGCTAAAGTGGATTTTTTATTTGTTATTATTGGTCAAGGGACTAATTGCTTGTATGCTAAAACATGAATGGCATCTGAGTTCTGATTCAGGTGGGCGCATTTAGCAGTGGCGAACCGTCAGGGCCTTCTAGGTATTCAGAGAATACCCTGGAACACTCAGATAAAACAAAAATGTGATAGAATGCCCTGGCCGTTGCACTGAATGAGAGCGTACGTTTGGATTCACAGTTTGATCAACCAATCATATATTGATTTGTAGCCAATGGGCGTATTCTTTCAGAGTTTCCCTCGGTTCCAGGGTATTCTAGAAGGCCCGGTAGTTCACTGGCTCGAGACAGAGGATCTAGATCAGGGCTCGCCAACACGTCGTATCGGGCAGCTTTTCAGTAGCTCGCCGCTCAATTATCGATTATAGCGTAGTAAGGTTGCTTATTGATTTTTCGGCCGCGGCTGGACAATAAAGTTTTTTTATTTTAGATTTTTTTCTGCCACACGAATATCAAATTGGTCGGTGATGCAGAGATCAAGGAACAGACTTGACAGCGGCACAGCCACACCACACACGGAGCAGTCTGCTTTCTCCACCAACACCAGTCCAGAACCAACAGCAGAATGACCCGCTCTGAATCAGGCCCAGTCGCTGCGGCTCAGAGACACAGGGAGGGATTTGTGTTTTTTGAAAAACACTCGTTATCGTCATGTCAGGTTTTTGGTGGATTTAATCAAGTCTTGGATTGCAGAGTATGAATGTCCTCTTGCTATTTTCAGTTGATAAATACTTGTGTAAAGTTTGTGAAGGCAGGAGGAAAGCTTCCGCGATCACCGTCTCCTCTGTTCCTCCAAACCCCGCCCCCTCCCTGAAAATAATGGCTGATAGTGACCCGATAGAAACTTTATTATTCACTTAATCACTGATTGAGATATGATGAAGCTAACTTAATCTCATACATTCATGGGATTTATGTAACAGTAAGACAGAGAATGTAAGTGTGCACCCACATGCACTATTTTTGTTTTTATAATGCTGTTGTAAATACTCCTGTTGTCTGCTGTGTTCAGACTTAAGTCATGTGTGTGATGCCACATTCAAGACATTCAGTGTCTTTTTTTTTAACAGAAGACCGTTGCTAGAAGCTGCAGCTAGACTGCAGAAGTATTAGTTTTTTGTTTTTGAGGATGGAACAATTTCACACACAGATATAGGGAGGCTAGACCTATACAATTGATTTATTATGGTTTATAATTTAATGTCAAGACGAAGAAGAAGAAGAAAAAGATGGCTGAACAACTGTTCAGTGTCAATCCTGTGGAGATCTCCAAAATAATGTTCAGCTTAAGTCTCAGCAAAACTCACAACATTTCTGGAGCCTTGTAGACCCAGAAAACTATAAGAACATTCACCAAGCAGCACTGAACATGTCTGCTTTATTTGGCTCTACATACCTTTGTGAAGCAGCTTTTTCTGACATGAATGAAATCTAAATACAGAACAAGACTGACTGATGAACATTTAAATGACTCTATTAGAGTGAACATGTGAAGTGGGTACACTCCAGCATACACCTCTATGGTGGACTCCATGCAGTGCCATTCATCTCACTGACTGTGAAAAAGAGTGAATGCACTTATTTTACACATGTGCCGCATAAGATGCTTGTAAGGTGGTGATTAAGGACATTTATGTGAATTTTCAGTGATGTACTTACTATGTGGGCCATAATAATATGTGAGAAATTTTCGTTTTCTTGGACCTTGATGTGAAGTTCAGATTTTTGATAAGCTTTAGGTATTGCAATTTCACACGTGTACAAAAGAATAGCTTAATTCAACTGATGAGGGCTATGTGAATAAATGTAAGCAATGTGATGCAAGTAGCTCTTGGCCACTTTCATTTTTCAAAGTAGCTCTCAGATGAAGAAAGGTTGGAGACCCCTGATCTAGATGAATGCGACGAAGCAATTAATTTGCCGTTTTATTGTTTTTAACGTTGAAATGGCAACTGCAACAGGTGAAGATGATGTTGTTGCGGAATTGTTGTGAGTACCCTTTTCAAGATGACAATTCAGTGAAAAGAGGGACATTATAACGGGGGGGGGGGGAGCGCGGCGGCGGGGGGTGTGTGTGTATCTACAGAAGGTCCAGTTGTGATAGACACGGCTTGCCACTGACATTTAGTCATTTTTGTATATTTGTATTTCTTGAAAAAAAAACACTACATTTCAGAATATTCATCTTATTTAAACTCTTAATTTGTCTTACTGTGTTTACCTATGCGCCATTATATACTGAAGCAAATCCCTAATATGTAGAAACCTAGTTGGCAATCATCCAAATCCTCAGATAAGCATAAGCTGACATTGAAACATCATAAAAAATGTTTAATTTTGATTAAAATGTCAGATGCGTCATAATCCCAAGCTCCCAATTGTCTCAGTGTTATTTTTATCACAGGTAATGGACGACTGTTCGCCCCGTCGCAATGCTCCTGTGTCTCTACACAGCCAATTTCTGTATTTTCTAAGTGCCTGCACCATAATTACATGCTTGAGAGGCGTGAAGGGTAGCCATTAATGTCAGCCCTGTCAGTGTAAAAGGTGAGAGCAGAGTTACAGCGCGGGCTAAAGGGAAACTGTCGCCCAATCAGCAGCTGGAGCTCCTGCTGTGTTCCTGCTCGCGCCCACAGAGATGAGGTCTGAATATTTTATAACCGATCATTTGAAGGGTTGCAAGAGCTCCCAGCGTGACTAAATATTCAGTGAACTGCAACTCACATTTTAACCCGGTGGAACAGGATGAAAGGAGGACGAGACGCGAGGAGCCCCTCTTCACCTGCAGCACCGACCAGGAGCTCCCTCTTTGAGGATGCACGGGGTCACGGTTTCTGAAACCAGATGACATAATTTAAAAAATCTTTAATTGATGTTAATAGTTATGGTCAACAGTCCTCGAGGTGCACTTGATATGCAGAAGTGTTTGCAGGAGGTTCAAGATTGATTTGAATCCTGAAACACTTCAAACACTTCGATTTTTATAAATGATAGACGTAGTTTTAGATCATGTAAATTGAATTTTGGGGGGTTTTGAGTGGTTCCAAAAGGTAGAGCAATTTGAAGACGATTCTTCAAGGTTTTCCCTTTCCTGTAGTGTGGTATAGGGTTGTGTGCATGTAAATGGTCTAAAATCCCTGTGTTCTCTCCAGAGGAAGTTTCTCCAACACGTGATAGGCTAAGGGGCGGGACATCTCTAAGCGGTTGACCAATCACAACAGAGCCGGCCAGCTAACCAATCAGAGCAGACTGGGCTCTGTTTTCAGACAGAGGGTGAAAAGAGGTGCTGCAGCACAGGCAGTAGTGATGGCAGTTTGACACTGAAGCTTCGAACGGAGCTTCAACCCTGGACTTCCTTTTCCATAGAAGCAGTGATTCGAAGCTTGCTTCAAATCACGTGACATATGACGTCAGAAGCAGCAACTGCTTCAAATCACGTGACATGTGACGTCTGAACCAGCAACTGGTTCATTTCCTGAATGAATCACTTGACTGGTTCGCGGTCCAATCACGCGATTCAATGCACTGCCTCGTCTCTATTCTGACAGGTGACAGGTTGAAACAGTTTCGAATTTGAGCGCTTCAACACTTTATAACCGCTCTAAACAATGTGCAATGTGTGGGTTGTTGTCGTAGTTTGCGTTGTTGCTGTTGAGTTGTTGTTGGTATTGCATTTGAATTGGATCATTATAGAACAAGCCAGGAGGAAAGATAGGTCGTTCTGGCTCGGGAAACACTTCGAAATGTGGAGAAGTTGTGAACATGGTTTAAGGAATAGATAGCGCAGTGGATAGAGCCGGCGGCCCGAATGCTGCGATGTCCTCCGCTGGTTCAAAGCTCGGAACGGATGAACTTTTAATCATTGCTTTTCAACTTTAATACTTTAATAACTGATAAAAGGCCCTCTCCGCCCAAAAAAAATGTCCAGCACTCTCTAGTCTCTTCTCAATAACCCAATACACACAATTATCAATCTTTAATTGCAAATAGAACATGATATTCAGTCTTAGTGTGTGTGTGTGCATCGAATATTTTTCAAGGCAAAGATACGTTAAACCCACTGCAGACTTGCACTTCGCCAGGAGAGGTCGCTGTAACTGAAGCTTCGAGAAATGAACCTATTTCCGACACAATTGTCCAAGTGGTTCGATGCTTCATTCAAAGCTTCATTTTGCCATCACTAACAGGCAGTATGAGAAAAATAAAGAGCTTTTTGAACATTAAAGCATGGAAACATGTCACAGTAGAGACACTAAATACTAATATGATCATTCAAATGTCAAATGTTATGCAAAATCCACTTCTTCATGTCTTTTCTACATCAACATGTGTTCCCTCTGTGGAAAGAGATTCTGAAAGTTTCAGGAAAGAAGATTCTCTCTCTTTTTGTCCTGATCCATTTATATAAAAACCTGTCTGAAAATGAGCTGATCAGATTTTGGCCACTTTATGATGTCATAACGATGTCTTGGCTTGGCAAGGTAACCCCCCCCCCTACCTTATCACCTGAATCTCCTCCTAGAGCACCATTGTGTTCTTTTTAACCAAATATCTCTCAGAGGGGCGTGGGGAGTGGCTCCTTATTTTCATCTAAAGTAACAGACAGAGAATCAGCACTTTTGAAACAGGGCTGAAACAGAGGGGATTATGGGATGCTGCAATGATCTGTTTGGTGTTTGGAGCCAAACACTTCAGAGACATGTTTTGTATATATCTGAGACCTATAATATATTGATGAAAAACAGTATAATTTTAAATGTTTTCCTATAAATAAATGTTCTGCTTCAACTCATGTTGGTTAACTTGGTAGAAAACAACATTTTAACGGACTAAAAAACTGTTTGATTTCCCCCTTGCCGCACACAAAAGGAGAAACACACCTGTATCAAAGCGCCAGCCTAGCAGCAATCTAATAGCACCTTAAACATTTATGTAACCACAATAACACAAATCTTTTCCAGACTTTTTTTCTCAAATGAAAAATAACATGCAGTACAAGCCTTGAACTATTTCTGACCTCAGCTACCACAACATGAACTCCCAGCAGTGAAATAACCAACAGACCTCTTTGTAAGTCTGCAGTTACTTTACTCATGTGATTTTCATCAAATGTGCCCTTGAAGTATCAATCAGTCTGTAACCCGGACTAGAGGGATTACGTTTTAAAGTCGGCGATGCTGCGTCTTAACTTTAAAAAGTGTTGGAAATTCTCGTGCATCCTCCAGCTTGGTGCATCTCACTCAGTATCAACCTTCAGAAAACAGAAAATAAACCATGTTTTCTCACCACCAAGCCAGTTTTCTCTTTGAGTGAGTCATGTTTTTGAAGATGACAAATCAGAGTGTTTGCTGATTAATTTAGGCTCACGATGTCTTCACTGGCAGTTCATTTACACCACTGCATACATTGTAATATAAACAATTTAACATATTAATTATTACTATTTATTGCAGTAAACCTGTAATTACAAAATTAGCTTTTATGGCTGACACATTTTTCTGTAATGGAGCAATAGTAACAAAACCTAATTCCATTATGCTTGTATGCATTATTGTAAATTATGAATCATTCCATTTTTAGCTTAGTATATTTTACACTTTTTGCTGCACTTTTACCCGCCCAACACGTTTGCTTTTCACACTTTTATTAGTTTTCTTCTTTCCAGCCGACATCACTGTTATAGTTTCCTCTTTGTTATGTTATAAAGCAGCACAGACTCCCCCCACCGTCACCTGTGTGCAGCGGCAGAGGATTTCATGTTGTTCTCATGATGTTATCTGTAATGGCTTTCTTGGCTCACGGTTTCCACATCGTTTTGGAATGAATAGAAAATAGAGGCGGTATGAAAGGAAGGACAAATGATTTGAAATGTCAAGTATTGCATAAGGCTGTTCTTTTTAAAGTACCAATTTTTAAAAGGTGTTTGGTTTAAATAACATCTTCCTAAGAAGAAAATTCCAGTAAGGATCAAGAAAAATTGAGAAAGAATACAGACTTCAGAGTCCACGAGTTTACCATCAAAATAAATACAGAAAAGTATTACTTTTTTATTTAAAGGTCCCATGACATGCTTTTCCGGTTATTACCCGTCCCCTTGTGTGTTATGAAGGTTTTTCTGCATGTAAACGGTCTGCAGAGTCACAAACCCTCAAAGTACACCCTGTAGCGAGTAAAACTCTAACACAGAAAAGACCTGTCTATGCTGCCCCAGAACGCCTCGTTGGAGATTTCTCTTTTTCTTCCTGGGTACAGTGACGTATTTCGGGTATAGTGACGTATTTCGGGTATAGTGACGTAACCGCGGAGCCGTTACGTTTGGACCAATCCGCGGACTTCCTCACACACACACACTCGGCGGGACGTTGCGAGGAGCGGGACAGTGTGAGCTGGCTCACTGGTGTGGGGTCGGCGAGACAGCGAGACAAATTGGAAGTTTGGAAAATTGCACAATATACATTTATTTTAGTAGACCTCAACAATGGAATTATGATCAGTAGAAATGGCCATGACATGGGACCTTTAAGAAGCTATTATTAACGTTTTGTTAACCTTGTTTTGGTATTTTTGTGGGATTTGTTGACTTCCAACTTGTGACTTCTGTCTTTTGTAAATATGTTTTGTGTCTTGTAACAGGGGAATCCTTAACCAGTAGTTTGAAATAGAAAAAAACATTATATAAAAATAATGTTGAACTACTGACTGGGTGAAGGCACACATGGAACAGCTTAGAAAGTCTCGAAAGTTTAGAAAATGACATCAATTTACTGTTATGCAAGATGATAATTAGTCCTTTATCACGTTATTGATAATTCAATATATTGCCCCAGCCTTAATACCACCACACACACTGTATATTTTAAGTTAAAAGACACAACGAAACTCAGATATGGCACTGTAAAGTGGACCCACAAACTCTCTTTGATTCATGTTGGCAGAAATCATATTACTACCTATTGATGTAGGAGGCTGTGGCACAGTGGAGTAGTGCGTTGGTGTTCGGATCAGGGGAGCACAGGTTCGAACCCCACTGCAGTCAGCATGTCGTTGTGTCCCTGGGCAAGACACTTCACCCCAAATTGCTCCTGTGGGGATTGCCCACAGTATTGGTATGTAAGTCGCTTTGGATAAAAGCGTCTAACATGTAATTTAATGTAATGATGTTTGGCATAGACAGCTGCAGCCGGAAACAAGCAGCTGCAGATAATGTGGTTTTGGGGAGTAGGTGATGATGAAAATTCTAATTAATTTGGTATTTGTCCAGGTTTAGGAACCACGCTTCACTTCGGGCCAACGCACTCACTGAGTTCTGCTCTGCTCAAAGCTCGAGGGTCCTCTGCAGCCTTTCCCCCGACTCATCTGCCCACTGTCTGTTTCTGAACAAAGCATTTGGCTCGGCCTCTTATCTGCTAATCAATGTGAAGAGACCACTCAACATAATTGATATAGGATGTGATGATGCTCTTTCTTCTTTACTACACTCGAGCGCACAGAGTGAAGAGGAGGGCGTTGGTGTAGAGACGATAAGTTCGAATTAGCATATGAATAACAGCCCATAATGAATTCCTCCTACTTGTTATTGTTTGAAGTGAAGGGTACACGTGTTTCCTCTCAAGTGAAGACACAATGAACTCACTGTCCGTTGTTGGAGATGCATCATCATAATTGTTCTGCATCAACGAGATATTTCATTATTTCTGGGCAAGTCCATTAGAAAGCATTTAGGCCTATTGTATTATTTCTGCATATAATTTAAAATAATTTAATCACATTATGATCATTTTTACTTACTTGTACTAGTAATAGCCTTACTCATTAAATAGCTGTAATCATAATATGTTTGTTCGGATACAGAAGAAAAGAAAACTTTTTTTTATGTTTAATAAATAGATTCCCTTCTTAGACACATAATGCCTTTTGTTGCATGTCTCCTACTTCCTGTTTTGATGAGCTATTAAAGAAATACTGTCCCTAAACTAAAAGTCACTGGTCATGTGCATCAAATGGCAAGGAGGGATTAGACTGGCATTAAAAAAAATGTTTGGATATTTATATAATTCGGCAAAAATGTGAAAGAGTTAGAGGAGAGAAGGTAAAGGCAGAAAGGCTGTTAAACGTACGGATGGACTGAGAGATATATTTTAAGGACAACAGCTCACATCTGTATAAGAGACACATTGCTCCACCACTATTACAGGGTATATGCAGGAATCCTGAAGTCAAATGTAATACCTTTTAAGACCTTTTTTAAGACCCTTTCCATACATTTTAAGACCTCATCGCCACTTTGAGTTTAACCGGTTACATTGGCGACACACTTTACCTCACATTGACTATATACAGTATTGATTGTCCTTCCTCCTTATCTTCCAACCATTTGGACGCAAACTTGCATTTCCCCATAACGATGTTGTTTAACAACTGGCGTAAACGGACCTTCGCGCGCTATCAGTCAGTGAGCGTGCGATGTCCTGTTCAGATGACGTCAAATCCAACGGGATGCCATAAATAAACTACACAGAATCACACTACACACCTACGCAATGATTACATTCAGGCAGACTGTAGAATACAACCTCTTTGGACATTGATATACTTATTGAAAACAAGCTACAAAATGTAATATCTTGGAAAATGCTGTTTAATACTTTTTAATAGCCTTCATTTTCGCTAAATTGATTTATCAACTGTTAATACTTTTTAAGACCCCGCGGACACGCTGTATTAGATGTTTTTAGGCACTTTCTTATTTCCCCTCACTTGTCGGCTGCGTGCCCGTTGGGGAAAAATGCGTCTTCTTGGAAAGTGTTTGCATGTCTGGATCTCGTCTCTAACCAAATGAATTTATTTGGCTGCATATTCTCACACCGCTCGCTCTCATACTCAAAAGCCAGTGCATCCAAAGTTCAAGTACCTTTGGTTTGACACCGTGACTGCTGAGACGTAAAGAAACATTAGACAATTTATGGCAGTAGACACCTCCCTCCTCCTCCCCTCTGCACACCCACATTATGAGCCAATGTCACCTCTCTGCTATTCAGAGCGGCCGATCCTCAGTGTAATGAGTTGCTGTTTGTTTTGCTACAGGCTGTCTCCAATGACACATGATGCTGTCACTCACTTTTTCATGGCAGCGGCCCCCGTGGCACTGAATCACCGCTTGACTCTCTTGTTCGATAAAAAGCAACTTCTCAAACCATTTCGCTCTTATCTCTGGAACAAAATGTCTTATCCAGGCTTTATTTATTCCTTTTATTGCAGAACAGGTTGTTGTTTACACAAATGAGCTGGGAAGTTAACTGTGGGGGAGGATGTGTTACACATTATTCCTTTTCCAATACCCACATCTACAATGATTATGTGCTGCTGGCAGCTTAGCTGGAGCAGTTTGGGGCAAAGAGCAACACTCAAGGGCACATCAATTATCATTTTAAAAACTCAACCACACTGATTGGAGCTGTACAGTGGCCTGAGAGTTTAATATGTTAAATCAACTGTTAACAAACCAACATTTAGGCTTGTTACTAGTACAACAATTTGAGCAAAAAACACTTTTCTCAGCAACCTGACTTCCATTGTGTTTTGTTTTTTAGGTAATCATGTTTTCAGGCGTCCATTTAATGGAACAGTTAGTGTCATTATTTTAAAATTCCTACAAAAGTCTTCCGGCAAAAGAAAGCTTCATCGTTTTGTCTTCTAATGTTTTCCATTTGCAATCTGCCGCCCTAATTCATGATGATAATACATCTGTGGAGGGACTAAACGATATCTGTCATGACACTAACACCTGTTGGTAAGCAGCTAAATGTGTTGGTCTGAAAGCTAATAAAAGTCTGTCTTCATAGAGAAGGGGAAGACGTGATGGCGTGGGGATGACTGTACCTGAATTAAAAGTGTAGCACTCGGGTGTTCACTTGAATGTGAAAGACGGAGATAGATGTGTAACGGATGGTAAAGGAAAGCTAAGGCATTGAAGTTTAAGCCCCGTCTCCTGTCTCACCTCCAGACTGCTGCTCAATCAGAGCGTGACGTGTGGAGGGTTGAGAGTTAAAGAAACGGTGGGACACACACTCCAACATCTGATTTTGGAAAGGTGTTCAGGGAAGGTATCGAAGCGTCATACAAGCAGCTCTAACAGAGTTTACTGCTCCCTCAAGAGGACTTTAATACAGAGAGCTGCTGACAATCATTCGGCCGTGTAGGGATACTGAATGTCAATGTCAAGTGAAGTTTTCGGATAACGTTTCAAATGTTTGTCGACGTGTTTTATGACATTATTACCCTTTAAATAAACAAAATCTTCAATTTGAATAAAGCTTTCATCATTAAATGTATTTTTTTAATGAAATCTACTTTTTAATTAATATTACTAGTCACATTTGTCAACATAAATAGGCCTGAGTGTTGTTGAAGAATGTATGTCTTTATTATTCTTAGGCATTAGATATTTCAGTTGGTTTTTGTTACCTGCTTAGGGAAGTAAATTATCATTTTTGCTAACTCCGGCATTTTTAACATCATGTATTCATGCTCATAAAGTTGCGCTGTTTCTACCAAATTAACAAGTAATAAATAAAATATATATAATAAGATAATATTCCTAATATATATGTGTTACAGCTAAGCTACAAATAAACTGTTCTGAAATGGGCCGTTACACTTAATGAGTACTTTTACTCTTGGTATTTTGAGTTTACTTTAATGCCAATTCTTTTATACACTTCAGTTAGATTTTGAATGCAGGATTTTTTACTTGTAACTGAAAATCTTTCAAGGTCACCTATTATGCAAAGTCCACTTGTTCATGTCTTTTATACATCAACATGTGTCCCCTCTGTGTAAAGAGATTCTGAGAGTACTTCTTCCAGCACTGAGACACACGTCACTGCTGTAGCGTCTCGTGTCCTTGAGAGCTCGGCTGTGCAGCGGAGCAACAAAGTGCTTTATTAGCCGCCCCCTGATAGATCCGGTCCGAGGTAAATTCATGTCCACGGTGAGATCCATAACGTTTGGCCGCGGCTCAAAGGGGGAGGCTCCACCGGGGATCTATCACTGGAGGTGACTGCGTGTCAAATAAAAAAGCAGTGCCGGGTAATTTTACAGCATGAAAGTCAATACAGTCGATACAGGCAATCATCTAAGGGACGCCTCTCACCTTATCTCAAATACTCGCTGGTATAGGACTCAGTATTCACTACAGTGCTGGGACAAACGCTCAGGAAGGAGAGGGATTGGACTCGGCACATGTAGAAGTTAGAAATACAAAAAGGAATTCAAGTTAAAGGAACATTTTGACAAACAGTGAAGGTCTGTTTGAGGTTTTTTGGATCACATTTAGTTGAGTTGTTCAAATAAACTGAATATATAATTGTTTTTTATCTAAAATGAGTATATGCATTTTATTAAAGAGGCATAAACTAATTCAGCTTGAACTTGGAAGCCATAATCAACCTTCAACTTTTCTGATTTTTTTTTAAACGATTTCTTGACAGGGCGAAATAACTCCCTAAAGACTCTGCTGGTTCATGGCAAATAAATCTTCCTGCACATAACCGCCTCAACCATATCTGTTATAAAAATAAAATATATGTGTTAATACGTTTCCAAGCAGACTTTGTTATCTTTCAACCAAGCGCAATCCTTTTGTTGATCAAAAATCTATCAGCGAAAAGTGATAAATGCCTTTTATAATTTCCCTGTTTGAGAGTTTTTCTATTGTAGTTTTGTTTGATCCAAGCAAATATTATAAAACCCAAAGATAAGTCAGTTTAATATCTAAAGAAATTACAAAAGCAGCACATTGTCATTTTGGAGAGGGGGTACTGGCAATAATTTAAAAGCAAACTATATAAAAATAAAAATATAACAGTAACAAATATATACAAAATACATTTTATATAAAAAATATTCCATTTAGCATGTACTTCATTAACTGACTTAGAGTGTCATCACATAAATGTATATATTTTTAAGTTTAAGAAAATCCTCACAAATGTGAAGCTGGAACAAGAGAGTGTTTGACATTTTAGCTTGAAAAATTAATTAACTAATAATTGATTTCTAAGAGTTTCCTCATAATTGTCCGACCATAGACTCATTCATTCCTGCAGGTAATGATTTAAGCAACTCAAAAATGTAAACTATGATATATTTTCTAAAGCAGACTAAAAGGTACTGTAAAAAGCTCATGAAATATTTCAAAATCTTATTTTATTAAAAAGCAGATGCTATTTACACCCGGGTGTCCGTAGCTAACAATGTTATTTACACCCGGGTGTCCGTAGCTAACAGTGCTATTTACACCCGGGTGTCCGTAGCTAACAATGCTATTTACACCCGGGTGTCCGTAGCTAACAATGTTATTTACACCCGGGTGTCCGTAGCTAACAATGCTATTTACACTCGGGTGTCCGTAGTTAACAATGCTATTTACACCCGGGTGTCCGTAGCTAACAATGCTATTTACACCCGGGTGTCCGTAGCTAACAATGCTATTTACACCCGGGTGTCCGTAGCTAACAATGCTATTTACACCCGGGTGTCCGTAGCTAACAATGCTCTGTTTATGAAATGTTTTTCTCATCTGAAAACTCAAGATTTGACGCTTATCGCTGCAAAAAATAGTTTTGAGTCTGACCCAATAAAGATAACAGGGCTCTGAAGCCAAGCCTTTTAATATAACTTTTATATTTCCCATCTCGAGTGGGCAAAACAGGAAGGAGAAAAAAGAGAGCAAAGCAGCCTTTGATTTATATTCAAATGAGAAGTATACAGGGGAAATTGGATTTCTCTTTCATTTCAGAGAATGAATTTCCTGGTGGCAGATCGTATTGTATCATCTCGTGGCGTTAATATCCAGCTCTAAGCGTCCGGAGCTATTCTTCATTACAAAGACTCGCAGGAACTTTTACACCTCCTCGCCGCAGAACGCAATGACAATTTCCATTTCTGTTCAAACAATACCCCCAAGGCCATTTAAGACATTTTCACCCGTTTTAATTTACACATGAAAGGCTGATAGCATATCAAAGGAGTCCTGCTTTACGTTCAGAAGAAAACTTGTTTCTGTCTCACGTCCCTTATGTCAACCAGCTGCACTAATTCTGCACCTCAAAGCAAGCGGGCGGGAGAGAATCGTTTTGTAGGTGTAATTGAGTTCAGCGAGTTAATACACCGATGAAAAAATTCAACAACGTTCACAACACTTCTAATCAGACTGCGCCGGCTCATGGAGAAGAACAGCATCCACACACTCGCTGTTAGCAGAAAGCTTTCTGGACAAAATCCCTTAATGCCTTATTCTGATTCGGTCTTTGGGTTCGATGGATACATGCTGTAATCCCTAAAGATTAAACGCAACCGGCTGCAGGCTTCTGTCACGTCGCTCAACACAACCACAAGAAACAAGGACTGAAAAAGGGAATATATAGATAAATTAATTTTGATAAATAAAGGAATAAAGTCCACACTTTCAGGACTTGCCATGGGTCTAAAAAAATTAAAAAAAGAGACAAACATTAACTACATCTTATTTTAAGTTTTTTTCAACCATATCATAAGAGAAGAAATAAGTTATGAATAATAAATGTTATTAAAAAACCCTGTTAAATATGCATTTGTGACACACCTTATTATATGACAGACATACTTTCCCACAGCCAGACGCTCCTCAAAGCTTCAAACATTGGTGGAAATTCCCAAATACAAACTGATACACGTCAGTCTTACACACATTGTGAGACGACAGAATCTGAAGTGGTATAAAATAAATAATCGTACTGTAAACTTAAAGCTTCCTTCAGCTTTAAAGACTTCTGGCTGGTTGTTGAACAGGAATAAACATCACTGTTCAACCAGTATCTTCGAAGGTGTTAATGCAGTCAGTGTGCTATCAACACCTAACGTGTTATATTTTCACTGAAACAGCTGTTCAGTGACTTTTACCATTACAATTTATGTCAACAAGACACAGACTGTGCAGAGTTATCTCCGGCACCACCTGGTGGATTTACACAACTTCATACTCAAAACACTGCTGCAATAATAACACCATTTGTCATATTTTTCTCATGGTATTATTTTTGATTGACCCACTGCAAACTGATATGTGAAAAACTAGTTCAAGTATGTGTTCACCCGAATTAGGAAATATAACTTCTTAACTTAAATGTAGTTGTTTTTAGCAATGGACATGTTTTTTTAATTTAATTTGACAAGGTTTTGAGATTTCTGGTGCAACCAAATACAACTTTGATCTTTTTTTTTTGCTCGCAGCATGGAACACTGATATTAAAGGTCCCATGTCATGCTTTTCTGGTTATTATTACCCATCCCCTTGTGTGTTATGTAGCTTGTTATGCATGTAAACGGTCTGCAGAGTCACAAACCCTCAAAGTACACCCTGTAGCGAGTAAAACTCTAACACAGAAAAGACCTGTCTATGCTGCCCCAGAACGCCTCGTTGGAGATTTCTCTTTTTCCATTGTTTACTTCTTGGGTATAGGGACGTATTTCCGGAGCCGTTACGTTTGGACCAATCCGCGGACTTCCTCACACACACACACACACACACACACACACTCGGCGGGACGTTGCGAGGCACGCTGCTGCGAGGAGCGGGACACTGTGAGCTGGCTCACTGGTGTGGGGTCGGCGAGACAGCGAGATACCGCAGAACTCAGCCTGGGCACACACACCAACTCCCAGCCAGGCTGCGGGTGTGTGTGTGTGTGTGTTTCGGGCTGGGTTTCGCTGTGTCTCGCTGTCTCGCAGACGGTCACTGGGCTCACAGGGAGGGGGGGGGCAGGAGCTCCAACAAGCCGTTTAGGACAGAGAGTGAATACACATACTATACAGAGATGCTGTATGAGAAACCAATGTGAGTTTGGAAAATTGTACAGTATAAATCTATTCTAGTAGACCTCAACAATGGAATTATGATCAGTAGAAATGGCCATGACATGGGACCTTTAAAATGTAAGCAATGTGATTCAGAAACAATTTAATGGAAACGTTTTACTGTGGAACTTGGAAAATTGATAATTTATGATCTATGTTAAAAACGTTGATAAGTTTTTTGGATTATCTCAGGTGACAGGAACATTTCTCCAACACTGATGCTGCTGATTCATTACTGTGCTGTTGTAAACATTAAATCACGTCAATGGATTTGTGCTGGAGGCCCAAGTATTCGACAACAACAAAGACCTGAACAAATAAAACAAAAATTATCAAAAGCGATCTTATCTCTCCAGAGGTAAGAGAGAAAATGTGTTTTTATTTTTATAATTTAATTGACCCTTGAAGCCAAACAAGCATGATTTGTGATGCAGGAACAAATGTTCAACAGATGTGAAGTTAACTTGATCACTCTCCTCAGATCAGAGACATGGCCATATATCATATAACAGCTCTGAGGACTTGTGTATCTTTGGCATGATTGTTAAGCTGACAAACACACAAAGTTACTGCTGGATTTTCTACTTGCTATAATGTTTTCTCTCCACCTCTGCATACATATCCGCAGCAACAGGTTCGGTCCTTTGTTTCACTTTTCTTACTTTTTTCATGCAAACAGCCAACATATCCAAATAAATTAATGTCAAGTTCATTTAGCATAGAAATATTGAAAAGTATCCTCTGTATCCTGGGAGACTTTGTTGTTTTACTTCCAATGTACAGTACATCCAGGCTCCTTGTGTAATCCAAAGGCAATAATCCATCTACTCTTCGCGAGTCTCTTCGACATGATATTCCAACATTTAGAAAGTTTAAAAATTGTCTTGTAAGCAAGCGGTTCATGGAGTGGAAATCCAAACAGCGAGCGGGGTATTTGGCGTGCATCGAGGAGAATATCAGGATCACAAACGACAAATATTTGTAGAGTGAGGCGTAAGATCCAAAATCAATCGGCTCCGATGTTTTGCACAAATCCCCCAAGCAGCAGGAATTGTTTTAGAAGTTTTATGCGGCTCACACCTATTAGATTCCTTAAAAGCTGCAGGACACGTTTTTTTCAGGCGAGTGGAGTTCACTCGGACTCAATCAAAAGTGTCTGTTCCTCTCTTGTCTGTTCAGGAAAGCGAGTGCCTGGACGATTGCCAGTTTAATTCCCTGCAGGTATGGGATAAGCAATAATCTCCACACACTTGATCGCAGCACTTCGTAAGTCTGCAGCTGTAGAGTTTTGCTGCTCAGTTGCCAGGAGCAGAAGGCTGCGGTTAAACTCAGGTATCAGGTTGTTTGCTTTACCTTATTATTTAAAATGAATGTTGATTGCACAAGGCAACCATCAGTCTTAAGATTGGTTTTCTACAAGACTTGCTTTCAGTATGCTTCTCTGTCTACAGGGAAAGATCACATCGCGTAGGCTCGATTTATGGCACAAAGCTGTGGAAACAGAATGCACTGTGTCCTCTGCAGTACTGCCAACTCTTTTCCAATTAAATAAACTAGTACAAGCCCCAAAAAGTTGCTTAGTTACATTCATTAGCATAAAGCTGAGTAGCTGAGTTGGTTGCAGCTTGGAAGAGACTGCCAAGAGGAAAGGGAGCGACCCCCTGTGGTGTTGGCAGAAGAGCCATGGTCTGTGATTACTATGAGCAGCTTTTGGAGTTAATTAGGATATAACATTTTTGAATATATTTCTAGCTCTTTCCCTGATAGTCTGGAGTAGTTGTCCTAGTTGTGGCGCCAACAATAATCGCTAGCAGGGGGAAAGTTGTCTATTGCCACTTTAAAAGCACTTGTTCTGCATTATGCATTAAGGGAAATAATAAAAGAACTGACTCTCATATTCAAACCTTAACTCTACCTTGACTTTAAATACAAACTAACTTAAACGGGGTAATCCCTACAGCTGCACACACCTGCACTTCCTCCTGGCTTCAGCTCTGGATGTAGACTCAGTAAGAATCAGCTGCTCTGGTTTAAGGAGGCTACTTGGAAGCTGAATCCCTGTCAGGCCTCATGCTGAAGGGCTCCAGCCGCTCGCTCTCAGGCAGCATGTTGTTGAGGCGCTCCATCAGCGGCACCGTCTGGTCGATGCCCATCTGGATGCGTCTGAGGATCATTGACATCTCGTTGACCTTCTGGATCTGCTCGGCGTACTTGGCGTAGCGTTTCTGGCGCTCCTGCATTATGCTGAACAAGGTTTCCACTGACAAGTCCATCTGGAGGGAAACAGGGAGGATAGATATAGCCTTTGACTTTTGGCAAGATTTGATAAATTCTCTTAAAATAACTTGTGAAAACTATATCAGCAACACATGAACGTTATTCATGCATTTCCAAACATTTGGTCTACCTATGTTGTAAATGTATTATCTTTTCGATTTACACACGGCATCTATTGCACATCTGTCCGTCCTGGGAGAGGGATCCCTCCTCTGTTGCTCTCCCTGAGGTTTCTCCCATTTTCCCCTTTAAACTGTGGATTTTTCCTTTTTGGAAGTTTTTCCTTGTACGATGTGAGGGTCTAAGGACAGAGGGTGTCGTATTGTCATACTGATATTCTGTACAAACTGTGAAGTCCTCTGAGACAAATGTAACATTTGTGATATTGGGCTATATAAATAAACATTGATTGATTGATTATTCACTGTATTACTGTATCTTTCATATTTGCTTGCAATTTGAATTTATCTCTCTATTTTTACTACTATAAAGTAATCACTTGATCATTAAGTAATCATACAATGTTTAAATATAGTGGAAAAGTCAAAGCTCCTGGCTTGAAATGTATTATTTTGTCTTAAGAAAGTCAAAAACTCTAATACAATATTATAAATTTACGAATTTCTATCTGATACATTTCTTCATTTGTGAATTAATTAATGTAATGTAATTTAATTTTCTGATGTAAACATCTGACAATAAGTACAATAAC
Source organism: Dissostichus eleginoides (assembly GCA_031216635.1). Lineage (NCBI taxonomy): Eukaryota > Metazoa > Chordata > Actinopteri > Perciformes > Nototheniidae > Dissostichus > Dissostichus eleginoides. The sequence goes on along the minus strand of CM062273.1, from coordinate 8,926,562 downwards.
ATTAAAAACATGTGCAATATTACTTTTTTAAATATCATTGGCCATATTAATAAAAATATTGTACACTTTAAAATTATCAGTTTTTTTTATTAGGTTGTAGAAATTGTTGAGCAATCTATGGTACAAAAAATGACTTATTTTTGATTAAATTAGGTAAATGGTTTATTTATTTACTAACCATAAACCCTCTACATTCAATTGGGAACACAATAGTTAATTTATTTGTGGGGGGATTTATTAATGAGAAACCATACATGGTTAATATCACATGCTGTTCTTTAGGCAGCGTTACCTCTCTGATCCTCTTGACCAGAGCGTTCTGGTCGAAGGCCACGGCCTCTGCACACTGGTGCAGATGGTCCTGGTAGCGGATGCACAGCTGCATAACCTGAGCGGCGTCCAGCCTCTCCAGACACAAACTGCTGGGAGACGTCTGACCGCTCAGCACTCCTGTAAAAAGCAGAGATGAAACACTCGACAACTGCGTCACACTTGGTAATTATTGTAATTACTATGCACAGGATCTGACAGAGTTACATCTCTGCTATTTCAGGAATACGCCTACACAGGAACCTTGGCTCATTATCTAGCTTCTAACACTGTGCTAATGGGCTGCAGTCTTTACAAGTTTTCAAAAAGGACTGGTGGGAACGTGTGGAAAATCATATGAAACTGAATATCTCCTATGGAAAATGAAAGGAGGATAGAAGATCTTCAAAATCTACTGATATCTTCCAATAACCATAACTTCATGAAGCAACACTGCAATATCAAAGTAATCTTTGTCAGACATCAACAATAACTCCCGAGAACACAGAAATCAAAACACTGTGAAATGAAATATTAGTTATTGGAAGTATCAGTGCAGTGTGCGCATCTGATGTCTGATTCGTTTTTTTTAATCTAGCACACTCAAACTTATATTATGTGTGCTTTTCGCTCTGTTCGTCTTTAACTGAAATTGTACCCCAGTGCCCAGACTCAGGTTTAAACTTTATATATATGCATTTCTAGGGCTCACTTAATACCTATAATATCTGATAGAAAATATAGGATTTCTGCTGTGGGTGAGCAATTGTTGACTTAAGTGTGTAACCTGAATTTGACCACAATAGATTTAGCAACATATTTTACAGATGCCTCTATAACGCATGTAGGTAACTGGAGGAGTTTAAAATGTACCTTTCAAAAGGGGCTGAAAGGTAGGTATCTCCTGAAGCTTAATAACATCTGGGTCGTTGTGGATATTTCGCAGTGATTGAGTCCCCGGAGCCACAATGACGATATCATCCATCTTTGCTTTCTGCTTCGCTGGGGAGGGCACCACTGCAAAGACAAAAGTCCTGTTAATATCATCAGGCATCTCACCAAAGGAATACTATTAATCCTTTTGAGCAGTTAACATTTATATTTGCTTTCTTTGCTTTTTACCAGAAATGAAAGAAGTACTATTTTTTTACTAACGGAAAATACGTTATGTCAGTGTTAAAACACTCAGTTACAAGTAATATATCCAAAATGTGAGTGAAGTGAAAAATAAAAAAATTTATCAGCAAAATATGAAAAGGTATCTAAAGTCTCCATTAGGCAGAATGGTTCATTTCAGAGTTAATTTATATATGAAATCTTGGCAAATTATTTAAGCGTAAATTTAGTAAAAAAAAATACAAAATATTACTTAGACTTAGTGAAGCTGATAGTAGTTACATGTTACAAATAGCTCAACTTCACATGACTTCAATTACCTTTCATCAAGAATGGCAAGCTCATACATTCAATAATTACTAAATAAGAATTACTTTTATGTAGAGAAGTGATCTTACCCGAGGAGCTGTAGTCGGAGTGTTTGTGCTCCGAGTCTACGCTCTGTTCGGCTCCCATGGTGATAACGTCTGGCTAACAAGCTAGCGGTTAGCTTTCGTGAACGTTACAAGAAACACCAGCGAGCTAAATAACCCAAAGTACTAGATACAATAACCGTGTACATAGACTTCACACGACCTCAAAACACCCACACCGAAGTAACCATGTTCCACAGAGAAGCAAAAACAAAAGGCAGTCCTTGTTAGCTCTGCGGTTTGAAGCTAGTTAGCTTCGTTATAGCTAACTTCAGTTGCTCTTACTAGCTAACAGGTTAGCAGACCGTTGAAGCTAAGTGAGAGCCAAGTAGGTTTATATCTTTACGGCGAGGGATAACCGAGTATCTTAAGAGTTTAACACATATTTATTATACAGGACACAACAGCAATGACAGTTCAGGACCAGACATCACTTCCGTAAATATTGGTCACGGGGTCTGCCTCTTTCTGTCCAGACCATAATATTACTGCCCCCTACTGCTGGTGAGGTCAGAAATAATCAAAATAGCAGGAAAACCCTATGGTCAAACCTCACGTCTGCCCTATTTATTGACAGTTGGAGATTAGGTTTTCACCGTTTTTAACATTACTTAAGATAAATTAATAAGTACAATAAAAAAAAACATTTGGATGTTATTAAGGTAGACTGGGATATGCATCACCTTAAAAGCTAAGTAACTTACCATGGAAATATAAACAATAGTCATTTTGATTATGATAAATATATATCGCTAGAAAGTATGTTTTTCTTTGTAGGGTTTTAAATATGTTTTAACGTCGTAGTATAATTGTGCTCTTGTGTGGCCAATTCAGACCTCCACATAGTAATACAAACATATAGTCAAGTTAATCTTTAATACTGTAGATTAACAGGACAAAAGCCGTGCTTAAAAACACAACTGGAATACAAAACATTTAAAATGAACACGTATAAAAAACAAAGGCCTAACATGCCAACATTAATCACAGTGGTATAACATGAAACTTTCTGGATATATAAACAACAGCCACAACACTTTTTAAAACATGAAAATGTTAATATTTTAACGCTGGTGTTTTTGCAATTCAACCAATTGAATGTTGTAACTCGTAAGAGCAGAAATGCTGCATTTAAGATTTGTTATTGACAAAAAGTGTAAGATTATTTTATATTAACATAGAACAGACTCACTAACAAACGTCTTTTTAGTAAAATCAACCTAGTAAAACAGGATAAAATTGAACATAGAAATCCTCCTTTGATCTATAAGATATTTAACTTGAAGATAACTTGTTTAAACATGAGAAAGCATAATTGTAAGAGACAAAAATGCCAGGGCTTCATTCAGGTTCTTCTACTTTTCTGCCTATTTTCCATCTTCATCTTCCACCAGAGGGTAGGGTTGCAGGTCCAGGGTCAGAATGCGGCTGAACATGCATTCATCAAACTGTAGAGAAGAGAATTACTTACTTTCAGTATTGTCATAACACATAGGAATTTAGGAATTGTAAAATGCTATAAAAGTGTCTTACATCTGAGTAGACTCCCTGCAAAGCGTCAGACTTGGAGAAGAACTCCTCCTTCAGGGAGATGACGATGATCTGCAAGTTCTCTCTGGACTCCTCTCTGATGAATCTCGTCACCTGGGTACAAACAAAACACACACGTGCTCAGTGACAAGGTCAATTAGCACAGTCTAATATTATATTATATCACACATGTGTCAAACTCAAGGCCCGGGGGCCAAATCAGGCCCTTGGTGGATTTAATTTTGGCCCGCAGGATAATTTTTAATTACTATTAGATCTGGCCCGCCGGTATATTGCACACACACCTTCGCTCAATCCTGAGGATCTCCTCAGCTCAGAGCCTGACCCCAAACATTGATGAACTTGCACCCAAGATGAGATGCCAAGTATCTGGCTTGAACTAGCATCACAGAGCAGCACACTGAGTTTCAATGGATGTTTCCTTCTGCACTTTTTTTCTTGCGACAACAGGGCATGTTTGGTTTTTCTTTGAGGGAAATAGTTTTTTTGAAGCTGTTGTTGACCTGTGGAAAAATGTAATCAATGAAGCTGCAGATAGAGCCATAAGAAATGAATGCGACTGATTATTTAATGTTTAATGTTGTTTTTATAGGCAATAATTTAGTTTTTAATTTTGTTAGTTCCAGGTTTAATATGTGCAATAAGTTCATTTCAATAAGTTTTGCAATAAACATTGAACCAGTCCGGCCCTCGACTAGTACCCATTTTTTAATTTTGGCCCACTGTGTATTTGAGTTTGACACCCCTGCTATATCATATAAAATATACTTGTTTTTATTTGCTTTGTCCAACACAAAATGATCTGCAAGCAAAATAAGGTTATAATAAAAGCTGTGTATTTATCACAATTCTCCAAAAGCAGAAGTGATCCCTATCTGAAGCCCAAAAATATCCAGTTAAAAATTATATAAAACATACAAAAAGCAGCAAATCCTCACATTAAGGATGTATGTAATTGAAGAATATTGGAATTGTTGGTTGATTGATGTTTATTGCTGTAACAAAAATGAATGGTAAACAATAGATGCAGCTGGTTTCTTACTTTGCCGATGTTTGTATTGTCCAGCGCTGCATCCACCTCGTCCAAGATCAAGAAGGGAGCGGGGCGGAAACTGAGAGACATGAGAGCAGCGAGCCAAACGACGTGGGTCAAATGTTAAAGTCAGGGCCGTTAAAAACTGATGCAACAAGTATAAGATTATGTGGGAAAGTGCTTTAGCTACAAGTATCAGAAGAGGGGGAAAAGGATAAAAGTTTAAGTGCAAAAGAGAATAAAAAGGAAGGAGTGATGACGGGTTCAGGGAGAGGATCAACAGACTCTCCAAATTACATAGTTTGACTTTATTAGTCCATTCATCAGCTAAAAAACTCAGTCATTACGAGTTAAGTACCCCCAGGCCACTTGGAAAATGGTTGTTTCTGGAATCGCTAGTGTCAACAGCTGTGGTAATATTTATTTTATCTCCTTTTTAAAGTTTTCCATCTGTCCAGATTAATTAATATCTAGTAAAAACAGATCTTGGTAAATGATTTTAGGGAATAATGGTATGTCAATCTGGTGTTGAAGAATTTAAATTCTCTTTATTTTACATGTTATCGGTCGCTTTAATGTGCATTTCTTTTAGTATCCATATTCATTTAGATATTTTATTGTTCCTATCCCCTGGCAAAATATCTTAATGCATTTTATTTAAAAATCTTTGCACTTTTAATTGCCTTGTGTTGAAATACGCCATATAAATCCAGGGTATATGCAGGAATCCTGAAGTCAAATGTAATACCTTTTAAGAGCTTTTTTAAGACCCTTTCCATACATTTTAAGACCTCATCGCCACTTTGAGTTCTAACCGGTTACATTGGCGACACACTTTACCTCACATTGACTATATACAGTATTGATTGTCCTTCCTCCTTATCTTCCAACCATTTGGACGCAAACTTGCATTTCCCCATAACGATGTTGTTTAATATTTTTTAATAGCCTTAATTTTCGCTAAATTGATTTATCAACTTTTAATACTTTTGACGACCCCGCGGACACCCTGAAATCATGAACCTTGCCTAATGTAAAGTCATATAGTGTGTTTTAAGGTTGGGTTATAAGCCCAGTGTTACCTGTGGATAGCGAACACCAGGGCGAGGGCAGCGATGGCCTTCTCTCCACCCGACAGGTTGTCCATGGACATGAAGCGTTTCCCCGGAGCCACGCAGTTGTAGTTGATGCCGCCGAGGTACGGCTCTTCAGGAGTCTCTGCACTCAGAATGGCCTGCAGCACATTCAGAGGGATTAAAAGCTTCTTGTTCTTGCTTGTAACATCTTCTGCAATGCCCAATGTCAATGAAAACGATGAACCGTTCACACTGTTTATGATTAGATGAATTTTAAGTGCCTTACAAGAAGGAACAACAGTTGGTTGGATTCTAGCTGTATAACACTCAACAAATTGAAATGTTGACTTAAATTATATGTATTTTGTCTACAGGTTCCACGTTATTTTATGAGGTTAATTAAAAGCAGTTTAAAGGTACCATGACATGGCCATTTCTACTGATCATAATTCCATTGTTGAGGTCTACTAGAATAGATTTACATTGTTCAACGTAGGGCTGCTCAATTAATCGTATTTTAATCGCGATTACGATTATGGCTTGCAACGATTACGAAAACAACGTAATCGAAATGAAACGATTATTTTTTTATTATTATTATTAATTTTTTTTTTTTTTTTTTAAATTACTTTTTTTTTTTGGTTTTTCAGTTGAATTCTACTTAAAGTTCAGGGTAATCAACTGTTAAAAACATACTGTTCACATTTTTTTTCTCCAATAAATTGATGTTTTCAAAGTAAATGGATAATCGTTTTTAATAATCGTGATATCAATTATTGACCCAAATAATCGAGATTATGATTTTTGCCATAATCGAGCAGCCCTAGTTCAACATTTATTTCCTGTTGCTTCTGGACCATGACGGTGGGCCAGCCTTTAATGTTTAACTGAGTGAAATATGTTGAATATGTTTTACCAAAATGTTGGCTATATGTTAAGGATTTTTCAGGTTGTGACAGTGCACTGCAACATGTTTGTTGATCTTGTTTATTGGTATTTATTATTTTGATATTATTTATTTAAATGTAGATATGAATGTATAATTTATTTATTTTATATTGGTTTTTCAGTTGATTACCCTGAACGTATAATTCAACAGTTAAAAAGTTCAAATTATTATTTGTATTTGTTTTAAAGTACAATAAATGGATGTTTTCAAAGTCAATGAATAATCGCATTTAATAATCGCAATTACAATTATTGACCCAAATAATCGAGATTATGATTTTTGCCATAATCGAGCAGCCCTAGTTCAACGTTCCAAAATCACATTGGTTTCTCATACAGCATCTCTGTATAGTATGTGTATTCACTCTGTCCTACACGCCTTGTTGGAGCTCCTGCCCCCCCCTCCCTATGAGCCCACTGTGCTCTGATTGGTCAGCTCGCCCACTCTGTTCTGATGAGTCCACCACCGTTACAGCCGAACATCAGTGTTTATGTGTTACAATGGCGTTAGCAACCAGAAAATGACACCAGTAATGACAAACAGATGAGAATGCTGCGTGGGGTCTGGGTGCCGTGTTGGCGGGACGTTGCGGGGCTCGCTGCTCCGCCCTTTGAGAATCGAGGAGCGGACAGTGTGAGCTGTATTACTGGGGTCGTGTCCTGGTTGCTGCGAGACAGCGAGACAGGGCGAAACTCAGCATGAACTCAGCCTGAGCACACACACGTGAGTGTGTGGCGAACTGTGAGTGGAGATCCACGCAGCTGCGGCTGAGAAAAGATAAGGTTGAGTGTGCCGGCGAAACTCTGCAGATACGGCTGAGTGAGTGTGTGTGAGGAGCTCCACGGATTGGTGCATTTGGACCTGGGTATGGGCACGTCACTGTACCCCGGAAGAAAACATTGGAAAAGAGAAATGTCCAACGAGGCGTTCTGGGGCAGCATAGACAGGTCTTTTCTGTGTTAGAGTTACTCGCTACAGGGTGTACTTTGAGGGTTTGTGACTCTGCAGACCGTTTACATGCAGAAAAAGCTACATAACACACAAGGAGACGGGTAATAACCAGAAAAGCATGACATGGGACCTTTAACTTATTAAATCTGCTAATTAAAGTCAACATTTTCAGTTTTGAGTGTATACACTGTAGATGCAATGATCAGTTTGCCACCTATCGTATCATATTTTGCACAAGCATGATGATGGTTTTACGTCGCATGTATAGAAACTTGAGTGTGTTTCTGTGGTTGAGGTTTTGTTGCTTCACCTGGGCGCTGTTGTTCCTGCAGATTCTTTTATAGATCTGATCGATGACGAGAGACACGTGATCGAAGCACTGAGTGAAGAGCTGCAGGCGCTTTGCTTTCACCAGCTCAAACTCCTGACTGCACTTTCTGGCCACTCTGGTGCTGGCTTCAAACGCTGAGGGAGGGACAACATGTTAACTTAAAATGTGCACATAGTTATACTCAGCATTCCTGCAGGTTTCACCAACTCAAATATAAGACTTGTTAAGACCTTTTTAAGACCACTTTGAATAGAATTTAAGACCTATTTCACGGCAAGAAAGTATGAAGGAAAATTGCTAGTAAAGAAGAAATACGTCCCATAATTACTTTCAAAGTAAATGTATTCATGTTCAACATAAGAACGATGACTGAACATAACAGCATAACAGTACAGAGAACTGTGTTAACCAAAAAGTGTGTGTGTGTGTGTGTGTGTGTGTGTGTGTGTGTGTGTGTGTGTGTGTGAGTGACAAGAGCTATAGTCAGAGCTCTGCTTTCTTCATGCTGTTGTATGATTGGTGTTTAGCTACGGTATTTAGCGTCCACACCACCTCCGCTTTTAGGGTTGACGTAGACTCAAACGTCGCCTGGAGGTCCCCCGGTGTTGTTGCGGGAGGTGCTGCACTAGCTAACGCTGCACTAGCTAACGCTGCACTAGCTAACGCTGCATTAGCAAAACAAACGCTAATTTATTTTGCAAAAGGTGCAGCGGGCTTCAAACACGTTCCCCTCCACTGGTTTCAACCAAGCACTAAATTCGACGTTTTCCAACCAAATACGGTTGAACTTACACTTCCCCATATTTATTTGTAAGTAGATTCGAAGATACCTAATTTCTGACTGCCGCTAGCTGAAGCTTGGTTGCTAGGTTACTAGCTGGGTGTTCTCCGATAAGGGGCCGGGGGAAACAAAGTTAGTGATTACTGGTTCCATGTTGATTTATTTCAATACAAATTGTTGGGGGGAACTGAAAGGCTCTTACCGTACTGGTTACTTTGCAGCCCGGACATTTCCCCAAAACACATTTAGACGCGATCGCAACACAGAAGTACCTTTCAAATCCCATCATTTTTAAGACCTTCTAAATCATATTTAAGACCTTTCTTATTTTTTTGATCATATTTAAGACTTTTTAAGGCCTTAAATTCAGATTATCATATTTAAGACTTTTTAAGGCCTTAAATTCTGATTATCAAATGTAAGACTTTTTAAGACCCCGCGGGAACCCTGTATACTATATTAGTATTATATTAAATACACCTAACCAAAGATTCATTTTGTCACTAAAACTTGATAAATACCGTCGGTCACTCCCTGCAGCTTGTCCTTCACCTCCCTCATCTTCTCCAGAGCTTTGAGGTTGGGGGCGGTGGTGCGCTGCAGAACTCCCTCGATGGAGGACATGGACTCCTTCAGCCTCTCAATGTACGCCTGCACCTCCTTCTCCGCCTCTAGACTCTGCACACACATTCAATGCATGTTATAGATTCATTTCTGATCAACATAGCACAAAAGACAATGCTTTGGGTTCATGGCTCACCCTAAAATTTTCGTCCAGGCGAGAGTAGTCGATGATCAGCTGTGCCTCTCTCTCATAGATGCTAAAGGTGTTCATGGTTGAAGTGCTTTCAGTTTCTGTGTCCAGCTGCAAAGAAGAGTCTGTCATCAGGTGATACTGACAATGAAAGTTGTATTATTAAGTCCTCAGGGTTTCTCAGCTTTACATTTTCTAAAACAAGTGCAGTTTCTTTTATTAAATAATTCCAGAGCCACAGCTGGCCCTAGATGGCACAACGATGAGTTAAATCTCTCTGTGTCACACCTGCACCTCGCTGATCTCGTTGAAGTTCCCTGACAGCAGGACGATGGGCAGACCCTGGATCTTGCAGCAGAGCAGCATGTTGTGTCTGAACAAAAGTTTCTGCTCCAAAGCCGAATCTGCAAACATCACCTCGCGCTGGAACTTCACCAAATCTCTGAAGACAGAGAAACACCACAATAATATATTTAAAATGGTGTTTTGACACATATTTTGGCTTTTAAGTCCTATTTTCCATTAAAAGTCACCTATCATGCTATTTTTAGGCAATAGCATAGGTCTCAGATATATAAAAAACATGTCTATGAAGTGTTTTGCTCAAAATACCAAACAGATCACCCATTCTAGCCATGCCTCATATCCCTCTATTTCACTTCCTGTTTCAAAAGTGCTGATTTTGGGTATAAAGCTTTAAAAAAAAAATTTGATAAAAAATAAAAAAAGGGAGGGGGCTGAGCTCATGCAGGACCCGGCAGCTACTGTCTAAACTAAATACTGCCGTGATGAAACGCCATATCATGGATTATCAAGGATTATTTCTGAAACAGTATGGAGCTCAAAGGCTTTCTCTCTTGCCGGTTATACCACAAGGTGAGTTCCTTTTTATTTCCTGCTTCTTCACACACATGCTCTCCAGTACAGGTTAGCTCTGAGTGTTAGCGATGCTAATGTAAACACCGACCATATTACGTCCAAAACAGACAGGCATTGTTTCTGATAGCAACGTTTCTGATAGGCCCTTGGGTGTAAAGCCAGCCTACATTTCCGATATTACGTCATATCGGACGCAAATCTGGATCAGCTCCGTTGTACCCCCGTTTTTAGAGATTTGGGTACGGAGGAAAAGAGAGAGGGTTTTATTCTCTGACGCTGCGTGAGTTCCCTGACACACCGGGGACACATAATTATGTATAAAAGACATCAAATAGTGCATTTTGCATGATAGGTCCCCTTTAAGATACAATATGTCAGCACAGTTAGAGGTGTAGGAGGTGGAGTTACTTGTTGATCCCTTGGAGGCTCTGGGTGTTCAGGTCCAGCTCAGCTTTGGCAGCGGCCATCTGGCTCTTCTTGGCCAGCAGCCGGTTCTTCAACTCCAGATGTTTGCTCAGACTCTCCTCCACCGCAACCATCAGCCTCTCCTCTTCCTGGGGGGGGAAGGAGTATACATCACACTGAAAAAGTCTGCAGAAAAGTTTAATTTCACATGCAGAAATATTCCTAAATACATTTTTTTTTAAATCTCATTTGGAGGAAAATATATATTCCAAGAGGAAGTGGGTATTCAATATAAAGTTATTAACTAAAGCACATTTTAACCATCCTACAGGAGGCAGTTTGACGATAATAACACTACCTTCCTCTGCTCGGCCATGGTTCTCTCCTCCTTGTCGATGGTTTCCTCCATTTTGTGGAGCTTATTCTTCTGCTGCTCCAGTTGTTCTTGTTGGAACTCCATCTGTGCGTTCAGGCGAGTGCACTGACTCTCAAACTCCAGGCTAAAAGAAAACAATGTAAGGTGTTTAGGTAGTAACACACATGAAGAAAATCATGCATACAAATAATACTTAAGACAAACAAGATTATTCTGAAAAGGAAGATATACATGATGCTATGTACATTATAGCTTAAAGGTAGGGTAGGTAAGAATGGAGAAACCAGCTTGAGTGCGCTAGAATTTGAAAGTACGCAGCCGAAAAAAATCTGCCCCTTCCTTCAGACTTCCTTACAGAGCCCCTCCTCCAACACACACGAACGCGCACATGACCAATGAGGGCACGAGATAAGTTTGTGCACGAGATGGAAGGCTGACATCCAGTTACTTTAGCCGGGCCGGCTCAGATGATTGGTTATATTTAGAACACTTAGTATCTTCGTAAATATCTTCTCAGAAGTTAAATCAATAAATGAAAACTTGCAAGGAACTTTATAAAATAAGAAAATGTGACTGTGTGTTTTTCGTACCGTTTTTTGTCAATCTCGGTCTGATGTTTCAGGTTCTCCTGCTCGTACTGTCTGATGTTGTCCACTCCGATCTCAGCACAGAAGTCAGAAAACACCAAGTCCTCCATCTGAGTATTTACACAGTTAAAGTCAAGACAAGCAAACGTTATTCATTGAGACAAAATCTATCCTTAGACCCTTCAGATAAGAGAAACACTTCCAAAAGAAACCTCAGGAAGAGCAACAGGAAGGGTGGAGGAGGAAGGGGTTCTGTCCATGGATGTAATAAGAACTGGATACAGCATGGGAGGCAGGGCCTCGTTCATTCCTATGAGAGTTGCTCATTGGCGCATGAAGAAAAAATGGCCCAACTTTTGAGAGAGCGAAACGTCACAAAAGTATTCATATAATCATATCCGTTCTTCAGGGTTCATACACTTTTTCACCAATGATTTTCAATGACTTTTCCATGACCTTTACCTAATTTTCCATGACCAAAGAAATTACTCTTTCTCATCGGTACCACTGAAAATGGTTTATTTTAACATGGAACAGGAAAATAAGGTCTGCATATGAAACATGTTGTGCCTATCTAAAACAAATCAAATAGGCTTACTAGCTTCTACACGCTAAAGCAACTAAAATCTCTCACCAGCAAAACACCTCAACAGTTAAATGCCATTTTATGTTTCATTACTATACGATACAGTATTTATTATCATTATAGTATTACTATTTCGGCGATTAGATAAAATATAAATTATATTTGATGCAACTTTAGTTACATTTCCATGACTTTTCCAAAACTTTGTGAAAAATATTGTTTTCCATAACTTTTCCAGGGCCTGGAATTTGCATTTTGAATTTCAATGACTTTTCCAGGTTTTTAATGACCGTAAGAACCCTGGTTCTTATTGTGCATCCATGGGTAAAGGTAAAACGCATGTAGTACTGAACACGTCACATGAACGAGCCGGGCGGCGCGGTCCCGTGGGTTAGATCCGCGTTCATAATGCCGAGGAAAATAACTCTCAGAATAACGTTATTAGCACATTTTACAACTTGAGGACCGAATGTTTTTAATAAGAGCTATACAAATGTTCATACTGGGTAGTTTATTTAGTTTAAAAAAAATGATCCAACGATTTACAGACGTCTCTTTCCCAATGTTAGTCAATGGGAAAAAGTCTTTCCGGGCCCAGCGACTGATACGGTTGTGTAGTACCGCCGTTTAGCCACAACGAATATTTTCCTCAGAGTCCGGCGCACTTCCTGGGGGCTTGGTTCTGTCCCTGGACACAGACATATATTACATGTTGTGTGTACAGAAAGGACTGTAAATAATAAATATATGAGAAAATATTGATCTGGGAGGACATCCAGCAACATCTTGAGTTAAGTACATGCAGCTAGTCATTAGATAATGGTTCATACACGATTTAGCATCTAAGTATGCCTGCTGTTATCTATTAGCAGATGTTAGTGACATTTAGCACTTGAGAAAAACTAAATAGGTGTTTAAAACCCTTTATGCACTCTGTTGTTTATCATTTCTTCTAACCCAAAACCACTTGAAGATAAGATAAGACTTTATTTATCCCGAAGGAAATTGTTGTGCCAGAGTAACAAAAATACAATAAACACAGCAGCATAATAGTACAACTGTACACTAACAGTGCAGTAAAAAGAGAAATTAAATATCTACAGGAAACAGGAAACATGGACGGTCACATAATTAATGTAAATATTACCAGTATTTTATTAGTGCAAAGAAACGTAGTGGCATATACGTAATTGCACGTTATCATAGCACATTATTAATAACTAGAGAATGCAATTCCTGAAGAAATTGATAGTGGAAATGCTTTATGCTGAAAAGCTGACGCTGAATTGCTATGCTGAAATGAAATGTGTAAGAAGAAAGTGAAGAACTTAGATTGAAATGATACATGAACACTGGGGGCTTGAATGTGTGATGAGAGAAGAAAAGAAAGTAAAAAGGCTTGGAAAAGCAGCAGAATATTTGAACTGCAAACTTTTGAACTAACTGGATGGCGAATGATCTGTCGCCATGGCAACGGCATTTGATGACACCCCATAATACGCTTAGATGTGTTGATGGCTGCATCGTTACCAAACCTGTGAAGTTTTGGGCCATTTCGAGCATTTGAACTGAAGTTGTGAGAAAACCGTGTTTCATAGTGAGCATTGTGTTCAAACGGCATTTGAAGAAATCTTAAAACTGTCAAATAGATTTCTTCACGGCTGGACTGTTAGCACATATGTGAAGTTTGAGCACTTTTTGACCATTTTCATAGGAGTTATAGCAATATCGTGTTTTACGGCGAGGGATACGTTGCCATGGCAACAGCTTTTGAGGAAAACTCACTAATGGCACATAGACATGTTGAAGGCTGGAACATTAACCATTATCTGAAGTCTGCTGCTCTGAGCATGTCAGTTGGAGTTATGACATCATCGTGTTCCATGACACAGGTGTTTATATTTGAGCTAACGACGTGTCCAGAGATCAAAGGTTTCCATGGTGATGTGCAGTAATCAGTGAGAGGAGAGCCTTTTCATTGTTGTGAATGAGAGATAAACCTCTTACATAACAGAACCGTAACAGATATCGGTGAAATTTCAATGCGTGAAGCATCTGAAGGAAGTTGAGCATCTGAAGTGTGCTTTTTGTGTACTTTCGGGTTAATAATGTGGCCTTTTTGGCAGATTAAAAAAAGGTGTGCGGCTAATGCTGTGAGTAAAGATCAGCTTGAATTTACAATTGGCTTTAATGGAGACATGTTGAAAGTTTTTGTCACTTCATACCCTCAAGAGGCATTTTGTTTAATTATTTTGCTTCATTTTTTTTTCGTTTTTCAAGCTACGAGATGTTTTCTACGTTTGTCATGACAAATTATGTCTCAGGAGTGTAGGGTTTGGGAATTATGGCAGGTTTAAAAAAATATATATGAAGGCGAATTTCAAGCTGTCTAGCTTTGAGATCACACAGCCTTAACGAGCTGCTCAATACACACTAATGTTAAAATCTGAAGAAGGCCTCTTTACCAAGGTCTGAACAATGTTTAATATTTCTAAAAGTATGAATGAGATTTAAAAGTTGTTTAACATGAATAATGTCAGAAAGATGTGTAACATTTTAAATTTGGAATGAGGTTTCTGAGTGAAAGTATGAAGGAACAGTTAGCAGTTGAAGTCGCATGAAGATTTTTCAAGTCTGAAGAGTTTCTCCATTGACTTCAATGTTAAAAATGTGATGAATTATGGGATGTAACTCTGGAATTATGAAAGTTATGAATGAGAAAAGTAATAGCCATCGATTCCCGACCGAGCTGAACGTTTTGATGTTTGAACGGAGTTTCTGTGATGTGGAATGTGGGAGAAGAAGAGGCGCAAAATATCCCGGAGGAATAATAAAGAATTTTGTGCGTCGAATAACAGATAGTTGGAATGCTGTATCAGCATTCCCACTAAATAATAATATTGCACATGTTATATAGCAGCGAGTGTTTTGTAATGATGGTAATGATATTTATATTGCAATTAATTTAAATTAAGCCATGCCACATTGAGTCATACCATATGACCATGAGACGGTGGAGACACCAACCTGGTTCTATTTAGCTTTATTTAACATTTAACCAATTTAGTAGTGGCATGAACTCACTGGCAGCGTCAGCATAATGAACACAGACAACAGACAAGTTGGAGAAGATGCTTAGTCAGCAGTACCTGGTGGACCCGCTCTCTGATCTTCCCCATCTCTGCGTCCTTTGTCTCCATGCTCTCCTGCTGCATCTGGATCTGACAGTCCAGGTTTGCTAACTCACTCTCCATACGAGAAATCTCCTGAGAACAAACAGCAGGAGATGATGAGACAAAAATACTGTTGACGATCTTCGCTCCTGTGTCACCCTTATACAAAACATTCTTGTAAAACCATTATGATTTTCACCATGCCTTTTTAATATCTACAGATGTAGCACGTCATTTCGGACGCCTACCCATGTGGGTCCGTGATCGGCACGGGTCGGCCCTCGCTGAAAGGAAAACCCCCCGCATGACTTGATACGCCCCCTTGATAAATACATTTAATTATAATGAAACCAGCTGCAATGGATCATGGATCCACCAGCGGGTGCAGTGATTAAAAAGCTGCCACACTGGAACTCTTGTGAAATAAAAAGATAGATCTACAGTAAAGGTATCTGATATAGCGGATATTTGTTAAGATCCATATGTCACGGATAGGATCATATTCTGTGCTAAATAAGAGACATGTAATCATTCACAAAACATTGCCATGTTTTTATTTAACAAAATAATGTTGTTTAATAATGTTGATTAAACAAAATAATGTTGTTTAATCAAAATAATGTTGTTTAAAAAGTACAAAACCATCGCTATGTTTTTTCATCAGGAAATGCAGACCGGCTCATACAAACGATTTTTAATCATCATCCTCACGATCATTTAATGTATCATATGTTCGCCGAATTGACATGAAAGCACTAATAAATGTAGTTTAATCCACGTGAGTTTACAACTACAAAAAGAATCGGTTTGTTTTTATATCACATCCGACGGGAGGAAATGCAGCACGGCTCTCACTACCGATTTTTAATCCTATTTTAATCATCATCTTCACCACGATCATTGATGTTTATGTTCGCCGAATTGACATGAAAGCACTGACAAATATGAATATACTGTAGTCAACTTCATTAAAACTTTTTTAACTTGCCCAAACTCAGTAATTCACTAAAAATAGGTTTATGCTTTTTTTTTTATGTTCATCACTATAATAATCAAAAAGAGAAATATGAACGTTAGTTTTTACTGAAATTATCAAATAAAGTCAACATTTCACAGTGTTTACAAACATTGACCATACCGTTCACCAGCCCCCACCCCCCTCTGAGTGACAAGCTGAAAGGTCAACAACTGTCAGGGAACATACTGTTACCCAGTTAGCTGTCTTTGTGTATTGCAACCAGCTGCAATGGATAATGGATCCACCAGGGAGAGCCGTGATGGACGCTGCCACAATGAAACTCATATGAAATAAACAGCTGATTCCTCACACACACACAGGCCTGTTGTTTCTATGCATAAAATAGTAAGAAACATGCCTCTGGTTAATTATTATATAACTTGTTTTCTCCATAAAAGCTGGTGTGGTGGCTTTATCTGAAAACTGACAGCATAATTGCATTTATGGCCCGGGACACACATTTATTTAGATATGTTTTATAATGTTTATTATAGCCTACATCATGTAGTCCGCTGTATAGAAAACTGTAGTTTCCCCACAGCAGCAGACGCACATTCATGACGTCCGCTGGCGCATCATAAATACGTCGATAGTGTAAGTGCAGTCGGATTCTCAAAGCACTGCAGTCTCTTCTTCTAAATCCTTTTGAATTCTCCTATCCACTATTCATGAACCCTGAAACGGTGTGACAAAGCTCTATCCCCCCTCTGTTAACAAGAGATAGTAGCCTATGTTGCGGACTCTTTGTTTAAATCTAATTGCCCATCGGAATGTGTGGAGGAAGTCTCCCGAGGGGGATGGTCACATTCCGATGGGCAATCGGAATTATATGCAGGGCAGCATTGCCGGTCTGAAAGGGTCGGAAATATCAAACATCATTACAGATGAAATGGCTGATGATGATGACATGTATAGACAGCGGCGTGTCTTATATACACAAGCTAACATGTTGGCTAGAAAATTCTCTTGGTGTTCAGATAAAGTTAAGGTGAACCTCTTTAGAGCTTATTGTACTCCACTCTATACTGCCCCCTTGTGGGTCAAGTTTAAGAAGGCGAGCCTCAAGAAGCTCCAGGTTGCTTATAATGATTGTTTGCGTATAATGCTTAGAAAACCAAGGTGGTGCAGTGCAAGTGAAATGTTTTGTAATGCACGAGTCAACACGTTCCATGCTCTCTTGAGAAATCTGATGTACAAATTAATCTGTCGATTGAATGTTTCTCATAACTCTATCATTATGCTGCTTTCAAATCTGTGTCTCAGTGCTGTACGATACCAGTCACCTCTGTGGAAACATTGGTATAACTGCCTTTTTTAATTTATATTTGAGTGTTGTATGTCTTTTAATAATGGACCGAGAGTCTCTTTAAATAAAGCTGATGATGATGATGGGATAAAAGGGGGCTCTTATTTACATGTACACATAGAGTAGAGTCATGGCACAGTACAGTCACATTATGGTATTACATTTGAGAAGACCAGAGTTCAGTGACCCTACCGCTTGGCATTTAAGGATGTCTTTCTTCCTAATGTTATCCAGGTCAGTTTTGGAGTATTTGAGGCGAGTCTGAGCGCCCTGAGCCTGAGCAACGACCTCCTTCAGGTCTGAGTCCTTCCGCTTCAGCTTCATCAAATCCTGTCACAGGATAAAAAATGTAATAATAGAAGAAGTAATTAACTATGCCCTCGAGTTTCATGGCATGATTTTCCATCATATTTGCCACTTTGTGTGTGTACTCACGCGCATCTCTGCCGTCAGCTGGTCCTTGCGTTCCTTCAGCCGCAGCATGTCCTTCTCGTCCCAGACACGAGCTTTGGCCCGCAGGTCGCTGGAGCCTCCAGAGATCGTGCCTGATTTTGAAAACAGCGTCCCGTCCAGAGCGACTGTCTGCAGGAAACACATCTGATTACACGTCTGCTGGCCAGTTACCCAGTAAGCAGTGACTTGTTTGCTGTCAATAGAACCGTTGCTTTACTTTGCAAGGTTGCCATGAATTGGGCTAATTCAGAAGAAACAACAACAAACTGATTTGGAGGAGAATGCTTTTGTAGATCAGGAAGTAAAACATAATAGACAGATTGCTCTAGTAGATTTGACTTCATAATCTCAGAGAATATCCAAGTGTTTTTCTTGTGAAAGTTATTAGGGATGCTCAGATCGATATCGGCCGATACTCACTCTCTGCCGATCGATCAGAGCTCTCTAAAAATCGCATGACGTAAAATCATGATGTAAAATACATGACACTTTTCTCTGTGCGCAGCAAAACAAGCTCGCAAGATGGCTTCACCAGTCTGGTAGTATTTTAAGGTGTCCGAAAAAGACAATAAAATAGCGGTATGCAACGTGTGTGAAGCAGAAATCCTGCAGCTCCGCCCGCTGTGACGGACCGGTGAGCGGAGCAACACACACACTAAGAATTAGACCTAACACACTTAGCTATTTTATCTACCTCTGGAACAAGCTAAACTAGTTATAATATATTTATTCTTCACTGTCGGGTCACTCATTACTGGATCAATGAGCTGCATGAGACGATACTGACAGGCTGTCAGGAGAGAGAGAGAGGGAGAGAGGGAGAGAGAGAGAGAGGGAGGGGGAGAGGGAGAGAGAGGGAGAGAGAGGGAGAGAGAGAGGGGGAGAGAGGGAGAGAGCGAGGAGAGAGAGAGGAAAAGAGAAGGGAGAGAGAGAGAGAGAGAGAGAGAGGGAGAGAGAGAGAGAGAGAGAGAGGGGGGGAGAGAGAGGGAGAGAGAGAGGAAAAGAGAGGGAGAGGGAGAGAGAGAGAGAGAGAGAGGGAGAGAGAGAGAGAGGAAAGAGGGGAGAGGGAGAGAGAGAGGGAGAGAGAGAGGAAAAGAGAGGGAGAGAGAGAGAGAGAGAGAGAGAGAGAGAGAGAGAGAGAGAGAGAGAGTAAACACATAAAATATTTTATGTGTTGTGATCATTTTTTCTGCTGTACCGAAAACGTACCGAACCGTGACCTAAAAACCGAGGTACGTACCGAACCGAAATGTTTTTGAACCGTTACACCCCTAGTATCGGCCGATACTGATTCCGGCGATCGGGCCCAAAATTGGCGATCGGAGCATCCCTAAAAGTTATGAAATGTGTTTAACTCTGAACATTTCATCCTCATCTTGCTCTGTTTTTTTTTTTTAACTCCAGTAGCCCTAATGCCGTTGGTTATTTTCCTCTCATCTAGATTCTAAGATTCAAAAGGTTTATTGTCATATCATGCTAGGTCTATTCTTTTAAATAAAAAGGGTAGTAATGCAGTTTGCAATTACAACTTATTGTTATTTATAAATTACAAGCTCTGTAAGAAAACATAAGACTGTGCAGACTTTAAAGTTGAACTTTGGTGTCTGTGTCTTTAGGGAAAAACGTACCTTGATGCGCTCCCGCCCGCCGAAGGCCACACTCTTTGCTTCTTTGATGGTGTCACACACCAACGCGTTGCCACAGACAAACTGCACAACCTTCCTCAGCTGGGCGGCACCTGTAGCGTTGTTAATCTGAACAACATCCACCACCATCTTCGCCCCGGGAACATCCCTCAGCCGCTCACTCAGGGGACTCACCTGAGCACAGTAACAATGGTTTCATTTAATCTACTGATGCATCTGTTTGTACGACTGACATCTCCCAAAAGTCCTTACATCCAAGTAGTCGATGGGCAGGAAGGTTTCACGTTCAGCTCGCTCCTCCTTGATGAAAGTGATGCATTCCCGGGCCACTTTCTCTGAAGCCACTACGATGGCATTCATGAAGTGTCCAAACACCTTGATGACGGCCAGCTGGTACTTCTTATGGGTCGGGCTGCACAGGTCAGACAGACGACCAAACTGGGACAGGGAAGAACCATACAAATATTTAGGTTAGAACAAATATAAAAATGTGTAAACAAAGGATAATATTATATTATAAAAGTGTGCAAATTGGATCAGATACAGTTGTTGGTTGTGATGTTTTTTCTTTTATATAAGACGATTTTCCTTAACCCTTGTGTTGTGTTCAAAAGCTGTTACCGTTCATGGTGTTCGCGGGTCAATTTTGACCCATGATTTATCTCAGTCCAAAACACACCAAAAAAATGACTATCATCCAATATTGTTTTAACTACATCATAACTAACTTATAATGCATTCATAACCGTACAATTTACAATTTAACCTGTTGTAATTTAATGTTATGGCCCCAAAACACATTACACCACATATTGCACACGTGCATGTGTGAGTTCAGGTTCAAGTGTTAGTGTACATATTCTTTGAGAAAGGTCGAGTTCCCGTGGGGGGAGGGGAGACCAGGTGCATGTTGCGAAACAATTATTGTTACAGTGGATGAAGGGGGTGGGGGAGGGGTGTCTAAAGTCAAAGATGAATCTTGATTGGGCCAAATTTGACCCCGAGTCACCCAAAACAATTCTGCTGGGTCTCCCCAGACCCGAACACCAAATTATACACTTTTTTTTTTAGAGACCTTCGGACTTGGCTAAAATTGTAAAAATCAGTTTTGTAGTGTTAATATAGCTGTTGTGGAGGATATCATGAAGCATCCATAAAAAAAACTAGACCGTAGTTATTATATAATTTTAACTTGAAACGGGTCACGGGAGACACAACATAAGGGTTAATAAACAGGCCTTCAGTCTTTGCCTTTCACAGCACATGGGTCTAAGTTATCTGCTCAGGCTGCCCTCTGTCTCTCACCACAGTGTTAGGGTTGAGTCTGCGCAGCTTCTCCAGCAGCTCCTTGCGCTGCAGCGTCCTCCGGCTCTCCTGGCTGTCCAGACGGGCGTTCCCCAGCTCCTCCAGCACCTGACCCAGTTCCTGGTTCAACTCCTCGCTGCGCTGCCGGCCTCGGTGCAGCTCCGTGCTCAGACTCTCCTCCTTCTGACGAAACTCTTCCAGGGACGACCTGGTAATTCATTAATAACCGTGGAGTTCAATCAACACCTACTTTGAAAATGAGGGGCTGCATGTGGTGAAATGTGTGCACTTGACATACTTGCAGGACTTGATGTACTCTTCTAGCTTCTCTGCTCTGCGTGTGAGATCCTGCAGCTGAGTCTGGTTGCTCCTGATGGCAGCCTACGACAGACGATGTTTCAAGAGTGGTACAATTAGGAATCTATATATATTTTCTATTCACTCATGTTTCAGCTGCAGCATGCAGGATTTCCTCTAAAAAGCCACTGTATCAGAGTTCCCGTTCGAATATTTTTTTGCCGGTCCACATGTCCGTTAAAGTTGAAATCTTCCGGACAAAATGAGAAAAGTGCTGGTCAAAGTTCTTCTTTGTTATTTATTGAGCTTTAAAACAAATGGATATGATTCGATATTAAACAAACTAATTATAGTAGATTAACTACATTATTCAAAAGTGTACAGTAACTTACAATAACACGGGAATAATAAACGGAGCGCTCTCTCCCTTAGACTTAGACAAGAATAGTAAATTCTAATGTCTAACATTTAATGTGGAGAAAGAGATGTCCTGTATGGGTTGATTGTGCGTTGATCTGTTGGTAATGCCTCGGGGTTCCGGTGGGCATGTAAACAAATGCATAATGCTGCACTATACTTTGCGGCCTCACCCGGTTGCATAGCAACGCTTATTGTTTAGGTGTCTTTTAATAAGCAGGTAGTCATATCATTAGCTAGAACTAGCTAGATCTGATCGATATGGACATAAACGCGAGTGAAGTCTAATCTGACGGGAGAGAGAGATCAGCTGCTGCTGACGAGTCGACACGCAGCTCTGCATGATCACCTGCAGCGGTGAGCGGAGCAAAACACACACTTCAGGTTAGAATCTCACACGTAGCTATTTTAATTACCTCTCAAACTACCTAAACTAGTTATAGATATGTTTAGTTTTACTGTCGGGTCACTCATTACTGGATCCGCGAGCTGCATGATACTGACGGGGTGTCAGGAGAGGGAGAGAGCGCTCCGTTTATTATTCCCGTGTTATAATGAGTTACTGTACACTTATAATCTACTATAATTTGTTTGTTTAATCTCGAATCATATCAATTTGTTTTAAAGCTCAATAAATAACAAAGAAGTCCTTTGACCGGCACTTTTCTAATTTTGTCCGGAAGATTTAAACTTTAACGGACATTTTGACCGGCAAAAAAATATTCTAACGGGAACTCTGGCCTACGATAGACGATGTTTCAAGAGTGGTACAATTAGGCATCTATAATATATTTTTGATTCACTCATGTTTTAGCTGCAGCAGGCAGGGTTTCCTCTAAAAAGCCACTGTATACTAACTTCTCATCACCAAAACAGTAGATTGACAAAAAGATAGACATGCTGGTAAACAAAGTGAAGCATTTAGCAGCTAAAGAAACGGAAACATGTTGGTAGAGAAGAAAAAACTGAGCTGGACACAAACTCCAAATAAACAACGATGTTAATTTTTAACTGCTGAATATGTACAGTATATAAGAACTGATATGTAGATGTTTTCATACATTGTTAAAATAATAGTTATATCACATATTGTTTACACATCCTTCAGCAGCTGTCCAATCCATGGTGATTAACTTCAAAGATGTGTAGCATCAGCTCTGACAGTACCTCCACTTCCTTCTTCCTGCGCTGGTCGAACGCCATCTTCTCCCGGTCCGCTCTCACCTCCCGGTGCAGCTTCTCCGCCTGCTGCGTAAAGACGGCTCCCTGCTTCCGGGCCAGCTCCTTCAGCTCTTTGTATCGCTCCACCTGTGGCAGAAATACATGAAGAATTCACTTAAACATATATAAACACTGACTTTCTGCTGTCTGATTCCTGGACCATGTACATGTTGGCCTCAGCTTAATATGTATTCAGTTGCAACTGAAGTATGGTTGGTTAGATAAGATTACATTAAATCTATGTAGTAGATATTCAAGATGCATATATCAGAACAAAATCCCCAAATCTATCATAAATATATAGGAAACTAAAGTATTTACTGTATGTTACCAATTTGATCCACGTTTAGACTAATGGAATAAGTATTTTTGGAGCATTTATTCAGGGTTAAGGGTCTTTGGTTTGTTTTAGGTGTTATGTAGGTTCTTTGTGGAACCAAGCACATTTCTGATATGTATTGTTAAGAGATTTATTTAACTGAAGCAAAAACTGAAGAAGAAACATAGCCATACAATATGATGAGTTTTTTGTTGCTATACAAATGCCTCAACTCCTGAATACTTTGTGCTTTTAAAAGTGAAAGGACTCTGGTTAAACACCAGCCTCCAACTTCCTATCAGTAATATTTGTCACTAGGGATGCTCCGATCAATCGGCCGCCGATCGATATCGGCCGATATTCACTCTCTGCCGATCGATCAGTGCTCTCTATAAAGGCCAATCGTGAGAGCCGATCACATGACGTCAAATACATGACACTTTTCTCTGTGCGCGGCAAAACAAGCTCGCCAAAATGGCTTCACCAGTCTGGCAGTATTTTAAGGTTTCCGAAAATGACAATAAAATAGCGGTATGCAACGTTTGTGAAGCAGAAATCCTGCAGCTCCACCCGCTGTGACGGACCGGTGAGCGGAGCAAAACACACACTAAGAGTTAGACCTAACACACTTAGCTATTTGATCTACCTCTGGAACAAGCTAAACTAGTTATAAATATATTTATTCTTCACTGTCGGGTCACTCATTACTGGATCAGTGAGCTGCATGAGATACTGACAGGCTGTCAGGAGAGAGAGAGAGGGAGGGAGGGAGGGGGAGAGAGAGAGAGAGAGAGAGGGAGAGAGAGAGAGAGAGAGAGGGAGGAGAGAGAGGGAGAGAGAGAGCGCTTCCGCTCGTTTCTCCCGTGTTATTCTCCGAAGTTAATGTAAACTTGAATAATGTACTTCATTTGAATGTAATAATAATGTTGGTTGTTGTTTGTGGAAGCGCCAGTGAATGCGCCCCATTAACTGAGTTTTAAACATCACTTTAAATCAGGGGTCTCCAACACGTCGATCGCGAGCTACCGGTAGCTCGCGGGCAGCTTTTCAGTAGCTCGCCGCTCGATTATCGATTATAGCGTAGTAAGGTTGCTTCTTGATTTTTCGGCCGCGGCCTGGACAATAAGGTTTTTTTATTTTAGAATTGTTTCTGTCACACGAATATCAAATTGGTCGGTGATGCAGAGATCAAGGAACAGACGTGACAGCGGCACCACACACGGAGCAGTCTGCTTTCTCCACCAACACCAGTCCAGAACCAACAGCATAATGACCCGCTCTGAATCAGGCCCTGTCGCTGCGGCTCAGAGACACACAGGGAGGGATTTGGGTTTTTTGAAAAACACTCGTTATCATCATGTCAGGTTTTTGGTGGATTTAATCAAGTCTTGGATTGCAGAGTATGAATGTCCTCTTGCTATTTTCAGTTGTTAATACTTGTGTTAAGTTTGTGAAGGCAGGAGGAAAAAGCTTCCGCAATCACCGTCTCCTCTGTTCCTCCAAACCCCGCCCCCTCCCTGAAAATAATGAGTGACAGGCTGATAGTAACCTGTTAGAAACTTTATTATTCACTTAATCACTGATTGAGATATGATGAAGCTAACTTAATCTCATACATTCATGGGATTTATGTAACAGTAGGACAGAGAATGTAAGTGTGCACCCACATGCACTATTTTGGTTTTTATAATGCTGTTGTAAATACTCCTGTTGTCTGCTGTGTTCAGACTCGTCATTCAGGACATTCAGTGTCCTTTTTTGAACAGAAGCCCGTTGCTAGAAGCTGCAGCTAGACTGCAGAAGTATTAGTTTTTTGTTTTTGAGGATGGAACAATTTCACACATAGATATAGGGAGGACCTATACAATTGATTTATTATGGTTTATAATTTCATGTCAAGACGAAGAAGAAGATGGCTAAACCGTTCAGTGTCAATCCTGTGGAGATGGAGATGGAGGTTATAAATCTCCAAAATCATGACGTCACGTCGTGTCACGTGACTTGAATTTTGAATTGAGCCGTCCCTTAAGTTATAGATACTATCTCTTTACGTATTAGTGAGCCGGATCATTTGGCTCGGCTCACTAAGAAGAGCCGGCTCTTTTGGCTCCTAAACGGCTCTTCATTTTACCACAGTTTACCACGGAGCCTCAGTTTCGCCGCTGCGAGGCTCCGGCGCTCGCAGTTCACGCGCGTGCTCCACTTGCACCCCCCGTCAAGGCTCGCCGGCAGTACACTTTCCATCACAGGAACATGCTTTGCTGGAGGCGAAAAGAATCCCACCAGACTCCTTTGCCCCTCCAACAGAGGGATGTCCTTGTCCTTTTTCCTTTTCGTCATTTCAAGCGATAACAACTCGATCTTCTCTCGAATTATTTATTTTTTTGGACGCCCTCGGCTCGGGTTCAGGGCGTCCCGAGCTGAATAAGGGCGTCAAATGACGGCAAGACGCCCCCCTGGCGGAAACGCTGAGAGTGAACCTAAGTGGGTACACTCCAGCATACACCTCTATGGTGGACTCCATGTGCCAGTCCTCTCACTAACTGTGAAAAAGAGGGAATGCACTTATTTTACACATGTGCCATAAGATGCTTGTAAGGTGGTGATTAAGGACATTTATGTGAATGTTCAGTGATGTACTTACTATGTGGGCCATAATAATATGTGAGAAATTTTCGTTTTCTTGGACTTTGATGTGAAGTTAAGATTTTTGATAAGCTTTGGGTATTGCAATTTCACACGTGTACCAAAGTATAGCTTAATTCAACTGATGAGGGCTATGTGAATAAATGTAAGCGATGTGATGCAAGTAGCTCTTGGCCACTTTCATTTTTTCAAAGTAGCTCTCAGATGAAGAAAGGTTGGAGACCCCTGCTTTAAATGGAAGATCCCCATAGGCCCCACCCAGTCGATCGGATCGGTGATCGGTATCGGCCGATACTGATTCCGGCGATCGGCCCCAAAATTGGCAATCGGAGCATCCCTAGTTGTCACCATAAATAATGACTTCTGGTTTGAGTGAACTCACCTGAGTCTCGTCCAGCTCGATGTCTCTCCCCAGGGCGGCTCCTTCCTGCTGGACCTGCTTCTCGTAGTTCCTCCAGGAGCGCTCCAGCTCACCGATCTCCTCCCGTC
>CM062273.1:8545175-8897675 GCA_031216635.1 Dissostichus eleginoides | reverse complement strand
TTCAGTAGCTCGCCGCTCGATTATCCATTATAGCGTTGCTTCTTGATTTTTCGGCCGCGGCTGGACAATAACGTTTTTTTATTTTTTCTGTCACGAATATAAAATTGGTCCGTGACGCAGAGATCAAGGAACAGACGTGACAGCGGCACAGCGACACCACACAAGGAGCAGTCTGCTTTATCCACCAACACCAGCAACACCAGTCCAGAACCAACAGCAGAACGACCCGCTCTGAATCAGTCCGCGTCGCTGCGGCTCAGAGACACACAGCAGGGATTTGTGTTTTTGAAAAACACTCGTTATCGTCATGTCAGGTTTTTGGTGGATTTAATCAAGTCTTGGATTGCAGCGTATGAATGTCCTCTTGCTATTTTCAGTTGATAAATACGTGTGTAGTTTGTGAAGGCAGGAGGAAAGCTTCCGCGATCACCGTCTCCTCTGTTCCTCCAAACCCCGCCCCCTCCTGAAAAATAACTACTAATAAGAGTGACAGGCTGATAGTAACCTGATAGAAACGTTATTATTCACTTAATCACTGATTGAGATATGATGAAGCTAACTTAATCTCATACATTCATGGGATTTATGCAACAGTAAGACAGAGAATGTAAGTGTGCACCCACATGCAGTATTTTTGTTTTTATAATGCTGTTATACTCCTGTTGTCTGCTGTGTTCAGACTCAAGTCATGTTTGTGATGCCACATTCAGGACCTTCAGTGTCCTTTTTTTAACAGAAGACCATTGCTAGAAGCTGCAGCTAGACTACAGAAGCATTCATTTTTTGTTTTTGAGGATGGAACAATTTCACACACAGATATAGGGAGGCTAGACCTATACAATTGATTTATTATGTTTATAATTGAATGTCAAGACGAAGAAGAAGAAAAAGATAAGATAAGCTTTAGGTATTGCAATTTCACACGTGTACAAAAGTATAGCTTAATTCAACTGATGAGTGCTATGTGAATAAATGTAAGCGATGCGATGCAAGTAGCTCTTGGCCACTTTCATTTTTTCAAAGTAGCTCTCAGATGGAGAAAGGTTGGAGACCCCTGGTCTAGTCGATGCTAAACAGCCACTTTCTGTGAGCACACATAAATCAGTAATATAAGTCAAAATAAAGGTATTTCAGATGCTACATTAACAGGGACAGCGTGGGTCGCAACCCAGAATGAACCAAAAACTTAAATAAAAAAAAGTTTGAAAAAAATGATAGGTGGATTTCCAGAGTAGGGTGTAGTCAGTATGTAAGAAAGTTAATACCTAATAGTAAGCACACACATTTGATTGATTTTAATTACTGTAATGTGATTCAACTGTGCACTGTCTAGCTGTATAATCTAGGAAAATATTAAGTATGTGATTAGGACTTTATATTAAATGACTTGAATAGGGATCTTTGGGTAAAAATCCTTGATGGGGACATCCCTAGATAGTGCTGAAGGAGCCTTGCCTCCTCCACTCCAATTATTCAAGCCACCTGCTCTGAGCCAGACACCTAATTTGTCTGTGAGTGGTTATAAATGAAGCTGTCAGGAAATACCTGCAAGGTTGTGGTGACTTTGGAAACTGAAGTGAACAAGCAGTGGTGTAGTGGTCGTTGGATGCGGGGGATTGCCGTTCCCCCACTTATTTGGAGCCCCCACTTTTTTGAAGCAGGATTTTTTTTGAATAGTCTAATAAATATAAAATCATTGCCAGTGTTATCAGTTGCAAGTGTGTATTTGTTGTAATAATGACGAAAACATAATACATTTCACAGTAATTATAATAAAAAATTGAAACGATTTCCTTAAAAAATTATGATTCGTCATCACGCGCAATTTTGTTTGTTTGTTATGAGTTTTAAATCGATTTCGAAAGTGGAGATAGAGAGATAGAGAGAGAGAGAGAGAGAGAGAGAGAGAGAGAAGAGAGAGAGAGAGAGAAGAGAGAGCAGTGCTGTCTGCTTAGTTGCAATACTGTAGCTCAAGCATTTATGCAACTTAGGCCTATAAATTGTTCATGTAACTTATGTGCCGGTGTGTCCATGGTTGTGCGTGCACACTTGTGGCATTGTTTGGGATGACCTAATTAAAATAGGGTCCACCCAGTAAAGAAATCCCCACTACACCACTGTGAACAAGCCCCTGTAGCTGAGAGTGCAGAAAGATTATTCTGCTCTTTTTGTGTGATGACTTTACCTCTACTTTTTCCTGCGACACCTGTTTCCTCTCCACAATAGCAGATTTCTTCTTGTTGAAGTGAAACTGAGTGTCCTCTTTGGCCTTGATCAGCGCCTCTTTCTTCTGATCATACTCTGCAGCATACTCTTTAGACTGACTGATGACCTCGAACATCTTGGTCCTCTCCTTTGGGTCCTTCAGAGCGATGGACTCCACCGCCCCCTTGTGATGAGAACAATGGTTTACAGACTTGTTTGTAAGGTATTATTACTACACAACTAGTAAGGTGTATATTATCCTATATCAAAGGTGTATATTATACTATATCAAAGGTGTAATTTATAATATTTATTCAGACAGACTACTTGACATTAATTTAGCAACAGAGTTCTCACAGCATGACAATCTGTCCTTGGTTTATATACCTAAAATCTTGATACCTCCCACTTCATATTCTATACAACATACAGCATATTTTCAAGTGTATCTACACACATGTTAACAATAGTGTTTACCTGGAACACCAGACAGTTTCGAGCTTTGGTCACAATGCCGATTTTCTGCAGCTCCTCCAAGTATTTGGCCAGAGAGACATGTACACCATTGATGCGATACTCAGAAGAGTCCCCTTAAATAATAAAATATTTGGCATCAGATGATTTATTAAAATTTGGCAGATAAAATATATTTTTTGCTTTTCTTTCCAGAACCCCTAGACTTGAACAAATATACAGAATCCTTAAAAACAAACAGAAACAAGCAACTGTGTAGTTTCATTATTATGACTAATCTATGTATAGAATACTTTTCTAGGCAACTTATTATAGAGGTGCAATGAATAACTATCCACCTAATCGACTACTTTTTAAGCAAAAATATTAGTTTTCTGCCTCTCCAAAATGGTGATTTCCTGCTTTCCATCATATTAAACTGAATAAATGTGGGTTTTAGGATAACATTTTAATGGATATTTGGCAATATCTTCTGAGATTGTAAAACTAAATCGAATATTCTAGAATACATTCAACATATTTATTTGTATTGAAAATAAGTTATTTGCAGACCTTGTCCTGCAATCCATTGAACCACCTGCTGCTTTCTGAACAGTTAACCATATATGAATGCTCAGATAATAAGATAAACTTATAAACTGACCAAAAATACTCCTGCAGAACACGGTCTCCTGGTCCTCCTGGTCGCAGTACTGCAAGGAGACCCTGGCGGTGCCGGGTACAGGCCTCCCGATGTGGGCTCCGTGGACCAGGTCCCGGAGGTGCTTCACCCGCAGACAGGCAGCCCGCTCCCCCATGGCAAAACTTATGGCGTCCATCACGTTGGATTTGCCTAGAATTTGTTTCATAGCCAGCTTAACATTAAAGCATCAATATTCTGTGTAATATATATATGTAATATATATATATATATATATATATATATATATTACACAGAATATTGATGCTCTGACATAAATTATGATTTATTATTTACATAAGCATTATATTTAGTATGTCTTAATAATGTTCATACTGTATAAAAGAGCATATTTTGGACCTAGGAAAACGTAATGTTAGCATAATACTAGCTTAATAATAATTAAGCTAAACCAACATGCTAGTAGCACCGACAGCTGACATTAGCATTGATGGTACAAAAGTTAACTTAGTTCAAATTTAGGAGTAAAAGAGTATATTTTAGAGACTTATTATGGTCTAACATAAATGATGGTTTTATTTAACATATGCATTATATTAATTATGTCTTAATATTGTTCATATGGATTTAGTAAAACGTAGCTTAATAATAATTCAGCTAAGCTAACATGCTAGTAGCATCGACAGCTAACGTTAGCTAACTCGAGAGCTAGCAACCGTTGATGGTACAAAGTTAACTTACCAGAGCCGTTTGTCCCGATTATACAATTAAATCTCATAAAAGGACCGATTACTTTCTTCCCTCGCCATGACTTGAAGTTTTCAATGTCAATTTGTTTGAGATAGCCCATTTTATTCTTCTTTTTGTGGTGAATCAAGAAGCCTATAAAAGTGTAAAGGTCAAGTCATTAAACTGAATGATGCCGATATTGAGCTCTTTTTGCCTCTAAAATTGAGAGGCGGGAAGAACTTCTTTTTTTTTGCTCATTGCATATAATGTGAATAAACCATATTCAAACATATAGGCTAATGATACAATATCTAATCACTGAAATAGTTACATATCTTTTTCTTATTCTGTTCTGATTTTAATAGTAACACTAATGGGAATGGGAATAAAATGCAGATATTTTAATGCCACAGTAAAATCTTTAAGTCAAAATGTCACTCGAGTATAAAGCAACCAGGCAGTATAAATGAATAACACAATTATAATTTGCTCCACAATTAACAGCTACATCTAAAATACTTACACATTATTGCATCATTAGATAGAATATATAGGCTTTTGTAATACAACATGCAATATATATTTTTGAAATTATTGAACTACAATTATGCAATTACTTTAAGGGCACAAAGTGTATTTGATGATTTAACATAATACTTTAATTGCAGGATCTTTAACTTACAAAGTAGGCATTTTAACACTGTATTATTGTTAATATTAATAAGTAAAGTATCAAAATACTTCTTCCACTGCTGATAATACTGTATTTTAATGGAGTTATAAGTGAAACCTTTAATCTTGTCAAGTAATTACAAATTAAAGTAATTATACCAAGTCAAGCACATAACACAATTTATATAACATGGAAAATATTTTTAAAAAAGGACTGCCATAAACACAGACAAACTATATATTCATGACTTTATTGTTAAATGTTGAAGACAGAAGTTCATACATCAGCAAAGAAAGATGAGACATTTATTCTGTGTCAAATCATTTTAATGTACATCCTCCTTTCTCATGTTACTGAGATCAATAAGGATGATCACGGACGTACTCCATGATGTGTTTGAGAGCCAGCCAGGTCTCGGAGGCGGTGGGGATGATCTGAGTGGGCGGCAGGAGGAAACCAGAGTTACCGGTGTCCCTCAGCTCAAAGGCGAAGGAGTACTTGATGCCTTCGTCGTAAGACCAGTCGATGCTGCCGCCGCTGGCTTGATCTGAGAGGAAGAGGAGAGGACAGGATGGTAAAATATTTTCTTACCAGTAGTGAAATGGAAGTAAACTAAGTACTTTTACTTAGGTACTGACATTTAAAAGGTACTTCTACTATAGCTGAATATTTCCTGTGAATGCAAATTTCTACTCTACTACATCTCATAGGTAAACATTGTTGTTTTTAATCCATTTGTCTGACAGCTAGCTACTGTTCAGATGACCATTTTGAATCCCCTTCCCACATTGAAAACTGTGTATCTCCACATGTGTTGAGTGCTTCTTCCTCACACATTAATCTGGCTGCAATTTAGAAATTATTTATCTAATATATCATATTCAATCACTTGCATATATAGACTCTTATTGCACTATTTTACTATTTTTCTTTTTGTATTTACTTGCACTTTCCTGTTTTTTTTCTGTGTTATTATGATGCACTGTTGGAGGAGCCTGTGACCTAAGATGTTCATCGTCATAACTACACCGTAGCTATGTACGCATGACCAATAAAAGCCTTGAACACCTACTGGCCTCATCAACAAGGGCCATGATAAATACTGAACGTCATTTGACACATTTTTAATAGTGTTTGTTTTGTGGCTGGAGGCTGTGGCTCAGTGGGTAGTGTGCTGGACTTGGAATCAGGGGGAAGCAAGTTCGAGTCCAACTGCAGTTAGCATGTCGTTGTGTCCCTGGGCAAGACACTTCACCCCAAATTGCTCCTGTGGGGATTGTCCACAGTACTGAATGTATGTAAATCGCTTTGGATAAAAGCGTCTAACAAGTGACATGTAATGTAATATATATGTTGTTTTGTACACCATTATTTAAAACAACACCTTTTTGCCCCATTATAAACCAAAGCACATTTCTTATATGAGTAAACCTACTTGGCAATAAACCAAATCCTGATTCTGAGGTCAATGATTTTCCTTTATGTTAAGAGAAAATTCTCCTTCTGTTTAAGCTTGATAAACTTTTCAAACCCCTCTTGGATCAGCAGGAAAACAGCATGTCACAAAGCTGAAAACAGGGCTGTATTTGTGAGAAATTATGCTCTGATAGAATACTCACAGATGATGTTGCAGATGCTTCCAACCTTGTATCTGGTGCCATGGAGGGAAGTGAGTTTCTTCACTGCTGCTGTGCCAATAGCATCCTGTGGGGAACAGAAAAAAAACAAAATACTGTAGTCAGGGCCGGCTCTAGACAATTTGCTGCCCTAGGCGAGATTTTTCTGTTCATTCATATCTTATTTTACCTAGTAACATTTATTTATTTATGCATATTTTTGTATCTCTCCAGTTTTAAACGATATTTTTGGTTTACTGTCCTATAGTATACATTGAAATGATTTCAAACCTGTTCATCCCAATAATTATAAAGGAGTGCCTTGGAAATATTTGTTTACATAAATTGGGATCAAAACGTTTGAGACCCACTGAGATAACTTAGACTAAAGTTAACTATCTAAACAGTCAGGTGTTATCAGTTATCAGCCTCTCAGTCTGACTGGAGAGCTCTCCCTCCACATTATTGTAGAAACATCTTCTTCTTATATCCGTTATAGCAGCTAGCACCAGATTCTAATAACAACATCGCCGGTACCGGTGCGCCCGCCCTCCCTCTCTCCCTCGCTCGCACTTTGGCTGTGAGCTGCGGGCGCCTGATAAGCCAACATCCCCCATTTTCATCACTTACAGTGCCCATCGTACAGGGCAAATGAAAAGTGTAACCGGGGTGAAAAGGGCGTTACATTTACTTAATTATGAATATTGTTACATCAAGGCCGAAAATTAGGATGAGCACCAATGGTCAAAAAAGTTTTTTTCCTTCCCAGAGCTGCCAGCGCAGCGCCTCCCCAGATCTGGCGCCCTAGGCGAACATCTATAACGCCAGTGCTACGGGCCGGGCCTGACTATAGTTAGGAACGTAGAGATAATACTAAAGCATACAGGGACATGACGAAGAAAAAAGGCTAGTATAAAAGAGGATTTCACTCATTATTAATAAAACATTTTAATTTAATCGTTTATTTGGCAGGAACAATGCACAGTGATGCACACTTAAAACATTAAAAATGTGTCAAGCGTAACAGTGCCAGATTTAGCTTTGAGCTAATTTCCACATGATCAGGAACATCCAAAGTGCTAAACTTCCTCTTGCAGAGTTATAAGTCAAGTGCATTTGATCTAAATAGCCTCAAACTATTAATTATCCTAAGAGGGCTTGCTAAAATATGCAGACTGTTGATCAAATGGCAGTTATTAAGTGTTAATATGCACAAAAAACCTAAAGCAGTATTGCTAAAAGAAAGTGCTTTTTTTGGCTGAGTTAATGGAAATCATGTGTCATAAGTAATGATGGGTTTATAATTGGTCAATGCGTCAATCCTGGGGCAAATAATTAGAATTTTCAGCAATAACACTGTGATGAGATGACAAAATGTAACCCTAAGTTGTTAGGATGATGACGCAGGATATTGCCTTTTTAAATCATTATTGAATGAACATAGAGACTGATGTTTAAAAGAAGGTAATGATACAGATGTAGCCTCCTCTCTGTCTTTACTCTCCTGTATGGACAGCTCACAGTGTGAAAAGGTGTCAGATTGAATTTTCCACGAGCCTCCTCACAATTTACTCTTTGCTTTTTTCTCTTTTTCTTACCAGCTCAGCCTGATGGGCAGCGTTCTTGCAGGAGTAGCCGTACGGGTACATGAGCAGCTGGGAGTAGGCGTGGACGGAGATGAAGGACTTGAAGTTGCCGTGGTTCTTGATGAAGTTCACCACGTTCTTCACCTCAATCTCAGAGTGAGCTGAGGGGCCGTGGTAGGAGTCAGAGCAGGGGTTCCTGCTGGCCCCGGGGCCTGAGGGAGGAAAAACAAAACACATCATGAGGCACCGTAACAAAATAATGCAAGATGTTACACTTTAACTCAGGGGTGTCAAACTCAATTTCATCGCAGGCCATATCAGCATTAAGGTTGCACTCAAAGGTTGTCATGGTTGTAACTTTAAGACTATATAAAAATACATATATAAATATATAATATATCTAAAATAATGTATTATATTACATTATTGCCTCTGCATTGGATTATTATGGGATAGGGTAATCACTTAATAATTAACTACGTCTGAAAGCAGAAGTCTAGGGCAAATAATTGCAAGTCTCTTCAGTGCGTATGTCACAAAATGATTTAAAAAGAAAAGCCACATTCTGTAAAAACAAAAAAAAGAAGTGACATTTTGAAAAAATAAATCTAATTCTGATAAAGAGGCAAATTCTAAGAAAAAAGGCCTATTTAAAAAAAAAAAATGCATTGTGGGACATGTAGTTTATGGGTAACGTGCTTCTATAAATCTGCATGTAACAGTATAATAAACATATTATATTCTTTGCAAGCTCTTGTGGGGCCGCATGACATGAAGTCACGGGCCGGATTTGGCCTTGAGTTTGACACCCCTGCTTTAATGCAATAGTTTAAAGGTAGTAACTCATTTTGTCATTTGTGTTAAACAGTGTTTATAATGTTCCTACAAACTTCATTCTGATCATGGTGTGGACGTAATATTGGAAACACTCCTGAGAATAAACCGTTTCAATAAGGAACAACAGCATCACAAACTGCAGCCTTCAGAATGACCATAAAGTTAAACAGACCTTTCTTTAAAAAAAACGTAAATAGGCAAATCATATGTAGTGTCCAAAACATTTTGTATCCATTTTCAATCCCTTTTCTTGTTAGGAACAGGACAGGCAAGACACTTCACCTCAAATTGCTCCTGTGGGGATTGTCCACAGTATTGAGTATGTAAGTCGCTTTGGATAAAAGCGTCTAACAAGTAACATGTAATGTCTACTACTTCAGCACCATGGACAGTGTCATAGATTTAACACTGCACAGCACAGTTGCTGATATTTCTGGGCCATAGATTCTAACTTGCAAAAGCCAGTCATGTAAAGAATTAATGTGTCAGGTGAATAACATGTTCAACTAAACCCTGAGCCCTCTCTGCTACAGGGGAATGTAGAGAGGGGATAAGAGGTTAACAATGGGCATGCATCCCACCTTCAAATTGGATACTGAGTGTATCAGGGTCTAGAAAGTGTTGGGGAATAATTTGCCCTGCATGTCCTCCTTCACCCTCTGACGCAGCTGACCAACCTTGAGCAGCCGTTATCTCCCTTAAGGAGGGGCTGCCCTAGCATATTGTTGTTACCAGTTTATGACCGGGCAACTCTCTGTCAGAGATAGTTATTGTTGTGGGACACCTGGAACACATCCTTCTCGGGGTGTAGATGACCCCGAGCCATAAGCGACAACAAATGTGATTCAGTGTCCTCAGCTGTTTAGTCTATCTATTGAAGAATGTTGATTATTACACTCTGAACTAGTTAAAACCTGGAGCTACAGGAGGGTTCTTCAGAATTGATTGTGGCATCTCAACCGTGTGGTCAAACCGTGGACATGTCTTGTGAATTCTCCGGCCCAAGCTCCAAATAAACCGTCAGTGTTTGCCATCAAAGCTCCAGCTCTCCTCGTGTCTCTCTGAGTCCTGACTCCAATTGCTTCAGAAGTTTCCCCCACAGAAAGTGTTTTCAGACAAAGCTGCCCCCTTGCAGTACAACGTTTAGTTCGTAAACAACACAAAGTACAAGCGTTTACAGTCTTTTTTGTATACATACCACCAAAGCCTGCATCCCAGTTCCTGTTGGGATCGACTCCGCGGCACATGGAGCCGGGGTTCTCTGAGCGGGTCTTACGCCACATACGATCCTGAACATCACACAGATACATTCAGTCAGGCAAAGTGTGTGTTTTCAGAGACATAAAGACAAATATCAATTTAAATAAAGTGGTCTATGCATCAACTATTTCTCCCTCTCAAATATCCATCTTACAGCTAAAATGTCCAAATAATGTTTTTTGTATAACGAGCAGTTTTTACAGAACCAACATGTGTCTATGGACTGATAGACGTACGTTGTTGTGTGTGTAGTCGTAGCCGTCGGGGTTGGCGAGGATCAGCATGTAAATGTCCATGTTGTCCAGGAGGGAGGTCAGGGAGGCGTCCGTACCGTAATCTGTGGCAATCTGAGCAAAAACAGGTTTCACTTTGTAGAAAGAACATTCTTAAAAAAGAAAGCAACCTTTCATTCTCAAGCAAGAAAGGAATCCATTTAACAGGTTTTGTTTGGTCTGGAAACAATAGTACCATTTATTATTATTATTATAACGTTTGCTTTTGTTGGATAAAAATAGGATTACTTATCAACTGCCATATTGTTATAAAGCAATAAAAGCAATAAGGGCTAAAACCAAATACTATATTAACTATGAATATGTTGATTAGTTTTCAGATTGACAGTTTGACTGTAAAATGTCAGAAGATAGAGAAAAAAGTCCAACGTTTTAACCAAGTTCAACAATTAAAAAAAGGTATTTAAATGACAATGAAATATTGAAAAAGATCAATACAAAATGATCAATTATAATTGTAAGATCTCAATTATAATCGTTGTATTTTATTGATGTCCTATTGCACGTTGCTGCTGTGATGTGTCAGTCCAAAGTGTTTATAATCAGAAACACTTGGCAGTCTTCTGGAGCTTCTGGTTGTTTTTTGGAAAGGCTACATGTACTGAATAATGGATATTGTGTGTTTATTGTTTCTCAAAATATTCCAAAGGACTACGCCAGCTGGCTCACTCTGGCACTGATGGGGCGGCGAAGCCTGCGAGCTAGTTCAGGCAGTCAACTCGAGCACCAATGATACATTAACACGTGACGCACCTCGTCCCTCTTACAACCAACCAAACACATTCTCCTAAACATGCAGCTCTATTTAAGCTGCCAGGTCTTCCTGCCTCTGCCTCGCTATGCTGCTGCTGCCACTGCTGTGTTCACTTGCTATTGCTGCGTTCATGTTCCTGCTGCTGTGTTTCATGTTGCTGCTGCTCGCCTGCCCCACCACCACCCCCAGCTCCACTCCAGCTTCCACCTGTAGGCTCGGGGGATAGTTATCTAATTATCACTCAATGTTCTTTGTAAATCTGTGGAGTGATGAGGCCCGAGCCTAGACGCCAAACTCAAACTATATGCTGCTTCTAATAAACATATTAAGAAACACGTGAGTTGTCTGACTGAATTACAGTTATGTTGATTAATGTACGTTGTCCTTATAAATAAATCAGTGAAATTAATTACATTGTCTGTTATTGAGATATCATTTTGGCGCTTATTTTGAATGCAACTGTAACATATATTATTCCTCTAAGTATTTTTTTTTTTTTTTTTCACAGTCTCTAGAAAAGATCATTTTAATTCAGTCTTTGCTCTAACTCGTCACCCTGTCGCACCTTGTTGGCGGTCCACACTCCGGTGGCCTGAGAGACCCACTCTCTGGAGTGGATCCCTGTGTCGATCCAGATGGCTGGCTTGTTTCCTCCTTTGCTGAACTACAACACAATGAAAACAGAATAAACTCATGCTGTCAGAATGATGTAGTGAAGATGTGACCCTGACACAGGTCCAACATGTAATCCTGATGTCTTGTTTGAGGCTGTCCTACCTTCAGCACGTACATGGGCCTGTTCTCATACGACCTCCCGATCTCCAGCTTGGTGACCAGAGTGGAGTACTTAGACACCAGAGTGTCCATCCAGCTGTAGATCTGCAGGGAGACATTACAATACACACCAATGTAAAGTGTGTGTACTGAACACAAAGTACTCCAGATGTGCTGTACAATCTGTACACATGGTAGGCTAATAGATAATGACCTGACTAGTTGAAGAAAGGCACATTAGACTAAACTGCTGTTGCACAGAATCATTTAATACATCTAATCCAATTTCTGGTTACTACTAGTTATTAAAAAAGCAATTGATGTCAACTTAATTCTGCTCCATTTCTCATCCTCAAGTTACGTTTCCTCATGATTTACTGTCAGTGCCACACGTATCTGTTTACCTTGATGCACAAACATTACTCTCTACATTCAATACAAATACATTTCATTTTCAAATTGCAAGTTCATTATTTTTTTGTCTTTTTACAAACATGACAGCCAATTGTAAAAAAAAAAGGTTTGATTAATTTATTTTGGATTTTTCAACAAAGTTGTCTTTTCTCTTAATCTGGAGTCATGAGTAACCTTTGTGTTTGTATAATAATCTTTACCGTCTCCAGACGATGATAGGCTCCGAAGTTGAAGCTCCTGCCGCTGTGCTCCTTGATGTGGTTCTCCATCATCTCGAACTTCTCCTCATCCAGACGCTCCTGAATGTGACAGACAGGGGAACTCACATTTAGCACAGTCATCATTTAACCTGGATGACACACACACACACACACACACACACACACACACACATTACATGTTACTTGTTCGACGCTTTTATCCAAAGCGACTTACATACTCAATACTGTGGGCAATCCCCACAGGAGCAATTTGGGGTGAAGTGTCTTGCCCAGGGACACAACGACATGCTGACTGCAGTGGGGTTTGAACCTGTGCCCCCCTGATCCCAACACCAACGCACAACCCACTGCGCCACACGCCTCTCCCACACACACACACACACACACACACACACACCACACACACACACACACACACACACACACACACACACACACACACACACACACACACACACACTGATCAGATCACACACCTGCAGGTCGTTGATGAGGACGGAGTAGGCGATGTTGTTGGCGCTCAGGATCTCGCTCACAGAGCTCAGGCTGGAGCTCGGCACTCTGATGTCGACGGGCAGCTCCATGGAGACCGGGCTGAGCCAGAAGTCCAGCTGAGAGCAGACAGGTGAACACGAGGAGTCACATAATGGACATGTTTATTTTCTCAGTGTTGTCAAGAGGCTCTGAATTGCATTTGGCCCGGTCATTAGTGGGGTATGTTGATATAATTATATATTCAAATATAGTCTCTGATTGTGCTTTTTAGGTAACATTAACTCAGGGTATAAGCATAAAAAATATTACTCTCATTTTAGAGATTAAATATGGTATTGATCGTATTTTTATTTATTTTGTCTTAATTTCCCAATTTATTTTTACTTATCATTTAATTGCGGTATTTACTATTTTATTTTCTAATAAGGCTTTTAATAATTTTTGTATTGATATATTTCATATTTTTGTGAAATGTATTTATTATAATAATTATGTTTTTATTATTATTAGTAAAAGTAGCAGTAGTAGTAGTAGTGTCATTTGTATATTATTATTATATTAATTAATATTATTCATTTATATTCAAGTCTTTTGTGAATATTTAGATTTTGCAGATATTTCTTCATTAAATCCTTGACACCTGTAGTCTGTACTTTAAAAAAAATGATGTGATGAACATTGTCACATTACAATAAAGTATAAATAATTATTGCTTCTATACATAAAGTGATGGTTACACCCAGGTGTGTCCTCTATCACTTCCTCGTACCTACTTGTTGCTCCCCCACGCCTCCCCTTCTTTGCTGTTTTTCCACTGAGAGAATAAGTGTACTTTTACTTTATCATGGACTTCCAAATCTCCAACTTCTATATATAAAGATCAGAGATGGAGTACTCGACTCGAGTGCCGATTTTCGGTACTCGTGACGCGACTCGGACTTGGACTGATAAAGACATTAAGGAAGTGTGAAGCAGCCAAAGTATCAAATCAAAAAATGTCAATGGCATAAATCTGAATAATGAATTTAATCAGATTTTAACTAAAACAACATCTTCTCATATTTGAATCTGTTGTTGTTTAATCAAAAACACTGATTTATTGTATCTGTCTGCCTTTAAATCTGCATTAATTTACATCTTGGAGGAGCAGTGAATATTTTATTAATAGAGTACATTGGAGGAAAGGTCAATCTCTAGATGTTTTCTGTATTTAAGGAAGCAGCAAAAAACAGGAGTTTCTGACAAGATGTACTAACCCAAATAATAAATTCAACAACTCTCAGCTTCATCCTGCTGCCCGTGATACAATAACCCAATTCAAATGTAAATGGTAACATGTATGTGGGAGTGTGTAGGTATGAGCAAAAAGAATACATCATTTGAAACTAATTTCTTAATCGTATTTTCACGTGCAATCCGCTCTTTTATGTTTTATCTGTGTCCTTGCCTTGTGTACTGTACTGGGAGGTTCATGAGAATTTATTCGGCACAAGCAGCTGAGAAAACATGAGGAACATACTGTAGGTGTACTGCATTTGTACTTTATCTTATATTTGTACATACATACTTATAATATTTTCTTGTATTTTCTTGAACATTTTTACTTTGCTCTCTTTTGATATACATTATTTTTAATCTTATTTTATCTAAGATGGAGCTACCGTCACAAAACGTTTTAGTGTTTCTGATTCAGTAGTGCTGTGTGTGTGTGTGTGTGTGTGTGTGTGTGTGTGTGTGTGTGTGTGTGTGTGTGTGTGTGTGTGTACCTCCAGCTCCTCTCTGGTCTCCAGGGCCTGCAGCAGTTTGATCTGCTCCTCTGACTCCGCATTGATCCTGATGACCTGATCCCTGCAGATAGAAACATGTTTCAGTCTCTGAACACTAATATTCACATTTTAGTTTATAAGTTGATTCTCAAATTCAAGTTATTGTCTGCAGTAGAGGAAGATTTAATTCCCTCCTTACCAAAATAAAAAGCAATTAATCGGCAGAACAGTCCATAGCCCTGTTTTGTTTAATTTCATACGACTGTAATTATGATTGTATCTTTCTTCAAACAAAAGGCAGAGTAATTTCTCTGCCCACTGAATACAAATGAACTCTTTTATTGGTTGGTTATTAACATGCTGATTATAAGGCATTAAATGGAGGGAAATAAAAAAACCTTGATCAAGTCATGTAATACTTTTATTTAATAACTAAGCCTGCAAGTTCATTCCTCAGCTAATTGGAAAACTGAGGAAATGGATGGTGAAAGTGAATGCTTCAAATGTTCGAAATTAAAGGTGGGGTAGGTAATTCACTTCAGAAACACTTTTTGTTACATTCCATGGAATGCTCTTAACATCCCGATAGCAAAGAATACATTAAATGCTTTGACAATAAATACATAACAACATTTCATCTGTGGAAGCAGTGGCGCTGTAAAAAGCACGACCAATCATCTGAGCCGGCCCGGCTAAAATAACTGGATGGCCTACCTGCCTGTCAGCCTTCCATCTCGTGAACACACTTATCTCGTGCCTCATTGGTCATGTGCGCGTTCGTGTGTGTTGGAGGAGGGGCTCTGTAAGGAAGTCTGAAGGAAGAGGCAGATTTTTTCCGGCTGCGTACTTTCAAATTCTAGCGCACTCGAGCTGGTTTCTCCATTCTTACCTACCCTACCTTTAAGTCTAGTCCCGTATGAGGGTTGTGTATTTTGTGAGGATTTTTACTTTATGATTCCAGCAACGACCTTTACTGTGTTGACACCATCTTCTCATTTAGTTTTATGTAACAGAATCAAAGCCAGTTTTGGTTTATTCATCCAACTTTCCTGACTTTTGATATTGTTGTTAGGTTGCACAAGTGTTCATTGAAGTTCAAAACATCATTCATATTTATATTAAATCAGAAACCAACGTAGGTTTTTAGGTATCTTGGTAATGTTAAAACGTTCTAAAGAGCAAAGTATTGAACCCTTCTTTAGGAAGAATCAGTTTACTTTATCACTTTATTGCAGAGTAGGTTGTCAGGTATTTTTGTGACAAAGGGGTTACAATGAACAGAGGTAAAGAAGTTGAAGAAAATACATTCCTAAAATCAAGTATTGGAAAAGTGCTTCCACATAAAACACATTATACACACGGAATGAAATGAACTCAAATGTGATGTTTTGGTGTTGTTCTTTTGTTTCTTTCCGTTAACTGTCATATGTGTGTGTGTGTGTGTGTGTGAGTGTGTGTGTGTGTGTGTGTGTGTGTGAGAGTGTGTGTGTGTGTGTGTGTGTGAGTGTGTGAGAGAGAGTGTGTGTGTGTGTGGTGTGTGTGAGAGTGTGTGAGAGAGAGAGTGTGTGTGTGTGTGTGTGTGTGAGAGTGTGTGAGAGAGAGTGTGTGTGTGTGTGGTGTGTGTGTGAGAGTGTGTGAGAGAGAGTGTGTGTGTGTGTGTGGTGTGTGTGTGAGAGTGTGTGAGAGAGAGAGTGTGTGTGTGAGAGTGTGTGTGTGTGTGTGTGTGAGAGTGTGTGAGAGAGAGAGTGTGTGTGTGTGAGTGTGTAGTGTGTGTGAGAGTGTGTGTGTGTGTGTGTGTGTGGTGTGTGTGTGAGTGTGTGAGAGAGAGAGAGAGAGTGTGTGTTTGTGTGTGTGTGGTGTGTGTGTGTGTGTGTGTGAGAGAGAGTGTGTGTGTGTGTGTGTGTGTGTGAGAGTGTGTGTTTGTGTGTGTGTGTGTGTGTTGTGTGTGTGTGAGTGTGTGAGAGAGAGTGTGTGTGTGTGGTGTGTGTGTGAGAGTGTGAGAGAGAGAGAGTGTGTGTGTGTGAGTGTGTAGTGTGTGTGAGAGTGTGTGTGTGTGTTGTGTGTGTGTGTGTGTGTGTGTGTATGTGTATGTGTGTGTGTGTGTGTGTGTGTGTGTGTGTGTGTGTGTGTGTGGTGTGTGGGGGGGGGGATGCCTTGTTCTTATAGCTTTTAGAGGCAAATGAAAGAAAAAACACCAACTCAACACACCCACATTTGCATGTAAAGCCACTTTTCTTGGCGACATTAAGGTTTTAGACCCAGCAGGAATAGCGAGGAATAATTTCCACTTCCAAACTAAGTATTTTTCTTTTGTACGTTTTTGTGTTTCTCTTATTTTCCTACGATACTGTTTCGATTGGCTGTGAATAAGAAAACATGAAGGACAGACCATCTATTTCTATTTGATTAATTTCTTTAGAAAGGGGCAGGTAACATAAGATTAGTTTCTTCTCCCTACTCCTTTCTGGGTATCGTGTGTTTATAGAGAATTCTTTTTGAAAATAATTGTTACACATTAAGCTGTAAACACCTTGAATGGAACAAATAAAAATGAAATGGAAGGAAATGAAAATGAGCAACTAAAGAGAGTAAGACGAACACAAGCAATACAACCATAAATGAATATATAAATACACTAAGTTCCTTTCCACCGCTGCCTTCAGAAGAACTCACCCGATGAAGAGCCTCTCAGCGTGACTCGCAGCCAGCAGCAGCGTCAGCAGCCAGAAACCTCTCATCATGTCTCTGAGTTGGGACTGTTGACCCTCCTCCGGTCCTCTCCCCTTTTAAAACCACCCGGAGACAGCTGCTCTGTTCCCACTGCAGAGGCCCCGCACGCTGCTGGTATCACACGACAAAAGCATGTCCAGAAAAAAAGTTATTTCCAGTGACCAACCTGCGGATTAAATAAACCTCTTTATCTGCTCAGTGCTCAGCTGCAGATAGTGGAAGTTTCCCATTATGCTTTCCTGACTGAACTGAGAGAAGAAACACTGAAAATACTCCATTACAAGTAAAAGGCCTGCACTCAAAACCTTATAAATAATAATAATACAAATAATAATAATAAAGCTTTATTTGTATACCCCTTCTTATACACCAGGTGCAGCTCAAAGTGCTTTAAGGTCAGACAGTAAAAACGTCAGCACATATGAAGCATAATACAACAGTTTAACAGCTTAAGGGACACAGGAGGTAAAAGGTATGATAATACAAATAAATAATGATCCCTCTTGGTAAAATAAAGGAATACAACATAAATATAATAAAATATAAAAGCCTATAAAATGAATAAAAACAATAAAAGAAAACCAAATAGGATAATAATAATAATAATAAAAACGTCGAAATAATAAGACCAACCAATTGAGCCCCGAGCCTGTTTTTCAGGTCTCATGACATTGACAATGATGACATTTCCAGAACAAATGACTATATCTTCACTTCTAAAAGGGGTCACTTAACCTGTGAGTTGGATGTAGAAGAGTCAGAATCAATATAGATGTTTTTATTTTAAAGTAAATTCAGATTGAACATAGTAAAAAAAAAGTAAATGATTGTGTCCGTCCAAAAAACAAACATTACTTATAGTGAAAACCACCCTTGAATGATGGGATAGTAGACTAAAAGCTTTAGGAATCCAAACTAGAACATATAATAAGTACCCTGTATCAAG
Source organism: Dissostichus eleginoides (assembly GCA_031216635.1). NCBI lineage: Eukaryota > Metazoa > Chordata > Actinopteri > Perciformes > Nototheniidae > Dissostichus > Dissostichus eleginoides. The sequence continues at coordinate 8,879,262 of CM062273.1, read as the reverse complement.
ATTGATGCAAAACAAGTGACATGTGACCTTTTTAGAGAGATTTAGAAAAAAAAAACACTTCTGGGGTCATTTGGGTGCATTTTCCATATCTCTGGCCCCCCTCCGTCGATTTTGATGATTGACATCTCTTTTTAACCGTTAGAGCCAATAGAATCGAGGGGAGGTTCCTAAAATCCATCTAAACATTACCCATTGGTGAATGAGTGATGTGCAGCCAGAATGCCCAAAACCGGAAGCTGTCATACAGTCTCGTAGCTATCGTAGCAGCTAATATGAAATCTCCGTTATTGACATCAAAATAGAATGATGGATTATCAGTAATCATTTCAAAGTGACACAGACACATTGGATGAACCTATGGATTAACCTTCAGCAGCGTTTTTATCGTTGTAATGCCATTGAACAAAGGTAAGACATTTTTAGCCGTTTTGGCTCCGTAAATCAAATGTTGTTGTTGTTGTTGTTTGTTGTCGTTTTGCCGCGATGATACTTATATGTCTGGAATCTGTGGAATCTCAGCTTGCTAATCGATATCTTGTTTGTGCAGATCCGATAAGTAATAAGGGTATTTTAACGTGAGTTCTGTGCTAAGTGCGTTAGCATTTTTTCGCTCAGGGCCTTTGTTATCACCCTTTTGATTCGTTTTGCTATAAATTGTTAATATTGTCTGAAAGCTGAGTTTCTTCCCGTTAAGTGGTATGACACATTCATAGTTTATTAAATGTTAAGAAGCCCTCAGACGCTGTCTATTGCAAGATGTTGCGCGGGGGCATGGGGCTTAACTGGTTTAAAAGGAATGTCGCTAATAAAACTAAAATAAATAATACAAGTAAAAACCTATAAAACCTATACAATCAAAACAATGCAATTATTATTCAGTCGGTCAGTGTTGTTCTAATATATGGGATGTTTTTGGATTCATGTTACTGCTGCATTCATGTGTATGTGGCATTTTACTGCTGTACATGCTGGTAATTTAACTTATGATATGCTGTTAGTAGTTTAATCTACAGGATGCATCATATAAGATCATCATATGTTTGTAGCATTGTCTCTGTCCTGTGAAAACCATTTATCTCAGAAACTTTCCATGAGTATTTCTGAAAAAAGAACCCGTCTTCATGTACGTGAGTAGGATTAATTATTTCAACACATAAAGGAGTACTTCATCCTTTATATAATCGAAATCTACACATCTGGTTATTCATGTTTTTTACCAGACAGAAAGGAGATGAACATTTGTGATCGGAGAAGTCAGACAAAAGTAACTTGTCTCTTTTCCTCTCAGATGTTGTGGAGAAGTAATTTAAAGTTGCATGGATTTGTTTCCTAAACAAAGAAATGACCTCAACCTCATCCAACACTTATTGAGATGACCATGGTGTTGGACTAAGAAGCACAGATAGATGAAATGATATGATGTTATATATCTTTTTTTCAGAATGAAGTCAATCCTCCTGAGCCACAATCACTTGCACTTCGGCCAAGCAGCCAGTAGATGGCAGTGCACTTCTTCTATAGCAGGGACCCACACATTACATTACATTACATTTAGCTGATGCTTTTATCCAAAGCGACTTACAATAAGTGCATTCGACCAAGAAGATACAAACTTGAAGAAAACAGAATCATAAAATACATCAGGTTTCATAGAGCCAAAACATTTCAAGTGCTACTCAACTGGCTTTAGATAAGCCAGTCCTTTGTCAGTATTTAAGTGCTTTCTTAGTAATTTTATTGCTCGAAGTGGAGTCGAAAGACACATGTCGTTAAGAGTTGGTTTGTAGTGTGTAGTAGTAATAATAATAATAAATGTCATATATATAGTGCTTTTCCTGGTGCTCAAAGCGCTTACGTAGAGCTGAACGATTGGCCAACTAATACATTTGTTGATCAACAATGAATCAGCAACTTTTTGACATTGTTTGAGTCACTTTTGAAGCTCAAAGTGAGAATATTCTCCTTTTCCTTGTGTTATTTCATTGTAAGCTATAGAGTTTTGAGTATAGGACTGTTGGTTGGTCAAAACAAGAAGTCTGTAAATGGGACCTCTGGAAATAATGATAGACATGTCATACAGTAGGCAAAACAATACAAATACAAATAACTTCAATGTAAAAAGCATTAAAACAGAAATGGAAATATTTGTTGCATTATTTTAAAATGTAGAACTAGCTCTTGCAGATTTTGAACAAGTACTTATGAAGATATTTTAAAAGTAAACTCTAATAGAAATACTTCAGTAAAAGTACAGAAGTATTATAAGCTAAATGTACCTCAAAGTACTTAAGATTAAGATTCAACTTATTGTCATTACGTAGTAACGAAACGTTTTCTCTGCATTTGACCCAAAGTGTTAGGAGCAGTGGGCTGCCATTATGTACAGCGGAGCAGTGTAGGGAACGGTGCCTTGCTCAGGGACACCTCGGTAGCACTTGGTCTTCAAGAGGTTCGACCCAAATGCATTAAAATGAGGGAGACAGTAACACAAATTGAGCTTTTAATTAAAAAAAGCTAATGCCAAAAACAGGAATAAAGAGAAACTAAACGAGAACAGACCGGAGGGCACGAGGAGCAAAAGAAGGAAAGCAGGCAGAAACATAGATGAAGATCTGACAGAGAACTTATTTACACACAAGTCAAATCAAAGAGACACAGCAGGTGAAAACCTTAATATAGACAGTATGTGGTGAAAACACAGCAGCAGGTCAACACAATCACACAGGAAGGAAAACCAGACAAGAGACAAACAGAAAATACATTTCAAAATAAAACAGGAACCGACAGAACACCAGGATCACGACACTCAGTGTTTTAAAGAATATTATATGATTATTCTCACTAATATAAAAACACTTTAATGACGTTTGTTGGTCTCAAGCACATTCCATGCCGGGTACATTATTCGTTAATTAGTTCTGCAGTTACTGTTATGTTTTTTTAAATATAAATAGTGTATGTTATGTTTCATATCTTTTTCTGTTAAACGTAAGTGTGAGAAAATGTAGTGGTGTAAGGATTACTTTCCTTCAAACTGTACTGGAGTCGAAGTAGAAAGTAGAAAGTAGCATACAATGAAAAAAAAAAAACACAGTGATTGAGTAAATGTACTTCGTTACATATCACCACTGAGTTTTTGTTATGTATATCTGTTATGTTGCAAACAATTGACCATTACACCATCTTCTCAAACTTCAAAATACAGTAAAATATAGTGAGAAGCTCTCGATCTACAATACCATAATACATAACGACTGTCAGTAGAGGATTGGGCTTTCATGTGAAGTTATTCATCCAGATATCCGCTGACTGATATCAGAACGAGCATCACACGCCGCTAAACCCTCCTCTGCTCCCAGAATGAATAAAAAGAGGGGTTTAACATGTCACTTCCCTTCCCTTTCACTCCCACCAGACATTAAGGGAGGTGAATATGAGTGAGAGGCTACGGGCAGGCGTGGGAGGTGAGCGGGGGCTTTCCATCTTTCTCAAAGTGGAAATTATTCATCGCTATTCCTGCTGGGTCTAAAACTTTGAAGTCGCCAAGAAAAGTGGCTTTACATGCAAATGTGGGTGTGTTGAGTTGCTGTTTTTTTTTCTTTCCATTTGCCTCTAAAAGCTATAAGAACAAGGCATCCCCCCCGCCCACACACACCACACACACACACACACACACACACACACACACACACACACACACACACACACACAGGCCAGGCTGGTTCCACATGACTTCCTGTGCTCTGCTATAAATAGATCCATTTACATTGCATTTCATGGCTGAGCTCTCTCTCAATATTTCAGAAGCCCACCAGTAAATTGACCATTAATCATTTATCGCTCACTTATTCTTCTCATTTTACACATAGCTTGTTTGGTTAGTTACAAAGCATATGCAACAAAACAATCTGTATTTTTGATCCGTGTATTTGGTATTTTCTATCTTGGTTTGTGATGAGTTTTCCCGCTTCAGTACGTTGGCAGTGTTGGAAAAGGTAACCAGAAATGATCCCCAGAATCAACGTAAAGGTACATTTAGCAGGGTGGTTCTTGTTCTTGTGTTGTATTATTATAAGTATTATACTAGCTGTTCTTATCACTAACAAAAAATATGAGTTTTTAATCGTCCGATTTTTCGATGTGAAGCACATTTTGTATACGATGTGTACCAGTGTAGGAAAAAGTACTCAGACTTTTACTTTGGTAAACGTATAATATCGTCTAAAAAAACTCCAATACAAGTAAAAGTCGACCCTTCAATAGTTTTTTATTGTCAGTTTTATTTCTATTTGGAAATGTTAACATTGTTTATTTCTACTCTTTAATTTCTACTTATGTGCAATGCCTTGTTTTGTTTTGTATGCTGCTGCAACGCAAACATTTCCCAATTTGGCATCACTAAAGTACATCCTATCATATCTTATTTAAAAAAAATGTTACTTAGGTTAAAGGACAGGAATAAAATCAGAAAAATATACTCAATGTTGTTATCAAAACATCATGTTATCTATCTAAAAAGTAACAAAGTGTCAATGTTGTGGAGAACAAAAAATAAATCTTACTCTATGAGATCTAGTAAAAGAATGTAAATAATCAAGTATTTATACCTCAAAATTATACTTAAGTATAGTACTTTAATAAATGTACGTGGTCACAGTTAGTCACCTGTGACTTCCTTTCTTCCTTCATCCAGAAACAATCCTTCTTCTGATTAAAACTCTGTTAGATATCATCTTAAGTTTCTTTTATAACTCGAGCTGTAGTTTAATAGTTGTCTGCTCCAGCTCTCCTTCATCCTGAGAATAACTCGGAGCAGCGGGTGTGAACAAGACATAATGAGAGCAGGGTGAGAGAAAGTAAGTGCCAGTTCCTCTCGCTGCTGGAAAAGTACGTCTGATTTAAAATGCGCCGTGACACACTGCTGAACTTTCTGATCTGTTTAATACACAAATGCTATCAGCTCCCTCCTGTATTGAATACTAAATATTAGCTGATGCCGTTCAGGGCGAGAAAGATGCTCTCTGACTCTGAGGGACACAGGTTGTTCATATTTAAAATGGAGATTTCCATAGCTTACATAATGTATCTTCTGTAGTGGTCATCATTTTGTCAAGCCATTAGTTAAAACAAGTATGTTTTAGCTCTGTTAAGTTACCCTGGATGAATATCTAACTCTTTACATTCTTCACCAGCACTGTGTTTAATTGAAGGCCTTTTATCTGTTGTTTACAGAGAACAAGGGTTATGGTCGAGTTTGAGCTTGTTTGCTTCAAACTGTTGTTTTTTTATACATTGTATATGGGAAAGTTGGTAAGAGCAGCGAGACATAACAATATCTGTAATGAAGAAGCAAACACTGTGCTAAGGGAGGCTGAAAGATGCTAATATCTGTGTCAAGATTGACTGTTCTCAGTCGGTTTGGCAGAATTAACATTATTTTCACTTGATAAGAGGCATTTGATTCAATGTTAATATCAAAATGATCTCTTTTGCGCCCTAAAGCCACCTTTATAAGGCAGAAGTAATCAACCAGCTTAAAATAATCACATACCTTTAGGCACTGAGTCTCATAAACTGTTATAAGTGACTCCTTTTAAATTATTCTCTATTCTAATTATTTAAAATGATTAAATATGATTCACTTTCTACAAATTCATATTTGTGCAAAAGCATACAAATCCATTATCTTGATGCTGCATGGTTGAAAGTCTTTCCCTTTCACACTGAGTTTGTTAAATATATCTGCTCAGGCGTTTACACTGATCAGTGTAGAGATTATATAAGCTCTCCATGGCGCTGTCACATTTGCATTCTCCGTTTCTGCCAATTGAGTGTTGATGGAGCCGAACATCTGCGTGACATCAGAGACACCGGACAGGCTTGTTATTGAATATATAATATGTGATTTTCTTACAGTCCCAGGCACATCATTTAATGGTGAAAATCAGCTTTAATATTGCCACTTCTCCATACTGAGGATGACATGTCTCCTTGAAGAATTACTCATTACCTTTCCCTCCCTGTCAAACATCCGAGTTAACAGCGAGCCGACAAATTGTCCCTTGGGCTGTTTAACCCGCACACATCAAGTCTTTTCTTTTCATCTCTACAATAAAATCCTGCATCCAAACCTTCTAAAACCTTTTTTTTTTAAATATATAAACAGGCTTGGAGAGTAACGGATTACATGTAACGGGAACACGTGATCAATTTATAAAAAAATGGGGATGACTAGCAGGATTACAATGTTATTTAAAAAACAAAAAAAGAGCATATTACACTGATAAACAGTCATTCTAACATTACATTGTTAAAGTAACCCCTCCCAACCATTACACATGATTGAATCATGCACTTCAATCTGACTCTGCATTAAAGCCTCGTGCCTTGAGACCATTACGTAATAGTCTAAGAAAAGACCAGAACAGCCCAGGAAGGCCTCAGCCTGAGTAAAAATAGCATTGCAGGCACGAAACGATCCGGCTATATTTAGAAACTGCCCCACTCTCCGTTTCTAAAAATAGCAGAGGAGATGTTTCATATTCATCACAAGACTCTGCCTCGTCTTCGCCAGAATATTTCCATCTTTGTACTTTGTGAGTGGAGAGGACACACACCTCCTTCATCAGGCTGCATGTGTGTTTGGGAGCTGGCTGCGGGCTTTCTGAGGTGCATGTCATCAACATTTTACACACTAGTCCTTATTCCATTACTCACCGCCGCCCCATTTCTGCGTGCAGGCATCTTGCAGCTGATGAGCTTATAAAGGGGAGCGGGGGGAAATAAAAGTGTCAGCCAAGAGACTGTAGCTCCCCACATCGACTCAAGTGATATTGGATTCATGCTGAGCTGGTTCGAGTCTGCTTTATTGCTTTAGATTCTCCGGTGCTTAATGCTCGTGGCGTCCCTGTGGTGCAAAGAATCTGCAAAGTGTGATTCCCAGGAGGTGGATATTATGTTTTGAGTGAGATAAGATGGGGCAAAGCCTGATATATTCACTGAAATATGTAAAACATCAATGAAATATATGTATTTGATTAATTTAGGTATTGTAAAAGGAAATGAAATTGGCCAAATCAGCATCCTCTTCACAAAAACACACTATTATAGATTTGTTTTTATGAACAGATGGCCTATTGCATTGATTTTGGTTTATATTGATCGTGTTACTATTCTTTGACTTTAGTGCAGTGTTGGATATCATCAATGACACCGTTCTTATTAAAGGAATAGCTGGACGTTTGGGAAATATGCTTAATCCTTGGCTTGTTAAGGAAGATGAGAAGATCAATACCACTCTCTTATTGGTTTTGTTAATGATAATAGCTAGAGGGAGGAGATGATTAGCTCAGCTCACAGGTTAAATCTAGTTTGAATGAAATTCCCTCTGCTGAGACCGACCGAGGAGTTCCACAAGGAACAATACTGGGACCTTTTCAATTTACTCACTACAAGCTACACCTACAAATCATTCACTAACACTCTTTGCAGACGATAAAGTATTATCTCTCATTCAAACTTACAGACCGTAAAAGGTACAATTTATTATTTGCCTGCAGAAAAAGTATCCAAAATGAATTAATTAATTAATTTAAATAAATGGAGGACACGGTTTACACAAATGAATAGTTTAAAAACTGATGACAGGTGATGATAATCGGCCCTGGACTTGTTAATCAGTGATGTTTTATTAACTGAGGGGGCTCAAAGTGTAAAAAAATTAGATAAATGATGGTAATAAGAGCAAGGATGTGGTGATTTTATTACTTCACGCCTTGATGCCTGGATTACAGTCAAGCTACTGAACAGCTTCCAATTTTACAAAATTTGGCATACAGACTACTGACTAGAAAAAGGTGTTTTTCACACATCACACACTCCAATGTGGGCTTCATTGCACTGGTTGAAAACATCATTAAAAACTACTATTAATCACAACAGGAGCTTTGCATTTTCCTGATTATTATTTCACCCAATTTCTGCACCCTTAGTTTCCTAAAGGTCCTCTTAAACTGTTTCTGAGTCCAGGTTAAAAGCTAAATGTGATCAAGATTTTGCTGTAAGACATGTATGTGTCTCTGCTTGTAAGATTCCTCTTTACTGTGATGAGGCCTTTTACCTAGTTAATTAGAGCCATGGATGTATAATAGAGAACCGCAGTGACGCGTCCTAAAACCCGGAAGTAAACTTCTTCCGGTTCCATCGTCTAAAAACAATGCAATTTCTCCATAGGGTTTTGGAAAATAGCTCAAAATAAGGTCTGTGGTTGAAACACATTTAAGAGAGGGATCACGTTTTGTTCAGCCAGATAATCTCCACATATCTACGCTACTTTTATAATTTTCGAATCATAAATCTAGTCGCCAGAAGCAAAATGCTAACGTTATGCTATAAAGGAACTACAAGCTAGAACGGCAGGGTCGCACTACTCAACGTCACGCCAACTTAAGATCGCCTCAACTGACTTTCGCGCGCCTGCATATTTTAACAAAGCTTAACAAAGCAAAAAACAAACTGCCGAGTAAAATTGGAAAACACTGGAAATTAACTATTCTATAATGTGTAAAACTACGGTGCCAAAAACGACTATTAACGACTATAAATGATGATGGTCAGATAAAGATATAGATACTAAAGATACTAAAGATACTTAAGATAGGCATATACTCTCTTTCAAGCAGAACACAGGGGGAAAGAAATTTAGCGGGAGTGTTTACGTAATCGGCGTAATGACGTACAACGGCCTCGACCATTTCTGTAGTCCACTAATGCCACTTGTTAACAACCATCGTTTTTCCGACACGTAAACTCTTCAGAAATCACCAGCGGGGTCACTGCTGATGTATTTAATGTGGTAGAACAAAACGTGATCTATCTCTTAATTTTGTGTCAAACACAGACCTTATTTGGAGCTATTTTCCAAAACCCTATGGAGAAATTGCATTGCTTTTTGACGAAGGAACCGGAAGTGGTAAAAATGCTAATTTACTTCCAGGTTTTAGGACGCGTCACTGCGGTTCTCTATAAGAACTGCATACAGCGTCGGAGGCGGGGTCTCGTTCTTTCCTATGAGAGCTGCTCATTGGCGCATGATGACAAAATGGCCCAACTTTTGAGAGAGCGAAACGTCACAGATTACCCGTCATGCCTGGCTGTCAGAGCAGAAGAACCCGTATGTGCGCTCACAGAGCATGCGCCCCTTAAGTCCCGCCCCCCGAGCTCCCACTCTCGGCTCACTAGAATGAATGGAGAGAGAAAATAAATCTAGATTCGGCTTTTAGTATAGTTCATACTGGGTAGTTTATTTAGTTTAAAAAAAATTATCCGCTGATTTACAGACGTCTTTCCCCATGTTAGTCAATGGGGAAAAGTCTTTCTGGGCCGGGTGACGTCACGGACTGATACGGAAATTGTAGTACCGCCGTTTGGACACTACGAATGTTTTCCTCAGAAGTCCGGCGCACTTCCTGGGGGCTTGATTAGAGCTAGTAGAAGCGCAAGTGTAACATAGTGATGTCATTATGTTACAGAAGTAAACAAAGGTGTTCAACGGAGGCGATTCGGGCAGTGGGGGAATGTATGGGAGAGAAATTCCGTCTGGAGGGGACTTTAGGATTTTAGCCTTTGCAGACCATTTACATGCACCCAAACTATATAGGCGCTTTCACACCGGTACTTTTCCCCGTACTTTTCCCGTTTAGTTCCGATAGTTCCTGGGATTTTGCGTTCACACCAAAAAGAGAACTTAGTTCATGAGAACTTTTACCCCATTTTTAGTGCCTGCTAGAGAGGTGGTACTTTCCTGGGGAGAAAAAAGTTCAAATTTCTGATTGGCTGGGCGAATTGCAATCCACGCCCCGTAAAACTCTGAAAAGTTTTTTGAAGCCGCCATTGTATTTGCTGGCATTAGCATTATTAGCATTAGCATTAGACCAGAGCACCAACGGAGAGAGAATAACTTATGGCAACACAAAAAAAAACATTGGAGCGGTGGAGTGATGAGGAGGTGTCGGCGTTCTGGCGATTTACTCGGAAGGCTTCAGTAGAAGCTGCTGGGAGTCCCAGCAGCTTCTACTGAAGCCAGTCCCCAACTCCAACCCCAATCCCGGCCGGGGAGTTCGGGTGGCAGTATACGCCGTGAAGTTGTTTGTGGCCTGCCAGTAAACCCAAAGCAGAAGAAGAAGAAGTGACGTCAGCGGCTTCATTTGCGTAATCTTCCCTCAGGGACTTATTCCGGTGTGAACGCGATCGGCTCTTAGTTCCATGGGGGTACTAAGTGCTGGAACTAAGTGCTGGGAACTAAGTACGGCAAAGTACTTGGTGTGAAAGCGGCTTATAACCAGGGGTGCACATAACTGGTACGCAAGTACGCATGCGTGGCAACAATCTGAAATGCGTACCGTCACTTGTGTCACAAAGCGCATTTGCGTACCGACGTACTTGTGAAGCTTTTCCAGAAGGCGGTTTGATCACCGGACGACAGTCGGTCTCCGTGTGCACAGACAGGGCTGCTGTTAACGTCGGTCTGTACAACGGAATTGTGCCAAAACTACGCCAACCGGCTGCGGAGGGAGACTCCCCCCCTTCACTGGAGAACTGCGCTAAAACAGCTGATCACCCCCCCCCCCCCCCCGTTGACGATCGCGATACAGAGGGCTTCATCTAATAACTTTGAGTGGAGCCAGAGGTTGGAGTACCAAACATGACTCCAGGTACTCATCTGAGTACCTCACTGAGAAAGTTATGTGCACCCCTGCTTATAACACATTACCGGGATGGGAAAACCTTTTCTGTACCTCATTTTCCTTCTACAGCACACATATTTTCTCTTATTGATTAATTATACATGTTATTTCCATGTAAGGTTATACACAGGCAAAGATAATTAGAATTACTTCACTAAGACACAATGCAATTCTAGGATCCCTCGCAGCAAATACAACAGATGTCCACTTTGTTCTTGAATTTACGAGAAAACACAAATCTACCATGTTTTCGGCTTAGAGTGCCAATTACAGTTTCTGATTATAGCTTTAAGTGGGAGGCGAAACATAACAATATAATAACTCAACATGGTGTTCAAAGTCATATGCAGGAAAACACAAAGAGAGCAGATAGCATGAGCGCTCATTAAAAAATTGTACAGGATGAAGAAAGAAAAAAAAAGGTTCCGGCTTTAATTAGCACACTGTCACTTGTTACAAAGCAGCCCACGCTGTTTGCATTTCAGATCACTTCCCAACAGCATCATAGGTTGTTTTGTTGCTATTCTCAAAGCTGTGCCAGATAATAAAGCACACAGCCTCAGATATAACAGAGAAACATTGGACTGTTTATCTATAAAGACAGTCGGCTTCTGCTCTCACACGACATGCCTTTTACTGGTTGTCAGTTCAGCAAACAACTGAATGAATAAAATATGACACGCACAACACGAAAGATTCTCATGTGATGTTTTTGTGGACAAATCATATCTTTTTGAAAGTCTGTTTCGATGCACAGTGAAGCGAGTTGTTATTCCAGTTGCACATCATCTTTGTAGTCTCTTTAGGCGCCACATGATACTAAATAATACAGCTTTTTTCCCATAAAATGTGTTGGTATAAAGAATGTCAGATATTGTCAAAAGTGAAAGAGCTTTGAGGAATCCTTCAACTCCAGATGGCTCAAAGTGAGTGAGACATTTCTCAGTTTTTGACAGCATTCCCTCTAACATCTGACTTCTGTTGTCATGTAAAAACTCTTAACCCTTTTGGATAAATAGAAAATCTAGTGAGTTCAAAACAGGTCCCATTTTTATTAGTTCCTAAATCACTGAGATTTTATAGATGCAGAAATACTTTAAAACTGAGACCTGTTTTTCTTATATGGATGTTGTTGCTCTCTCTAGCAGCCGGAGATAATCAAATGATGCTTCACCTGAAGACTTCCTGTTAATCAAATCAGGCTAAATGCAATAAGTAGTGACGTGTGCACGAGGATTTATATAAAAGATTCAGAAGAAGGAAAATACAAAGTGCAGGAGCTTTTGGAGGACGCAGTTTGTGAAGGTTTGTTCGTAAGAAAGTATTACAATTATTGCAGAAAACATGCCGACTCTTTTTACCTCTAAAAATGGGAATGATGTTTTCAGTTCGGATCATTTGTTTGTAAGCAGGATTATGGTTTTCATTAAGTTTGGTGGATTTCTGTAACATAAGAGAATGAAGCAGATTTGAGTCATGGGTCAGATAAACACATTATTCGCACTAAGGATACAAAGGGAAAGGGATGCTCTCTCCTCCTCCTCCGACTACTCTTCTAGTGATCTTTAACGGTTCAGGGGTTCCAGGGAAAGTTCAATTTCTTGAACTATGACCTTATTTTCCCTGAAAGGAAGCCAATGGCTGAGAGCTTGAGCTGTGATTCAAGATGGACAAATTAAGAGAGACGTTTCTAAAAGTAACAAATCATCATCATACTTACACCAAACTGGAACTATATTACCAGCACGGCCACTAGTAGACCCCCACACACACACACAACAACACAGACTATAACACCCCTTGCTGTTAAGGGGCCTACACACCAAACTGACACCAAAGAACACGTCCCGACGGAACACGACTGTTGTGTCGCCTCACGTCTCCTGCGTCTTGGCCAACAGTCGCACTGGAACACACCGCAAAGACTTCAGCCGACGGCCAAGTAGCACGTACGAACTGCGCATGCGTGAGTGGCAATAACTCTCCTTACCAGCAGGCGGCGGTAGTGTGTATTCGTCATTCAAAAGAGGCAACAACCGGAAGACAGACTGCGTGATAACCGAGAGAAGAAGAACAGACTGCGTGATATAAACAAACAACAAATAGCGTGTGCGTTCCATTTTCACTCTACAGCGAGAAGCTCATGGGGCTTTCCCGAACCTGTGTCGAGAGCTGGAGTTAAATGAAATCTCAGATTTGCCTTCTTAATCGTTTGTTTGGGTCCCTCACTTCCGTTTCGCTTCTCATGCACTGATTCGCTAAGCTGAACAGCCAATCAGAGTGATTCCTTTGGCCGACGGCCTTTAGCCGACAGCCTCCCGATTCAACATGTTGAATCGGCGGCGGAAGGTGTCGGCACGGCCGAAAAGACACGACGGGGCGGGACACACCAATCTGATTAGGGCGACGCGACGCTCATCGACGGCCAGACATCTATCGACGGCCGAAATCGGCTTGGTGTGTAAGGACCTTTAAATACCAACCAACTATGTGCAATATGTGCGATATATATATATATGCCGTTAATAACTGTACAATATAAACCTGGCTGCTAAATCCTCAGAACTGTTACAGGATTAGGGCTGCACGATTTTTTGGAAAAAATCTAATTGCGATTTTTCTGACAAATATTGCGATTCGATTTGAGATATTTGTTTGTAAGCGACCCAACGGAAGTTTATTGTAAAATGCGGCCATATCTCCGGCTAGGAAGGTCGTCTCAACGTGCTCCCGTCTCTAGCACCCCCGCAGCCCGAGCTACGAGTGAAAGAACTAAACTTACATGAAACTTCCGTTGGGTTGCTTTAAAGTCAAGCTTCAGTTTAAGATTCACCCTGTAATAGATGTAGAACATGTGATGGAGCATTACTAACCTGACTCAGACGGTTTGTTTCACCAAACCATCTAGGAAAGCTCCATTGGAAGCCATTTGGAAAAGGGCTAGCACTTTCAAAAATACTTGGCAGGTGATTGGATCAGTCTGTCTATCACCTTCTATCATGGGCCACTTCTTATTGGTTAACAATGGCTGGTACATGTGGAGCACAGCACTTCTGATTGGTGTGGATGACTGACACACAAGAAGGGAAAAAAAAAGATGTAAAAAAAAAAGAAGAAAATGTTAAAAAAAATCGCAGGCTTTGCGATTTGATAATCGCATCATTTCAAATCGCGATTTCAATTTAAAATCGATTAATCGTTCAGCCCTATACAGGATGTGTATTTTGTAAATTGTGTAACTTTTTTCTTTTTTTTTTTCTTATATTAAAACTTTTTTTTTACTTTAACACTTTTTTATGCACGCTTCTACGTAACATTAAGCTGTCTTTGGCTTTTTTCTGCTGTATTAACTTACATTTGACTAATAAAGGTATTCTGATTCTGATTCTGAACAACTTTTTGGTCCATTAGAATATTGTTCAAATGCTATTTCAAACCGAGCCAGATTGTTCATTTTTCTTCTTCTTGTGACATCTGTGACAGAAAGACAAATGATAAAATAACAACCGGCCTTATAGACTGGGGCTGTTTTTTCTTTAGAATCTCAATTTGAAGGCTGAATTTCTCAGCCACACTTGAGGGAGGGTTTTGAAAAAGGCAGCCTGTCACCGTGTTATAACGTATTAGATCTTAAGATGCGCACTTCAGAGGTGCAATGCTGTGAAGTACATCTATTCCAGTGAGCTGGCGCTGATTGAACAGACTTTATTGGCAACTTCAATCAGGACAGGTGTCAATCAAAGAGTAGAAAAAAAGAACGTATTTTTTGTGCTTTCAATAGGCTACCATAAAGCAACACGAGAATAATGTTTGTTTATGAAAGGCTTTAATAATATGTTTTCTTTCGAGGCGACACAGATGTTCTTTTTGTTGTTGTGACATTCTGAGGATTAAGTGAACAAACAAATAAAGGTTTGATATGAATATTTATTTAAAGACTTCTTACAGAAATAGTCATTTTAGATCAATATGTAGTGGCTTCCATATTTCATAGTAGAACAGTAAAACCTGTGTTACAATATCACTGACCTCAAGAACTGATTAAAAGTATACAATATGTATCGATGGACAAATCATTTTAAGTGTCATCACAAGCATCATGCAGAAGCCATGAATCACTCTGATGAAAAATGAATAGGTGAGTCTTGGTGGATTAATTGTATCTGTTTATGATGAAATACAGACGTGTGGTACATTTAAAATGTGGCTGGATAACATATATCATCTGAATGCGTCCGTCCCTTTGCTGAGAGCGAGACATTTCTCCGTTCAAATCATTCTCCCTCTTATTCACATCACTTCAACCACTGAGTCTGAGAGAACAATGCTGTGAGATGATGTCTGATGAGTGGCCGTGCATGAGCGTATACCAGAAAAAGAAAGGAAAAGGCTTCAAAAAAACAACCAAAGGCATTGCACATTTCCAAGATTAATCAGTGAGATTTTTAAGGCAAAAAAGTTGTCGAAAATACTCAGAAAAACCACGTAAAGATGTCATATTACAATTATTTTTTAAACCCCACCGATGCATCTCTGTCCGTAACAAAATCCACCCATGCAAACTCAATGCATGCTTTTTAAAAGAAAACATCAGAATAAAACAGGATATTCATCACGAGCATTCGATTGAACCACTTTGTTAATATCATAAAGGTACAGTAAACAACTTTAATGTTGTGTGAAGATTACGTGGGCGTTGATAAGGCCGCGCATGCTGACACGGTGCCGCCTTGGTGACACAAACAATGAGCAGTGTGAAGCTACTTCATTAAAATGCTGTGTGTCTCTTTGTAAATGTTATTGGCCTTGTAGTCTCCTACACAATAAATGCTTTTGATTGTCACTCCTACACTGACGCAGCCTCAGAGGAACAGCGGTTTCTCACGTTGCCGTGCACTTGACAAACCTAGCACTACATTAAGTCTTTAAGCTCCACGGGGTTCCTCTGCATTTCATTATCTCCTCCTGAGGGCAAATATATGCGTGCCAAAGAAAAGACCTACATTTTTATACTGCAAATCACAGAGTAGCATGGTAGTTTTATTATGACGCCGCTTTGTAGTCCTCTGCACAGAGTTTCTCAAGCCCTTTGTGGCTCGGACCTATTTATAGCTGTGCTTGATTTAAAATCAATTTGTTAAACCCCTCCTGTCCAATCAGCAGCTAAGTTAGGCTTGTTAAGCTTAGGATTTCTTCTCATGTTGAAGCTGGTGTCGGAATAATCAGAATGGACACTGGATATTCACCTGAATGCTGTGTTGATTTCACATTACTGAGAAACGTGGCCATGAAAAGAGATGTTTTCACACCTAATGCAACGTTTTATATATTTATATATTAACAATTTAGTTCTAGGTCTTTGAAATGTGTCTCAGTTCAATGTTATTCTTGAAATGAATGATTCGGGCATTAGTAAGGTTAGGTTGAGGAATTCTGCTTAAGTAGATGTATCGAGAATAAATATCACTTCTTTGAAACCGCTGTTTCTCTGAGAAAAAACCAAGCGATAAAACTCTTAATCCTCACTCAACCTTGGCCAAGTTATGTAAATGTCATGCATGTTTCATATACAAATACATGTACTGGATGTACAGTGTATACGAGAGTGTGGGTGTGAGATGAAGTTGACATGATGTTGTGATGAATAAATGAAAGGCCCTGCCTTGTGTTTCAGGAGGAGAGTCACAGAGTCCCGGCAGTTTGCTGCAAGTCTACTCTCCACAAAACATACATATACAGTATATACAGAGTTTATACACATATGTACATATAAAAACACTTTTCCTGCCTGTTCCAGTGCTACATTGTGCAATAAGACATCCCCGCTGTCGAAAACAGGGTCCCGACAATACAGAAGAGTACAAAATCTAGCGGCCCACCTGTGCCCACACTGAAGTACCCTATTCAGTCAAACTGAATAACCGTCTGTTCGGAAATGAGTCTCGGCCGCAGTGAGACGCTACACCTAACAAAATGTCGGATTTGGCAGAAAAATGTTGCTACGGAGTGGTCTACTTTAAACATATTTATCTAACCATTTGCTTATAAAAAATACAGGCCTGTCGTTCATGATTTAAATATGATTAACTTATGTATAAACATGAATAAGGCCTGTTAGTCATGATTTAAATATGATTACAGGCCTCAGTATAAAATGTTATATCAGCAGTAAAGAAGCAGCATTTACATATACAGTATATTGACCCATACACAAAAGAAGGCAAACATTTGTACAGTGTATAAATGTCTAAGAAAATGTTTCACAAGCGGTTTATAAGTAGATATCTTAGTTAAGCATCATCAGCCAAGAATATAAGATGACTTTGAGGCGTACGTTTAGAAAAATGCTGTAAACCTTCTCTCACATGGATTCCTTGACTGAATAGGGCCCGGAAAAAGTACTGAAAGGATCAACAGTGCGTCGAATATATACATGCTGATCTTCACACATGTACACCTCTACGGACGGTGGCTGTAGCTCTGATAGGAACGAGTTTGTGCTTTGCTTTACAGGTTTCATTAATTGGCAAAAAACAGCAAGGTTGCATTTGAGTTTCAGCCCGAAACTTGGCTAAAAGTTTAGTGCAATTACCTGTTTTATCTTAGTGTTACTTTTCCCCACTTTATAAAGGAATACTTCACATAAACTACCAAGTTGTGAGCATCAAACACTCACCATCTGTAGACTCTGAAGAGTTTGTATCTTGCTCTTTTGCAGATGACACTTAAAATGGATTCCAATGGTGGTTACAAATGTAAATAGGATCATCTGACCAGATTGTCAATTTGTTTCCACTTCATTGTATAATTCACCCCTCAAAAGCTCAGCTAATCTGCATTATCAGGACTGTTTGATTCGATCAGATTAGATTGAACGGGCTGGAAAAATAAACAAAAACAACTCTCTTATCAGAATTTGATTCAAATGGTTCTAAACTGTGATTGGTAAATTAGTTCAAATGTGTTTTTTTTTCCTAAAATAAATATGTTGAAGTGGAGTAACAACAACTCGTAGGAATGTGTTGATTCATCAATGTATGTTGCCAATTTGGAGATAAAGTTTTTATTGTTATGTTTTTAGTTTCTGCCACAGGTAAAAGACCAAATCTTAATTTCCCAGACACAACTCTGAAAGGCTCAGTTGTTTTCCACCTAAAAAGTTTCCAATAAACACAACACCTATTCCAATCAATAGGTGCAAACAGGGGAAGTGCCAGAGGAATCCATTGTAAGTGTGAATCTAAACTGAGAGCAGCTGCTGCTTCAGGAGGTGAGAGTTTGATACTGAAAACATTGTCTTGTTTTGGTGACTTTTCCCTAAGGAAGTGATTTGCTACCTGCTACTGATTATTACTGGCCTTTAGTTACAATATAGTTGGACGAAATGGAGTTCAAAACTGTGCTCACAGTCGGGGAGCTGCTAAAATAAAAGCATCCTTGCATTTTGGTTAGTTGTTTTTTTCTGTGCACTTATTCACAGTGTGTTTCCAACACAAAGGTGTGAGTCACCTGATCTGAAAGCTACGGAAGTGCTTTTATTCTCCCCCTACAGTTTGGCAAATAATTCATGAATACTATGTGTGAAATGTAAAACTGTGAACTAACACTTTGCTATTCAAACAACCTTATTTTTTTCTTGGCAATACGAAACAAAGTGAGAGGTAGAGAGACGTCAAACCGAACAAAAAATGCTTCTGATGTACAAGAGACTCGAACACACAGTCAGGTTCGGTAGTGATGTGTGTTTTTGACTTCTGGGCTTGGAGAGAACCCATGGTGGACGTTTATTCCGACAAAAGAGTAAGGCTGGTTCAAGTCCCTGCTGCATTTGATTTGAGCCGACTCCGGGAGCACAGCTTCCTTAGAGTCGAGGCAGGTGGACGGAGCAGGAGGCGGGAACATTTCAGGTGGATGATTGGCTTGTTCTTAATGAAACATGGCAGTGGTGGTGGGGGATGGGGGGGGGCTTGGTGTGGAAGGGACAAAGCCCTGAGTGCAGGACAACAGTGCATGCTTCTCTTTAACTAGCACATGCTCCATATATAAAAAAACAAAAAAACAAAGAATGTGGCACCAGGGCCTTTGAACAACCTCCAGTTTACGCACCCGAAAAATAAGACTCTTCTGAAAGGTTTTCACATTTAGCGGTATAAATTTGTAAACATTTATATATCGAGAGATTTCGTGAAAGACAGAGGAAGTGGAAATAGAAGAGTGTTTCATAAAAAGGGCCTCGGGAGTTTGGTCCCTTTAGGTCTGACACCTTCAAGCGATCTGTTTCCTGTTCACGCTTCCAGGTGGAGGAACGTGAGCGGAGACCCCCCCCACGACCCGGCAAAACCCCCACCTTCGTCCACTATGGGAGAAAATCCTGTCTTCTAAAAGGTAGACGCATCCTATTTGGGGTTATCCGGATCATTCCCTCGGCTCAACGTTCCAGAAAGTGCACCATGAGAGCGATGGAGTTTCTCCGTGTTGCTCAAAAGCTTCCAGTGAAGAGTAGGAAGAAGAAGAAGCAGAGAGAGGAGAGGAGAGGAGAGTCGGCAGGCCGGCGCTTAAACGAGGCCTCCGTCCTTTAGATTCGGCTTACCCGTCTGCAGAGGAGGGGGTGGACGGCCGAGGGGGGACAGGGGGTGTAGGGGGGCGGCAGGGGGCCCGGTTTGATCCCTCGGGTCCTCATGTAGGACAGGAACTGGTCCGGGATTTCGGCGAGAACTTCCTTAGCGAGGCGAGCCATGCTGAGGATGTGGTTCCCCCGCCGGTCGATGTAGTCTCTGAATGGGACGAACTGTGGGGGGGAGAGGAGAGGGGACAAGGTGAGGAGAGGAAACAAGAGAGGAGAGAGAATGAGAGGAGGCAAGAGGAGAAGAGAGGAACAAGGAGAGATGAGAAAAACAGATAGAAGTGGGTACATGAAAATGAAAAAAAATGACGTAAGGAGAGGAGAGCAAACATAAGAGAGTAGAAACGAGGAGGGATAATAATATATTATTATAATATAGATTTAGTTTAGAGGAGACAGTAGGAGGGAGAAAGAAGAGAGATGGCAGACTGAGAACAAGAGCCCAGCAGAGGGTCAAGCACCGTGACCTTTCCCCATTCATCATAAATCCCACATTTCTCAGAAGACATTGTGCTGAGGGAACAGTCTCACAGCAACGTCCTCTCCGGGGTGTTCTGCGTACCTGAACAATGTCCCGCTCTGCGTAGCGTCCTTGGAGGAAATCCTCTCCTCGTCTCCGTCCAGCTCGATCATTTCTGAGGGAGGGAAGCACATCAGTCATGTCAAAGCTACGCTGAGCAAACATGGCCCACAGTGTGTGTGTGTTTATCTGCCGGAGCCATTAGCGCGCCACTGGGTTACATCTCCTCTGAGTGTTGGGAGTACACAGGATTTGCGTCGCTGAGCGTGAAGCTGTGGGTCGCACATGAATGTGCACATAAGGGGTGAAACAAGCTAGAAATATGGGTAAGCAGAGGCAGCGATGTGCACCGCGGGGACATCATGCAGCCGTGCACACACTGGCTCCAGGAGCGTGACAATCGCTGCCATCCTGTTGACTTTGCAGGCTAATTGCTCATCGAGAGCGAGTTTGTTTTTACTGCTCGGTGAATTGTAAACACGAGAAAGAAAGGTGTGAAACGTGGCTGTCGGGCATTAACAACAAAATAAGAGAAGAATAGAAACACCAGAGGAGAGGAACCAAGGAGAGGAGATTAGAAAAGGGATGGAAACAAGAAGAGGAGATAAGAAGGGGAGAGAGGAGGAGAGGACATAAGGAAAGGAGAACAAACAAAGAGAGAAGAAGAAACACCGAACAATGATAGGGAGAGTCGAGGAAAGAAGGAAAGGAGAGGAGAGGGGAAAATAAAGGACGGCAAAGAAGTGAAGAAAAGGAAACAAGAAGTGAAACGTGGCTGTCGGCCATTAGCAAAATAAAGGAGAAGAGCACCACCTCTGAACTGACAAATGAGAATCCATTTAACCTCAGAATCAGTGGAGGAGGAGGAGGTGAGGAGAGAAGAAAGGAGATGCACAAGGAAAGGGTGCAACCATGTGGGAGGAGAGATAGGATGAAGGCGAAGGAGTACTGCAAGCAAATACACACACACACCCACACACACACACACACAAACACACACACACACACACACACACACACACACACACACACTCTCTTACCATCAAATTCCGCTGGTCCAACACCAACTATTATAATTGACATCGGCAGAGAGGCAGCCTGTAACAAGAGGGAAAGGAGAGAAAATAGCCTCGTCAAAGGCGGGGAAAGACAGTCTTTTCACTATTTGCTATCTTTAACGCCGCAGGCTGTCAGTGCTACAGCCGCGGGAATTACTAAATGAAAGCTAACAGTGCATAGAAAGGAAGCTCAATAGCAAAATTCAATGGCATTGTTAAGACAGACAGCAAATCCACCTGCCCTCTGCAGCCTGCTTTTCTAATTTCATGCATCTAAAACTTTGTCTAAAGCCCAACAGCTTCCGAACGACTCCCATTTACATCTGCCTCCTCCCTGCATCGCAATATAGTTTATTAAATCTTATCCGGGTGGGACAGCGAAGTACAGATCCAGTGTTGAATGATGGATGAGGGTGTTTTTTATAGCGTTTCATAACTTCCCATAGTTATTAGATAGAAGCTCTAAATTGCTTGAAATATGAGGGGCATGTATTCTCCGCGGGCTAGTAAATAATTACTCTCAAATCTGACTTTACAATAACATGAGATCGCACTGAGGCTCTAAATATATGAAAATCTTTACACACATTAGCTCTGATCAGTCTAATTAGAAAGAATAGTTACTAGAGCTGAACGGGGTGAGGGGAAGGTGGAGGGAGGGTGACCGATCCCCCCCCCCCCTCTCCCCTCACTCCCTTCATTAGTGGAGAACAGAGAGAGAGAGGGAAGCAATAAAAGAGAAGGAGAGATTTTCATATGCTGCCCCTTCATTTTGTTTGCGTGTTGGTTTATTAGGATGTCCATTAGTGGCTTAATCTCAGACGGACCTCCGGGGGGCCACACACGCTTTACAGTAAATTAGCTGAATGAATATTAGCACACAGTACATGGAGTTCTGCTGCTGCACATCACACTGTAACTGATACAGTGGAGGAGTATAAGAAGCAGTAGTAAATGGTAATAGAAATACGCTGTTACAGAATGTCCTACATTCAAAACTAAAGTGAAAGGACAAAAGTATAAGCATGGAAATACACTTACAGCAATAAAAGTAAAAAGATTTGTTATGTCTAATGGCACATTAAAGAATCATAAACATTCAAATACTGAATTATGATTACTGATGCATTAATGTGTTCATGCAGCTGGTTAAATTGGAGCTAGTTAAAAATATCATATGTTCTGCGGGTGGATTTCTGAACCTATAATAATATATCAATGATTAATTATTTAGTTAATTTATGTTTTGTATTAACTACTTATTAAATAATAGTAGTGGAGTAAAAAAGTACAACGGTAGCTTGCAAAATTAGTGGCGTAGAAGTATAAAGTACCATAAGGTAGAGTAAAAATACCTCAAAAATGTACACTTTAAATAGGTTATCGAATTTCTAGTAAATGTACAATTTGAAGCCCTTATAGTTTACTTGAGGAGTGCTATTTAAGCTATTTTATAGTTCTGCTCTAATACATCTAAATAGTTAATATGGTAATTTATACTCCTGAGAGCTTTAGTTACTTTACAATTGTTCATACCTCTCCTGTTGTGTTGATTTTAAATGTTTTTGGAGGACCAATAATTCCTGCTTATTAAGCTTAATGAACTCTTTTGAAAACCTCTTGGATGAGCTGGAAAGGATCGTCCCAAAGCTGAAGACAGAGCTGTTTTTATGAGTAAAAGTTGCATTTGTAGAGATAAGTGGTTCAGACAGGGACACTACAAACATACGATGATCTTGTGGAATATGACGCACTGTTGTGGATTAAACTAGCCAACTATTTAACATGTAGTGTAGCACTTTGACGGTACAGTTTTGATGCAGACACAGTGGCGAGCCGTGACTTTTATACCTAGGCCCTCTGACCCCCATCCTCGAAAAAAAAAAAGAGTAATTACCTCACAGCGTATACTTTAGCGGAATATCAAAACAACGGCCCGGGGTGCAAAACGCATCAATGAAAGCGACCCTCTACCACACAAAACAACACCTGTAAATAACCCAATTTGTGTTCTTTGAAATTGAAAAGGATATTGCATTGTGTTTGTTACTTTCGTTGCAGTTGTAGGTCTTAAGTGTAATTTGGCATCCTTTTATTTTGAAGGCGAGTTTACGCTGTTGACAGGAAGTTGTTGTTGCTATGGAAACAAGAAAAGCTTCATAGGGGCGGAACTTGTCATAAAGTCCACGATAATAAAACCCACCCATTTAGAGGGAAGATATGATTGGTCAATTGTACTGTCATTTGACATTACTCTCTCGTTCAGTTACTATAGCTGGCCCTCTGTGAATTTACAGCAGGACCACCAACAGCTCCTATCTTCATCTCGCAGAGACGAGCTTCTTTCATTTAACCCTTCACATTCAAACAGAAATTGAATAGGCAGATTTGAAGGATTTATTTCTTTGGAAATGTTATTTTAAATACAATGAAATCAAGTTATTTTGGTAAAACTAATGAAAAATATAACTAAAAAAATATATTTTTTTAATGTTTTTCAATATTATTTTGTAGAATATCTTAGAGAGGGCCTAGAGGGCCCTGACGGCTCGCCACTGGTAAGACATCTGACTACTTCTTTCCCCTCTAAAATGTTAATGTTTCATGGTTACAGGCTTAGACAAAAACAGAGTACATCGATAGAGTTTAAATCTGGTTCTGTACATTGACTATGGACTCCTTTGTCTGCGCCATGTCCGTGATGACGCCGTCAGAGATGATGAGCAGGATGAAGTACTGAGAGCCGTCCGTCACTGCTGACGCATACCTGGAGAAAGAGGGGGAGGAAAGAAAATAGGAAAGTGGGGTCTGAGGTTAAATGAGCAAACATGAAATAGAGGCAGAGAGAAAAAACTGCACTTCTTTTAACCTTTTATAAACGTTGAAAGGGATTTTCTGCTGAACTCTATATCCATTTAGAAAGGGTTACTCCACGGATATGACACATCAAGACCAATTAACTGGTCACAGGGAGTACTACTCAACGAAGCAAGCCTGGAAAGTTTTTGATACAACACCTTTCACATAGTGCTTTCACAGTCAAGGGGAGATGGAATCAAACCAATAGAATAAGCAAGGGAAGCATACATAGTACAAAAGTTAAACATAAAAAAACAACATGCTAACTAAATCCTTTTTTAATGAGTCCACAGAGTCAGAGAACCCACACTTTTTTGGACACTAATCCAAAGCGTAGGGGCTGCCGACTGGAAAGAAAAGTATTAAAATGTGTGCAAGGTTGTATTTGGAAATCCTCGGTAAGAGGATGTAAGAGTTCTGCTCTTAGTTTAGGGTTGCAGAGGGTCCATACGTTTGGAGGCTTAGCATTCTTTATTGTGTTGTTGCAGGTATATAGTGCAAAGACATCACAAAGTGTTGCATTTTGGGAAATGTGGGATCCATTGATTTTGGAGCTTGACTCACTAAAAGTTCTGATATCATTCTACATTTCCAACAACTTGTAATATCCCTATAATCTCCTTTTCTCAAAACATAATTGGTTGGTTTTATTACTTAGTGTTTCAGATTTGCGATGGCTGTGAAAGTTTTTTATATTACGATCTATTAACAAATCCAGGGCTAATTAAATTACGTGAATGTATTATTGATGTTTCATTAAAATGCAATATAATTTAGTGTTGTGTGCCCAAATAATGTATATTGTGTAAAATTTTCAAGAAAAAGTGTTTTATAGGTTTTAGTTTATGTAAATGGTCCTGCCTGAAACGCCTCCATTGGACTCCTTTGTTTACTTCCATAATATAATGACATCACTATGTAACACTAGCGCTTCTATTGGCTAGCGCTCCAACACATGTACGTGATAGGCTAAGGGGTGTGACATCTCTAAGAGGTTGACCAATCACAACAGAGCCAGCCAGCTAACCAATCAGAGCAGAATGGGCTCTGGTTTCAGACAGAGGGTGAAAAGAGGTGCTGCAGCACAGGCAGTATGAGAAAATAAAGAGCTTTTTGAACATTAAAGCATGGAGACACGTCACAGTAGAGAAACATAAAACATATATGAACCTGAATATGAGCAGAATGTGTTTAATTGAACAAGATGCATGGATAACAGTATACCTTTTGCTTTAAATAAATTGATGCACCTTGGAATCAGGTATTTTTCTTTCAACACTAAAAAGGTTTGAATTGATGTCACAGTAGTATAAGAGTATTTTGAAAGTATATGATACATAACACTTTTACGCACACAGACAGTTAGGAATTGTAACTGTCTGACTCAGAGTCACTTTTCTTTAGTGAGGTCATCCTGGGTTTTAGTCCGATGCTCCACAGAAGTGAGCGCTGAACAATGCTGCTATTCTCAGGCTGAGTGGGTGGACAGAGAGAGAGAGAGAGGATTTGATATCCGCTGATGAAAGGTAGGAAAAGTGCTTGTTACAGTCAGTCTTGATGATCATATCATGAGATCTGGGCAATAGGGAGCGTCAGGTGGAAGTGGGAAAATACCGAGCTACAAAACAGCATATTACGCTGTATCAACGGGTGTGAGAGTACATTTAGAAAGTGCTGCTGACAGCTTCTGGCGGTTTCAACATGAAGTGTGTTTCATGTGTTTAAAATATTTAAAACAGTGGAAGGGTAGCTTTTTATTATTTGTGGCTCCAATAAAAATGTAACTGCACTCGAGGGTCCACATGTCTCCTGTTAATGTTTTTAATAGTGAAGCAGTGGTACTTTCTATTTGTGTCTTCATTTATTGTTTGTTTTAGCAATGGTGGGAGGCGAGCTTATAATTTACAGCACTGTTTATTCTACTGTGTAAAGTTATTTTCAGTTTAATTGATTTCTGCTTTGTGCCTTGTATCAATAATCAAAACTTTCTGTTGTGGTTCGTTCACGTGGGACAACCACAACATCCCACGTCCTTATGAAGGAGACCAGGCAGCACAATGATTGACGGGCTGCCTTAAAGGGATAGTTCTGATTGTTAGTGGTGGGATTGTATGAGGTACTTATCCATAATCAGTTATTACGTTCAGTAAATGAAGGACAGCACACCCCCAGAGAAATCAGCATCAGCATGGAGGAAGGCAATGAAC
The DNA here is from genome assembly GCA_031216635.1 of Dissostichus eleginoides. NCBI lineage: Eukaryota > Metazoa > Chordata > Actinopteri > Perciformes > Nototheniidae > Dissostichus > Dissostichus eleginoides. Next base: position 8,853,250 of record CM062273.1, on the reverse strand, counting down.
TGCTGCGGGTGGAGACAGCATGGAACATATTTAACCACCTAACAAATCAAGGTCTACATAAGAAAAGCAATATCAGTATAAGTGAACCGTATTTTTTAAATATTTCATGCCTTTACTTTGCAGTTAAATAACCCTTTCTGAAGAGGATGGGAATTCAAGCTGGTGTCGATGCTATCTTCAAAGCTACCTGACTCCATTGACCAAAGCAATCATTTTACCTCGCAGAATAGGGATGTTTTGGTTCTACCACTGCCTCAATTGGTTAATTTGTTTGTGTTATTGTGTGACTTGTATGAATCCGTACTAACTACAGTCACACAGAACTACAAACTAATTAACCAAGTGAGGCATTGGATGGCCAGCACCTTTCCAATTCAGTGTCGTAAAATCACAGCTTTTTTCCAATGGAGTCCGGTGGCTTTGAAGAAAACATTGACCACAGCTCCAGTTTTCTGTCCAAAGGGCTGTCCGAGAGCAAGGTAAAGCTGTACAAAAATGTCTAAATCTAGCGTATACTTAAACAAATAATGTTAAAATTGGTGTGCCTTATTTGTTTAGGTAGCTAAAGAAATGTGCTGCTTCACATTAGTACATTGATTATCTTAAGTGCATGTAATCCTTTCTGCTCCTCCAAACCCGAGGCATCCAAACCACCATCTATTATAGGTAATATACTTACTTTAGATAATGACCTTCCTACCATACAAACCCAATTCAAGAACATATATAAGATAAAATGATAGAGACCTTTATTGAGCCCCTAAGGGAAATTAAAGCAGCTGCAGAAAGAGAGTAAAACCCAGGCAGCTCATCAGTCATCGTGCAGACAGGTCACCTTCTAAAGCTCTGTTGTGTTTGTCGCACGTGTAAAAAAAGCAACACGGTAAGTATTGATTCCTCTTAGGTGACATTTCGTTTCTGTATCTCATCCCTTTTTCTTTGCAGGTTTGTCTAGTAGCCCACACTCACTTCACCATACTGTAAGCGGATTGATCTCAGAGTCATTCTTCAGCAGGGTCGTAAAAATACCGAGGTGGCATTGTTCTCCATGGCTGTGATTACAGTGGACCTACCTGGCAACGTGGTTAATAACAGGGGAGAAGTGGGTGGGTCCATAGAGGCGCACAGATTTGAGACTCTGGTAGTAAGCTTCCATTACCCCATCGATACCGCTGCAGTACGGGTTCTGTGGATTACCGTTCTGCACAAAAAGAGACAGAAATGTTAATACATGTGCTCAAATGTACTGTGTTATAGTGGTAGCATTACTGTCTCACAGTGAATGTATTCTGTGAAAAGATTAAAAGACACTGGGGCGTCTTGATTTTAAAGACAGAGTCATAAACATCCTTATTTATTATTTGTATTACTCATGGCAGCTTGGGTATAACTAAGATTGTGGAAATGGGGGTTTGCAAAGGTTACACCGTGCTCAATTAAATACCAGTACTGTAATTAGGGATGCTCCGATCGCCAATTTTGGGGCCGATCGCCGGAATCAGTATCGGCCGATACCGATCGCCGATCCGATCGAGTGGGCGGGGCCTATGGGGATCTTCCATTTAAAGTGATGTTTAAAACTCAGTTAATGGGGCTCATTCACTGGCGCTTCCACAAACAACAACCAACATAATTATTACATTCAAATGAAGTACATTATTCAAGTTTACATTAACTTTGGATAATAACACGGGAGAAATGAGCGGAAGCGCTCTCTCTCTCTCTCTCTCTCTCTCTCTCTCTCTCTCTCTCTCTCCTCTCTCTCTCTCTCTCTCTCTCTCTCTCTCTCTCCTCCCTCTCTCTCCTGACAGCCTGTCAGTATCTCATGCAGCTCATTGATCCAGTAATGAGTGACCCGACAGTGAAGAATAAATATATGTATAACTAGTTTAGCTTGTTCCAGAGGTAGATCAAATAGCTAAGTGTGTTAGGTCTAACTCTTAGTGTGTGTTGCTCCGCTCACCGGTCCGTCACAGCGGGCGGAGCTGCAGGATTTCTGCTTCACACACGTTGCATACCGCTATTTTACTGTCATTTTCGGACACCTTAAAATACTGCCAGACCGGTGAAGCCATTGTGGCGAGCTTGTTTTGCCACGCACAGAGAAAAGTGTCATGTATTTTACTTCATAGTTTTACGTCATGCGATCGGCTCTCGCGATCGGCATTTGTAGAGAGCACCGATCGATCGGCAGAGAGTGAGTATCGGCCGATATCGATCGGCGGCCGATCGATCGGAGCAGCCCTAACTGTAATAAAATACATTCATTGAAGTTTAATACAACAGACACTAACTACCAATGGGATTAATCTTGTATTCATAATTAAACAACGTTATTGTTATTATGCAACCTTGTTGGAAATGTTTGGGCAACCAGCCGGTTTTTTTATTTTTTAAAGTGACAGTTCTGCAAGCTGTTCCAACTGAGCTGCCATGAATTTGTCATGGTTTTGGATTTGTTGTTTTCATTTTCCACCTTTATTATGTTGAAATGTTTTCCTCCCTGTGTCTTGTCTGATCCTACTTCCTGTGTTTGCCTCCTGTGTCTGATTGTCTGATTGTGTTCACCTGTTGCCCTTGTGTTTCTGCCTCCCCTGCCCAGCTGTGTCTTGTCCTGTGGTTACCCTTCTGTGTATTTAGTCTTCCCCTGTGCTCCATGTCTGTTTTCGTCTCTTTGTGTCCATGTTCCCTGCCTCGCCTATGCTCGTCTATGCTCGTCCATGTCTCCTGCCTGTTCCCGTCTGTAAGTTTGTTCCTGTCTGTCGTGCTCCCCGGTTTTGGTTTTGTTAATTAGTTTCTTGTTTTTCATGTCTTCAGCTTTTTGTTAACGAACCTTTTTGTATTTTTTAACTGCACTTGGGTCCTATTTTCCCCACCCTGACAGTATTGGGTTAGAAATAATTAATATAAGCACAGAATGAAAGCAATTAAAATACGAAATATACCACATGTTTAGTATGACACAAAAACAATAAAACAAACGAAAAATGTGCAAAAGCTCAGCAGCAAAGGTTCCGACAAAGTTCAGCATGACAGATCTGGAGTGATGTGTATGGAGGTGTTGAATGACATCTGTGTGTTTTTTAGACTAAAAATAATCAGTGCTATAAAGTGATGTGAGCAAATGTCCTCCAATGATGGCAGCACATCAGGGTTGTCAGACTGAGGAGAGTTCAGTGGTGTCAAAACCTTTGGATAGAAGCTGTTTTTTCAGTCTGTGTGCTTCTGGGGACTGATGTGACGCCCCTGCTGGATGGGAAGTGCTAGATGTATTGTATCCAGGTTGTATAATGTCATATTTATATTTTTAAAATATCCTTTTTTACGAGTAAACGTTTACCTGGAAGATTTTAGTATCCTGTAATGTGATTTTAACTGTATGATTGCAATCTTTTTGTGACTGTAATAAGGTTTATATTTTTAATGGGGGGCTGTTAGCTTATAAAAAATGGACAACAGTTAACTCCAAAATTATAATGTTTGTTTATCAATGCTCATGTCAGTGAAAACTTTGACAAAACATATATAATATTTGCATCAAATGTCTTTCCGACAGCTGCTGCAAAACAGTTATTCCCAAATCAAGGGATCACTCCCTTTAATCCTTATTTTCTTTCACTTTATGCCTTTATGTTAAGCTTAAAACAAGTCACAGAAAGTTATTTTTATTGTGTGCGAAAGCAAAAATAAAATACAATTCTGTTTTCTTTGAGTTTGATTACACTTTAATGTCAATTTTAGAAGTCTAGAAAGACAACACATTCATTTTTCTCCTTCAGGGTGTTTTTCCTCGAGTGCATCGTCTACCCCTTCCCTGCTTCACTTATTCTCTAATAGCCACCAGCTAACAGTTAGTTTACATTCATTGAGTCACCCTCATTAATTTAATGTCACCCAGCTAAAACGTTGAAAAATGAGTTGAATATATTCAAGGGCAATTACAATAACTTGCTTACATTGGGTCTCTGTGCTACAAGGGAGCTACTGTATGCACATTTAACACCATGCATCAAAGTGAAATTGAATACAGTTTGTTTCGATGTAAGGGGACATAATAGGCACAGTGCCACCCTGAAGGATAACGAAAAAGTATTTGTAGATTATATTTCCCTTTATTGGAAATGGGATGGCATCATTTTCTCTTCAACACTGGCATGTTGTGGCAGCGAATTGCAGGATAACAAGATTACATGCAGACATCTAAAACATCAATAAATATTATTAAAACATATCACCAAATATAAGAGGCACTCGGGGGTTGCAAGCCCTTAAGGACCTTAAATCCAATTTTACTTCAAACATATTACACATATTTGAGGGAAATGTCGACAGTTTAATTCTCCTGTTGAAGCATTTTAGACCAGAGTATCCGAGGCGAGACATTTCACATTCAAATCATTGCATGAGGAGTGGGAACTGAGAAAAGTATTTTGGTAAAACCCATTGTGGTGAGATACAACAACAGTTACATTAAAAGAGACATAATGATAACTTGTCTTAGAATACGTTAGTCTAACTCTAACAGAAGCTCATCCATTGGTTTCTAAAGTTCTTGTTTAAAGAAGTTGAGACAAAGTGTTTTTGTATCCATGCAGCATATTAAAATTGATGTGTGGTTGACTGGGTTTTAAAATATCCAAAAGAAGCTCACAAAGAGGCAAACATACATTATTTAAGCTACCCATATGTTTGGAGCTATTTTTTTAATTATCTTTGTATGAAACCATCTTGACTATGACTCTGCTTGGTTGCCCTTGAGAACAAACAGCCCACATGAGACTCCTTTGTTTTGTAAATGGAGCTTGCATAATGACGAGGGATTCAGTGGTGGTTTGCTCCCACTGCGGCTCCACAGCTGCAGCCTTCCTCTGACAGAGTTTAATCTTTAATGGTAAGATCGATGCATATGAGCCTTGTCTCGAGGTTTGGCGCCTCAGGGGAGACTGCTACCCAACGCTGAGCAGCTGTAAGTAAAGTTAAAACGCCTCTGGAGCAACATCTGGAAGTGACTGTAGACCAGGGAGGGGATTAATGGTGGAAGAGGAGTCCATCCATCCAGCCATCCTATTGTCTATGCCTCCTCTAATGTCAGGCCCTCAGGTGCTATAGACCATAGCACCTGAGGGCCTGACATTAGAGGAGGCATAGACAATTGGATGGATGGATGGATGGATAGACGGACGGAATGATTGATAGAGCGATAGATGGATAGGTAGGTAGGTAGATATCTATCTATCTATCTATCTATCTATCTTGGATGGATGGATGGATAGACGGACGGACGGAATGATTGATAGAGCGATAGATGGGTAGGTAGGTAGATAGATAGATAGATAGATAGATCTATCTATCTATATATATCTCTATCTATCCAATAGATAGAATTATTTAATGGATGGACTGACTGATTGTTAGATTTATCAAAAGATTGTGATTCTTTCTCACTTTTTATGAACTTCAGCTGCATTCACATTATAAGAACCTTGCTCTTTGCTCACTGCAAGTACGGTCAAACACACAAATACACACCCACACAGCTCACCTCCATGCCAAATAACAACCTCCTCGGGCAAAAACTGTTGCCGCCAGCTAGATATGGACTTGGTGGGTCTATTGCAATAAACAAACCAGCTTATTTGGCTTCCATCACTACAGTGAGCTCAATTTGTTCATGTTTTTGGACTGCAGCGTTCACCGCCCACCATTAAACTGTTGCCTGTAATTGGTCATCTGGGTATGAGACTGCTTGGTTTCATACCATTTATTTTTAGATAACTTTTACAGAGTTCTAGTTCAACTTTATGTACATGTTGCCTTGAGAAACACACAAGCTGCCTGTGACGGACACATTTCCTCCTGCTGCCATGAAGGCCATTACAGGAATTATTCTCAGTCATATTCAACAGCAGTCCGATAACATGCCAACTTTTGTACGGCCAGTCCTAATCTTAACATTGTTCATAATGAGCATCACTTTCCCATGAGGCCTGGTTTGTACCACGGTTATGTTTTCTGCTCGGTTTGTGTGTCCATTTTTCAGCAGGATTTTAGAAAAACTACTGCTGGAGAACAGAGATTGGAGTCACATGGTGTATACACACATTATTTTATACTAATAAAAATGTCAGAATGTGGTCTTTGCCTTACAGAAGACACTTAATATCTGAACAACTATTGGATGGATTGCCATGACATTTGGTAAAGACATTCACATTTCCCAGAATATAAATCCAAATAACTTTGGTAATCCCCTGACTTTTCCTTTTGTGCCAAAATACAATAGCAATGTTTTCTTTCATCTATTGTCATGTCTACCAGATGGACTGGATTTGATACAGGCATTATCGAGTCTAATATTTATCCAGAGCAGTCCTACATCGAGCCTTGCAGAGTGGAGTGTCTGTAGAGTATTGTTTTATTTGACAACTCCTTGCTTTTGTGCTATAAAGCAATATGCTTTGTGCAGTACATCAATCCTGCAACTTCCTGACAAATCTGACCAACTGAGGACTCAATGTTTTTTTCCTTGTTACAGTGATTATGTGGAATAAATTATCAGGTAAATGCATGTTTTATGTACATTTATGTCGCGAAATGGGTGTACATGTACCAATTTTTGAAAGGACAAATGATGGCACGATTTGAGTGGACGGCTGGATGTTAAAGGTCCCCTATTATACTCTTTTTCATCAATACATTATAGGTCTCAGATATATACAAACATGTCTCTGAAGTGTTTGGCTCCAAACACCAAACAGATCATTGCAGCATCCCATAATCCCCTCTGTTTCAGCCCTGTTTCAAAGTGCTGATTCTCTGTCTGTTACTTTAGATGAAAATAAGGAGCCCCTCCCCACGCCCCTCTGAGAGAGATTTGGTTAAAAAGAACACAATGGTGCTCTAGGAGGAGATTCAGGTGATAAGGTGGGGGGGGGGTGGTTACCTTGGTTGGTGATTGGCTAATGGATCCACAAGCCAAAAAATCGTTATGACATCATAAAGTGGCCAAAATCTGATCAGCTCATTTTCAGACAGGTTTTTATATAAATGGATCAGCACAAAAAGAGAGAGAATCTTTTTTCCTGAAACTTTCAGAGTCTCTTTACACAGAGGGGACACATGTTGATGTATAAAAGACATGAAAAAGTGGATGTGGCATAATAGGTGACCTTTAAGATGATGAAAAAATTGGGAGAAAGTTGTGTTTCCTCACCAGGGCAAACTCGTGGGAGACCCGTCCGTCTGGAGGAAGCTTTGCTCCGAAGCCCAGCGCAGGAAACATCTTGTCGCTGTCGTAGTCCTGGATGATCTCTCCGACGGCCCGCAGCGCCATGGCGTAGTCGTTGAGCTGGTACGGGCTCATGTAGTGGAGCGAGGTGGGCTGGGACGGGTTGCCTGGGACCACAGAGGTTCAGCGCCATTAAAAGTTACATCAGCATCAAACTGTAATCATGACTGCGTCCCCTGGGCTGTGAGTCATAATTAAAATATAATAAAAAGCAAAGTGGTGTGTGGGAGGGGGTTAAAACGCAGACTGGAGTTTTAGCTACACAAACATTTCTCTAAGGCACGGCTGCAGAAATAATCTCGCTGGTTGCCTCAAACCACAGCGGGTAGTTGAGGAACACTAAACTATTAAGACCATGAGCTACAGCGGACCCTCCAAGACAGTGTCATAAATAAATAAAATCAGGCGATATGTAATTCCTCAGACATATTGCATATTGATAACAACTACTCTTTCCTATCCAAAAATGCAAGAAGCAGCTCTTGACAATCGCAAATAAAAACAGAATGATAAAAACGTTTTTTTAATGTCTGCCTTTACTTGTGTCTTTATTTTTGGCCCCGGTAAATACATGAAAGCAAAACGTATAATTGTTACCATAATGTTCACATTAAAATGACAAGATCCTTCAATACTTTCAACATTTATTTACGTTTCTTTAGGATACTGCTACTTATTAGTGTACATTTTTGTTTCCCGCAATTTTGTTCATATATTTCTTGCACTTTGCTGCCTTAATGCCGTACATTTCCTGCTGCAGGACAAATAAAGGATTCTGATTGTTGTTTTATATTTTGACCTCCCTAACCCGTATTTAGCCTTCAGCTCCAAACCCCATTAGTTCTTTCTGAAGACGTGATTTTTCATAAATGGGTCATACATATGTCCAAACATTAAAAAAATCTCATAAAAAAGTAATTATTTAAAACAGCTTGGCACTAGCTAATAGCTCACATTTTTCAAAAGGAGAACATAGTTTATTTCTGGGAGAACATTTGAGATACATATTAAAACACACTTGGTGCTCTGGTGAGTAATTACTGCAGCTCCCAGGTTCATCATGATGAATAAACACGTCAGCTAGTGCAATGGTGTGGCTAATAAATGTATTTTTAACAATTCATTGGACAAAAAATAGGGCACTAAAGCACAAAGAAAATACAGTATATGGCTCAGGTTACAAAGAAAACCTGTCATACTTTTCATACAATTAATTTATTGTTGGTTTTGGTCTTTTTGTGTTTTTATAATAAGCTAACTTAGAATACCATTAACCTTGTCCCTGATAATGCATATGTTGTGCTATAAAATAAATTAGTCAGTTATTATGTTCTGTCACGGATATGGAAATATGGAGGAAAAACTTCAGTGTGTTCCCAATTACCAAAAATATGAAATAATGTAATTACATGCTATTATATCACTATTATAACTGAAGTGAAAAAATGGGGGAAACTGAATGGATAGCAATAGAGAAAGACCATTTTCTTCGAGGACATAATCTCCAAATTGCATTACATGTATTATATAACTAAATCATCTCTCACGGAAATGAGAACATCACTCATCTGAGACAAACTGCGCAGAATTGCTCATTTTGCTTGTTTGTCGTTAAGTTGTTGTCACTGATAAATGCACCGCAGTTTACCCGTGGGGCTTAATAAACACAGACTACACAGGGAAAAAAACAAATAATGTAATTTGAAAAATGTGGGTGTAATGAGTTTCTGTCTACGGAGGCACAAACTGTACAAGATGAAAACTTCAAACTGAGTTTAGAAGTGTTAGATAATGTCGGAATAATTGTCCAATTTTCAGCTGCTTTATTTCTAGTCTCCAGCTGAGTAAAAGGGGGCGAAGCGTCATAAGAGTAAGTCAATTAAACTGACTGAATCATTAAAGAGTTCACATCACACAAAGATCACGGTGTTAACCACCAAAAGTTTGATCAAGTTCGATACAGTTTCATCGATAAGAGCTTTAAAACACTTACCATTCGATGCCGTGAAATCAATCGCCACCGTGAAATTAATCTGAGTCCTACAAGAGAGAACGGATCACGTTAAGGGGTAAAGTGGAACCGTCAATCACGCTGAATTATGTCACAGCATGTTTCAAAGCACACTGCAGCGAGCAATTAGGCAGCGGGTTATCGGCAGCTGTCAGTCTTAATGTTGGAGCAAAGAGATAAACATGGTGCTCTAATCCTCTCTGATGAGTCACTGTAGAGTCTACCACCGCAAGGATTTAATGAGGAAAGTAGTGCTGGCGATTTATCTGAAGAATCATATTCCGCCCTCTGTTGTGAACTCACCCGCCGCGGATGTAGTCCAGGAAGGAGAGCTCCGTGTCCACGAGGCAGGAGAGGAGAGTGACCTGTCAGTCAGGAGAAAGAGAAGGATTGAAATAATCTGGTTTAAAGCATGAACAGGGTGTGTTAAAGGTCTCCTATTTTTTTTTCTCATATTTTTAGGAATATATAATGAGTCTCAGATATATACAAATATATAAAAAACATGTCTATGATGTGTTTTGCCCAAAATACCAAACAGATCATGCATTTCAGACATCCCTCATATCCCTCTGTGTCAGCAGAGAAACGCTGATTTGGGGTCCTAAGCTTGAAAAAAAATGCTTGCTAATGAAAACAAAGACCATATTACGTCCAAAACACGTCGGGCATTGTTTCTGATAGCAACTTAATGATAGTGCCGTGGGTCCACATTCCGGTATTACGTCATATCGGACGCAAATCTGGATCAGCTCCGTTGTACCCCATTTTTAGAGATTTGGGTACGGAGGAAAAGAGAGAGGGTTTTATTTTCTGACGCTGCGTGAGCTCCCCGACACACCGGACACATATTTATGTATAAAAGACATCAAAAAGTGCATTTTGCATGATAGGTCCCCTTTAAAGGAATGCTTCACCCACAAAATGACCATTTGTATATAATTTACTGACCCTGTTTCACCTTAACATCTGAAAACCTATTCTGGCATCATGCCTCAATGGTAAACAAAGAATACAAAAACAGAGACATTTATTTAGTGGCTCTACTGTGCCATGTTTACAAGCTTTAATGTTCCAAAAAGTATTTATTTTTCTCATACTGCCTGCCTGTCTTCTCTCCCTCGGTCTGAAACCAGAGCCCAGCCTGCTCTGATTGGACTTGAAGTTAAACCAAGATGAGTTTTTGATATATAATCATATTTTGGTGGCTGATGTATTCCTTAATATAGCACCTGATTCTCAAACCAATGAGTATTTCTAACAAATTGTGACATGTTCTGGTGGTATAAATGCATGAATGAATAATGTATGAAACATTTTCGAATTGACTCACCGTTCCTGAGTTTTGGTACTTTTTCTTCTTTTTTCCTTTTTTCTTTGGATTGAGCACCTGTGGGGAAAACATCAGCTTGAATCCACTTTGTTTTGTTTCAGGGAGCAGAAAGTGATCTCTACTCATGTCTTCATTCAGAATATCATAAACTCAAATTCAAGTCTTTGTTCACATTCTCCTTTTGATTTTCTACAAGTGAATTTCCAAGCACACGGTAGCAGTTAGCCTGTGGGCACCTCTGCCAGTGACTCCTTAGGTTTATGCAACAAAACCACTTGGGTAAAATAAACCCTTCTTCTTGCAAGAGCCCTGAAGGCTAAGTTATGGCATCTTTAAATACGATAACTTCTTCACCCTCTTATCTTCTTCCCACCACATCTGAGTTATATAACAGTTTTAGGGGCGACTGTGGCTGCGAGGGAGTGCGGTCGTCTTTCAACCAGAAGGTAGTGGGTTCGATCCCAGCCCATGCAGTCAACATGTCGATGTATCCTTGGGCAAGATACTTAACCCCGAGTTGCTCCCGATGGCCAACAGTGTTTGAATGTGTGTGAATGTTAGGTCCTAGAGTAAGGTACACTGCTCTGTATGAATGGGTGAATGACATGTAATATGTAAAGCGCTTTGAGGGGTCTTAAAGACTGGATAAAGCGCTATATAAGTACAGTCCATTTACCATTTTAGCAAACTAGGCTTTTGCATAGCCAAAGACTCTGTGCTCTCATATCAATCTGCAGAAAGAAGTCCGTTAATTCAACGTTAGCTTCGGACAACAAACATTCATTTTCTCCATCAGCTAGGCAATGTTTTGCTCCACAGAGAATGCTTCCACCTCACCAAGGCTCTCCACCTCACGGACTGATTTGAGTGTTAATGAGGTAGGTTTAAGTATTGTATTGATCCCTGTTTCTACAAAGGGCTGCCTGAGGATTAAGACTTGGTCAAAGGTGACATTTTGATATTCAACCTGACGATAACCCTTTATGAAACATCCAAAATGTACTGCACACAGAACTCGTCTGGCAAGAACATTTAATCCTGTTAAATTGGAAGGAAGCCCCTCTCTCCGCGATATTTAAATAATAGAGCAGGAACACTTTGAAGTTCTTGAAAGTAGAGAAGATTAGATGTGCTATTCATTGGTTTAATGAATTACAGATTATGTAAGTATGGCAGACTTTAGCACATACTAGCCAGCTGTATGTATATCACATATTGCATCAACATGTTATTCTGTAACTGCAACTTGTTTTAGTGACTGTTTTATAATCCATTGGTTATTATCGTCTTTTTTTAATTTTGTGATTTAAATGTTCTTATTAGTTTGTATTTCTTCCTGTTGTATGTTGACTCTCATATTACCCATACTGTGTTTTTAAAACCACATATTATAAGGTAAAATATTTTAAGGTGATATTGTAGGGTTAAGATTTGTATTAGGGTCAGGTTAGACAAAAGGACTAAAGGAAAGGATAAGAGGATAATGAATCCTCACAAGCATGGAGGTGTGTGTGTGTGTGTGTTCGTGTGTGTGTGTGTGTGTGTGTGTGTGTGTGTGTGTGTGTGTGTGTGTGTGTGTGTGTGTGTGTGTGTGTGTGTGTGTGTGTGTGAAATATCACCTCATAGACGTGAAACTGCGACTGGCTCCTGGACATTTCTCTGTAGCGCGTGCTGAAGTCCCCGATAAAGTCGTGCCTGTAAAAAAAATAAAAACATGGTCACATTTCTTCCCGGTAAAAAGGACGTATATTCTTTGTATTCACATTGTCAAAAATCCGGAGTATCACTAACAAGCTCCTTGGTTACCAGAGGCGTGGGCGTAGCAACGGGCTCCATGATTTTATGCGGATAATCAGCTCCATTGGAATAAGGGTCAGAAATGTGTTGGAGTTCAAAGCAAACGGTCGCTGAAGTGTCAAAAACTGCCAGTGAAATGAACAATGAAAGGGCGACCTGTGACCCTGAACACTGGGAATTCACTCGCTTCAGAACATAAATACCGTCTTTATTCCCCAACTGACGCTATGAAGTTATCTGTCAAAAGACCGTTTAAGCGGTATGAATAGTTAATGTATATTTGAAGCAGAAGGGAGTGTTGTCACATGAAGAGCTCTACAGGGATATTTCTCAGAGAAAAACAAGAGGGCGTGTCAGCACAAACATTTTGAAGGGAAATCTGGGAACATAATCCCAAATGTCCATCCCTACTTTGCACATATGCTCGTGTACTATCAGGGCAGATTTTTATTTTTTAGGAGCATGAACAAACTGGAAAAAAGTTTTTATCTTTGAATGGCATTTAGGAACATTTAAAGCGGCCCTATAATGCTGATTTTCAGGTTCATATTTGTGTTGTGTGTCTCTCCTGGGACATGTCTCCATGCTTTAATGTTCAAAAAGCTCTTTATTTTTCTCATACAGCCTGTGCTGCAGCACCTCTTTTCACCCTCTGTCTGAAACCAGAGCCCCTGTTGTGATTGGGAACCGCTTAGAGCAGCGTTTCCGCCAGGGGGGCGTCTTGCCGTCATTTGACGCCCTTATTCAGCTCGGGACGCCCTGAATCCGAGCCGAGGGCGTCCAAAAAAATAAATAATTCGAGAGAAGATCGAGTTTTTATCGCTTGAAATGACGAAAAGGAAAAAGGACAAGGACATCCCTCTGTTGGAGGGGCAAAGGAGTCTGGTGGGATTCTTTTCGCCTCCAGCAAAGCATGTTCCTGTGATGGAAAGTGTACTGCCGGCGAGCCTTGACGGGGGGTGCAAGTGGAGCACGCGCGTGAACTGCGAGCGCCGGAGCCTCGCAGCGGCGAAACTGAGGCTCCGTGGTAAACTGTGGTAAAATGAAGAGCCGTTTAGGAGCCGAAAGAGCCGGCTCTTCTTAGTGAGCCGAGCCAAATGATCCGGCTCACTAATACGTAAAGAGATAGTATCTATAACTTAAGGGACGGCTCAATTCAAAATTCAAGTCACGTGAAACGACGTAACGTCACCCGCCCCCCCCCCCCCGCGCTCTTGGGGTGGACGCCCTCTCAGCCCTGGTCTGGCGGAAACACTGGCTTAGAGATGTCCCGCCCCTAAGCCTATCACGTACAATGTGTTGGAGCGCTAGCCAATAGAAGCTTAGGTGTTACATAGTGATGTTACTATGTTCAGGAAGTAAACAAAGGAGTCCAATGAAGGCGTTTCAGCAGGAGGGGAGCAGTTGTAGACTCATGGAGATATCAGCCATAAAGTAAAGATGTCTGCTTTGGTGTAGGAACTATGTCTTTCAACCAAACTACATCCATCAACCGAATCACAGCATAGACAAAAAGTGCACTTATTTGCTTGAGGCTTTCCCGAGCTAGATAATGTTCAACTCATCAGATTATGATGCCATTAATGTTAACATCTCATGCTGTCACGAGCCTCTTATCCATGAGTAGTTCCCTCTGCACATTGATACTGTTGATGTGTGTAATCGCTAGAAAGAAAATAGTTACTACATGAATCTGCTCGCGAAGGGGTCTATGGATTATCTTTAATAAATATGAGATCATTTCTAGAAAGACACATTGCTTTGAGTTATTCAAAACATGTTATGTTTAGCTTTGAGCACCACAACTAGAGTGTCATCGAGTTCGATTATATTAAAGATAAGGCAGACCTCTTTGAAGCCAATATCTCCAACACTCGTGAACTCACACCAAAGAAAACTACATTGATAAAAAGGATTTTAAATTTGGGGTCCATCTTAGTTTAAGAGTACAAACGAAAGAGCATTGTTCCCTCACCCTCCATCTCTGTCCCAGTCGTACACCTCCACCTTAATGCTCCTGTAGGGAAAGACAAGAGGAGAGGAGAGAAAGAAATCCCATTAAAAATCTAATTAGCACTGATTTAGTCTTTCTGCTTAAAAAGCTGGTAACTGGTCCGTGGAAGGCCGGGGGCCCGAGTGGACAAACCTACGTAATGCAGAGAGGGAGTTTTTTTAATGTTGTTATCAGTATATCTGGTGTAATACAGGCAAAAAGGAAAAGAATGGGGAAAAGATCAAACAAATAATATGAATTATGCCACAAAAGCTGCCCATTCCTCAAATCTGTCTTAGAAAGACATGGCAATGAGTTACATGTATCTGCTCCTTAAAAGTAGGGTAGGTAAGAATGGAGAAACCAGCTTGAGTGCGCTAGAATTTGAAAGTACGCAGCCGAAAAAAATCTGCCCCTTCCTTCAGACTTCCTTACAGAGCCCCTCCTCCAACACACACGAACGGGCACATGACCAATGAGGGCACGAGATAAGTTTGTGCACGAGATGGAAGACTGACAGGCAGGTAGGCCATCCAGTTATTTTAGCCGGGCCGGTGAAAATAATTGGTCGTGTCAGTGAAAGGTTTGTGTACTGCACCTGTCATAGTCTCCGTTGCACAGCGCTCTGACAGGGATTTTGAAGGCCTGCCACACCGGATCCAGATTGTTCTTCACCACTTCTGTTTTGTGGCAGATGGTATACCTGGGAGAGAGAAATGCAAAGCTGTTTAAAGGGGACACGTTATTCATTTTTGTGTTTTCAAATTAACCCTTATGTTGTGTTTGGGTCTCCCGTGACCCGTTTCAAGTTAAAATGATATAATAACTACGCTCTAGTTTTTTTTATCGGAACAAGGCTTCATGATATCCTCCACAACAGCTATATAAACTGATTTTGACCATTTTTGCCCAGTCTGAAGGTCTCTAAAAAAAAAAGTGTATAATTTGTTGTTCGGGTCTGGGGAGACCCAGCAGAAATGTTATGGGTGACTCGGGGTCAAATTTGGCCCAATCAAGATTCATCTTTGACTTTAGACACCCCTCCCCCACCCCCTTCATCCACTGTAACAATAATTGTTCGCAACATGCACCTGGTCTCCCCTCCCCCCACAGGAACTCGACCTTTCACAAAGAATATGTACACTAACACTTGAACCTGAACTCACACATGCACATGTGCAATATGTGGTGTAATGTGTTTCGGGGCCATAACATTAAATTACAACAGGATTGTACGGTTATGAATGCATAACAAGTTAGTTATGATGTAGTTAAAACAATATTGGATGATAGTCTTTATTTTTGAGTGTTTTGGACTGAGATAAATCATGGGTCAAAATTGACCCGCGAACACCATGAACGGTAACAGCTTTTTGAACACAACACAAGGGTTAAGCAGAAGTAATCATTTTCTTGGACATAATTAACCGTTTTCCAAAAAGAATCCATATAAAATAAGTAAGTTAAATACACCACTACATTTTGTATATTTGCTATACCCATCCTTCTACATATCATATTATAAGTGGTGAATGTTCTTATCCCAAGATGATAGTCAGCCTCCCAAAGGCTCCCTTTGACAAAAAGCAACGTCATTTTTCTGCTGGAATATTGCAGAAAATAAGCTCTTGGGCAAACACCTGTTAATGATACTTAGACATTTTGTTCAGCAGGATAATCTCCACATATTAACACCACTGTTATGATTTTTGCAGCATAAATTGGAAGAAGTAAAAAGCTAAAGTGAGGCTAAAGGAACTACATCACGGTCACATGACTTCACGTCACCACCGCTAAGCTAAAGGCGGCTCATATTCGACACGATGACTTTGAGTAGTCTCATTTAGTCACTTGTTAGCAACCACCGTGTTTAAGAAAAGTAAAAGTTTCAGATGTTCACTTTGGGTATTTACTGAGCTATATCACGTTGTGGAACAAAACAGTCAAATCTTTTTAGCTGTGTTGACTACAGATCTCATCTCAGACCTTTAAATACAAACTCATTAAGATAAAGTAGACTTTGAGGCAATCTTTTCACTACTATAATTGGTGTCTAGGAATGTATAACTAAAAGTTGAAGCTGGCAGTAGACAGACACCACAATATAGTTGAAATAGTGCATAAAACCAAATAATATTAAATATAAATTCCCCTTTTCTGCTTTTTCTCTCAAAGGAGAACACAGGACATGTGGTTTACAGAGATAGACAGAAAACTACTTTAGGCTAAGAACAAAACCCTGTGACTCGCTCTCTGTTATGAGGGGAGTGGAATGATATAAGTATTTTATAAAACATGATATTTGACTGAAATAATAGCTTCCTGTTCTTTTATATGCGGCACCTAGTCTGGCTCTTTGTTACCACAGCGTGCGGCTGTTATAGCGTGCGGCTGTTATAGCCCGCGGCGGAACATTTAGGCTGCATCAGTAAATACCCAGCTGCAGAACAAGAGAGTGTGGCTCCACTAAGACGCTGAAGTCGACTTGAATAAAAGCATCTGCGGGGCAAAGAAAGTGCGACCTCCACACACATTTCTCCATAACTCCATCTTCTCCGTCCTTTCTGCCTTTATTTTCCTCTTGTCAACTCTGTCCCATTATCTCTGCTCATCCCTCCTTCTGCTGCTTTCTCCTGTTAACGTCTGCATGCCGTAAGTCACATATACTGCACCCAGCATTATGTAACACCACATAGGCAGTTGAGTCCTTATATCCTCTGTATGGAGGCTTTTTGGAGCATGAAAAATCACGCTCACAGTCTATATTCATTTCAGGCATCTGTATATGGCATGTAAAACTGAGATAGCTGCTTTTGATCATTCAGAACATTGACGGGGGAAGCTGCTGTCAACTTACGATCCGTCTTCGTTACTGCGGTAAAAGACGAGGAAAGGATCTGATTTCCCGAAGAAGTCCTTCTTGTCCAGCTTGTTGCCACAAAACTGCAGCATCACAGACTCCTGAAGCAGAGGGAAGTAATCAAAAATAGACGTTAAACAGCCTCAGGTCAGAAGAAATTACACACAATTGCTTTCACAACACGTTATCATAGATCCTCCTGTTAATTAGCTTTAAATAAATACTGTTATAGAAACGTCTTGGAGCACAATATTACAATGTACTGTGTATCCAGAAAACTAAAGAACACTTATTATCTCAGATCTATAATTAATGATCTAATATTTAATAGTGTTATACGGTTTTTGTAACAATGCCTTTCCTTGTGTTCTAGTTCTTAATTAAGCAATTTCCTTTTTCTCCGGATGAGTGCGAGTTGAAGAAAAAAGCAAAACATGATCAACTTTACTGCAAGGCATGTTGTTTATTACTAGAAGATCAATCAATGGCTCTACCATGATTTTTCTCTCATAATATGTTGATACAAAACAGCAGCTCAGAGCCCACGCTATATCATTTGTAGGGATGGGTACCGTTAAGGTGTTAACGGTACTACTACTTTTATCGATACCGCTTATCGATCCGGTCTTTTAACGGTACTCTCATCGGTTCTTTTGGAAGAACAAAATGAGGTAAACTAACTAAACAAATTGTGAATAAAATTAACATTGCTTTTTATTTAAATCAAATACATAATATTTCACATCAAAAGAAACAACAATGTTTTAACAAACCGTATTAAATAATGTGATGACAGAACTGTAAACAGAAAAGCTGAAACTTTAACAAACTAAATAACTCAGTTACCTCTAATCATTAACCCATGTTTGTATAATTGAGTTAACTCCGTGTGTTGCTGCTAGCATACATAACACCTGACGCCGAAACGTTACTCGTGGATGGGGCTACAGAGCTACTAGAAAGACAGTCGGTGCATTCCTCCGTCTGAATGTGGTGCACTTTTGCAAGATGTTTAGACAAATTGCTCGTGTTACCGCCCTTACATGCTAAAATCTTATTGCACTTTTGGTAACGACTAACGAGCATTGTCCACATCGAGACGGGTAAAGTTTAACCACACCTCGGAGCGCGTTCTCTCCGCCATCTCCTCCGTGTGTGTGTTGCTGCATGTAGCAGCTGCGTGTGTGTGAACTGCCCCGCCGCCTCGCACACAGACGGGAGAGAGAGACAGATCTCTCGTCTGGATTGGAAAGATCGAAAATACTAAAAATAATCATAGACGCATTTTTTTTTTGCATATTAGATAACGGAGTTGGCGACACTAAGACTGCAATATAATGTTTATGTAGCAATAATACATATGACATATCTTTTTTAAATGTCTCCAGTACCGATAAAAAGACCGATAACGTCGGAGTTTAACGGTACCACGGTCTTTAATAATTCAGCCCCGGAGCTCCTTTAATACCGGGGCTCGGTACCCATCCCTAATCATTTGACACTAAAACGTGACATTAACCATTTAGTATTTAGACCTTAAAAAGAAAAATGCTATTACATTTCACTACAAATACCTGTAAAGTGACGCATCTACTCTACAGCAAACAACCAGATGGGCCCTTTTTCAAGAAATAGCTTATTTAGTTTGAGGTGGTTTGTTTTCTAGAGTCACTATTGTGCTCATCTCAAAGTTCAAATGAAGACAGGACAAGAGCGTAAAAACAGTCTGCGCTGTCTTAAACAGAAAAGCTAAGTCTTCTAAAATGGTTGAAAACTTACATTATGAACAAAAGTGGATTTATTGATCTACCAGCACGCAGAAATATAGACCAAACCTCCTCTGTGTTTAAATGACCACTTATATGTTAAAGCAAACCAGTTAAGTCATAATATTGTGAGATAGTGCTTGATGCTTCTTCCTAATTGCAGTAGTACAGTGGTATTTTTAGAAAATACACATTTAGATAGTACACTTAGCTCTCTAATACCTCATTCACACCAACGGTGTTTCAGGGCCGGTTCGGAGCTGGAGCTTGAAAAGCACCGGGTTTTCCTGTTCACACCGCAGCGGAGCAGCCTCTTAGCTCCGGAATCCGGTTCGTTTCAAGCACCAAAAAATTCTCCGGCTAGAGCAAAAGCACCGCATACGTCACGCTTACGTCGAGGCGGGGGCAGGGACAGGGGCAGGGGCAGGGGCAGGGGCAGGGGCAGGGGCAGGGGCAGGGGCAGGGGCAGGGGCAGGGGCAGGGGCAGGGGCGGGATCAACTCCTGAACAACAACAAAAAGCGCGCGTTTTATCCAGTTTGTACACAACGATGGAGAAACTTAACAAGCAGCAGTGGTCCACTGAAGAGACCAGCTACCTACTGGGAATCTGGTCTTCCGAAGAGGTACAGAGGAAGCTGGAGGGGAGCACGCGGTCCAAAGCAATTCTCCAACAATTGCAGAAAGAGATGGCAACCGCTGGTTTTTACCAAAACGACTAGCGCTTCAACACAATCGGCCATTGTTGTTGTTGTCGGTGTGAGCTGTGAGGGGTTTCCGCGCGGTTTGGCTTTATGAAGCAGGCACGCAAACGGTTACGTCATGACGCAAATGATGACGCAATGACGCAGCACCAGTCGGGCCCTGAGCGGTGTGAAAAGAGCCGGAGCTAAACCGAAGAACCGGTTCTGAACCTGAAAAGCTCTGGCACGGAGCTTGAACCGGAGTTGCGTTGGTGTGAATGAGGTATAATTGAGGTCAAATTCTGGTGTCATGGCAACGCGAGTGTTTCACAAATAATGTCCTTGGTGCATCCTTACATCAGAGTCAGTGCAACAAGGGATTAAGACAGTGTTGGGGAGGAGTAAAGTGAACATTTATTTATAATTGTTTTGTTTACAACCAGTTTGTAAGTATATTAAAACTAATGCAATCTTATAGCTCCACAAAAGACTAACTGCCATAAAGGTTATATTGTTAATTGTTGTGTTGATTCAACTTCTTTATGGTTTTGTTGAGTTGTATTGAGTTATACTGAGAGGTGTTTCTAAAATGATGTACGTCCTTTTTTAATATATATTGGAATAAATTGGGATTTTTTGCAGAAATGTTTGTTTTTAACAGCATTGTTTTTAGCTAGTCTGACTTTTTCTTTCTCGCATTTCTGCACAATACTGCCACTTTTATCACAGCTCTTCCACATTTGTCATAGTCCTTTGTCATATTATGTATTTTATTAATATTTTAATATGTATTTCTTTTGTTTTCAAGACCACCATTTTAACGCACCATTGTACACCGAAGCAAATTCCCAATAAACTTAAAAGTGTACCTAATAAACACGTAATGTACGTGTTTGTCCGGCTTTATTAAAGTATGAGCTACATTTGTTTAAAATGGTAACAGCAATTTGATTACAAACAGTCATATTTTGACTTTGAAAAGTACCAGACTAAAGAATAAGGCTTGAAAGAAAATCCATGTTATTGAGATGGGTGGCGTTTGATAAAGATTTTAAAGCAGCAGAGCTGGATTTTAGATTTAAACAATGGATCCATGAAGGCATTACATCATATTCCCTAATAGCTACCAGTACTGGCTTGAAAAGTTTCCAACAGCTAACAGAAACCTGCAATTTGGAGCCCCAGGATTTCTAGAGGTACTTACAGCTCAGGCATCACTTTGATAGGAATATTAAAATTAATGGGAACACCGAATTTGACCTGATTGACATTTTTGTGGGCGCATACAAGGGCAACACCCAAAAGAAACTGGTTTCTAGAATATACTCCTGTCTACAATCTGCCAAGAACCACTCAACCCTATATGTGAAAGCCAAATGGGAGGTAGAAGCTAATATTACTATTACAGAAGAGGAATGGTCTAACACAGGGGTACTCAAATACAAATCTTAAAGGTCCAAAGACATTTTTCAATAAGACAAAGGTCCGTTTATTACGGTCATTCAAACTTTTAAACAATTGCAACAAGATTCTTAACACGAGGTTGCAAAAACAAAAATAATCTGTATGCAGCAGTTTTCATTGTTATTGTGTCTGTGCTTGATCCCTCAGAGTCGCAGTGTAAGAGCTGCACAGTTATGAATAAAGGCAGCTGCACCCTCTTTCATTCAGCATTCCCATTATTGCTTTATAAATGTCTTGCCCACTTGTGTGTCCACTGAGGTTCGTCAGGCCCAACACATCTTCAACAAACTCCCCCTTTGCCTCATCATAAAAACTCACAAACACCAGCAACTGAGCATTGTCAGTGGTGTCAGTAGACTCATCCACAGCTAAGGAAATGCACTATGCATTTTTTATTCCATCACAAAGCTGATTAATCAAATCACCAGCCAGTATTTATGTTCTTCTGGTTGCTGTGGAATCTGAGAGGGGGATTTGCTTGATTTGACCTGTTATTTCCTCTTTTTGTTTGCCTTCAAACACTTCAGTCATGCATTCTTTTATACTTCAGTTATTATCCAGTGGAATGTCCTTACCTACTGGCCTAGTTAAATCAAAGTGGTTACTTTTTTTTGGCTGGGCAGTGTAGTTTTACACACCGTCTTATTTGACTTTCTCAGGACTTAAAACTGTTTTTTGGGGGCAGACCCCCACAGAGAAAAAATATATTTACACACGTAAGGTCATCATCTTAACAGTTTTGTATGCTCATCCGTGAGCAGAGCATCAAGTTGACATGTCTATTACAGCTGAATGCGGCGATTACCATTTTGTTCAGCGAAACGCCTCACAAACTTATTAAGATCAACAGCTTTAGTGCGTTTTGATTCAATGCTGAGTACAGCCAAACTTGACAGTCTCTTCTCTGTTATTGTAGACCGCAAATACCTCATTCCTTCAGTACTTGGGTCCGAATGCTTCTCGTTTTGCACCGTCCCGTTCAAATTAAATCGCCGCCAATCATATTTCCACGCTCGCGCCAGGGCCGGGGGAGGGGTTACAAGACGTGGGTCTTGTGCTGCATTCACTTGCACTCGGACATTAGAGACTTTCTCTCATAAATGTCCGATGAGCCACAACTTTTCTTTCAAAACAAAGCTGCCAACTGGGGTGGCAGCTGGGGAGAGACGAGACACGCATTTTTCCCACCCGCAATCCGCGAAGACCCGCCCTACTCTGCCTCTGATTCGCAGACTGTTGGTGGGGGACAAAAACGCTGACGGGATGCTGAATGTGATTGGACCAATGCGTTGACAGACACACACAGACATTGGAACAGTCGGACATGCAGAGCGCTGTTTGCAGTGGACATAGCGGAGAATTTTGACTCGTTGCGTTGTGGCGATGTCTCGCAGATAACACAGATAATACAGATAATACAGATAATACATATGAAAAGTATAATTTGCTCAGAGTCCAGAGACAGTTGTGGTTCGGTCCGGATCCGGACCGGAGTCCGGACTTTGAGGATGCCTGGTCTAACATATGTAAAATACAATCCACCACCTCCAGCTCTGGCCTTTGGAGAGAATTCTCATGGAAGAATATTATTTGATTTTTTCTAACTCCAAGAATAAAATACCATAAGAATGGCAGACCAGAATCTGGACATTGCTGGAGGCAGTGTAGTAATATTATGGCTGATCATTTCCACATATTCTGGAACTGTCCAGTGATCAAACCCTATTGGCTATCTATAATAACGGAAATAAATTCAATTCTTGGCTTTGAGATTCCAAACAGTTTTGATGGGATTTATTTAGCTAATATACCAGTGGAATTTAGTGTTTGGGACAAGTATCTTCTTAAAATATTACTGACAGCCAGCAAAAAGGCAATTACCAAAAAATGGCTTGTGAAAGATCCGCCAACAAAGGGAGAATGGATAAACATTGTAAATGACTTTTCGTATGGAGAGGCTGACTTTTTCTCTAAGACTCTGTAGTGAAAAATGTGACAATTACTGGTCCAAATGGGTTTTGCACATGAAGAGGGGGGTCACATAACCCTGAGATAATTCTTTTATTTTGCTTTACTCCTTTTGGTACAATAGTCTATAATTCTTGCATAACTTTGCTACTACTGTATGTTTCACACAGATTTGTTGTGAACCCGTTGTGAGGGAGATTTTCCCATATCACAAGAATAATTGCTGAGAACATATTGATGATGTATTACCCCAGTGACCTGTATGTTGTATGTTATTTGTTGTTTCCTTTGCAATGTCTTAACAACTTAAAAATAAAGTACCGGACTAGTGCATCATGTCACGTTGAAAGATGTATGAACCGTAAGGTCGGTCTAATTAGAGAAAAAGTATCTTGAAAGTCTTGAGGTTTTCCTCTGAATGAATCAACAGGGGAAGCAGACAGATCTTACCCTGCAGTTGCTCAGCTCCTCTGCTCTCACGATGAAGGTGCCACATTTCTTCCCTGGGATCCCACTGGACAAAAAAGAGAACAAATTAAATATTCCCTTTACTTTCAAACAGCCAAAGGCCTCGAACAATGCTTTTATAACAGGTAGGACTATGGTTTGAAAACAATATGTCGTCTTTACTCTATACTGCAGGTCATTTTAAACGTGTAACATCAGTTTTATTTTGGTTTTTGTATCTCTTGCATCTTCTTTCAATTCCTAAGAAAAAAAACATTGCTTACACTAATTCTATTTAAAGTATATTACCCTTCTTTCTGTTACAAAGAGCTCAATGCAAACTGTATCTGTGAGAGAAATCCTCTTGATACTGTGGTGTTTTTTACATTCTGCATTGTTTTCACACTGTCTATTTCATAATAACATTGATCCTACAGCACACACTGTACATCGTGGTTTATTAGTATCATAACTTAATGCACTTTACAAAGGCTTGAGCTCTCCGATTAGATGATAAACTGCATTTTGCTGTACTGAATGAATCTAATATTCTCAAATGAATACTGATAAATACTGTTTTCTACTGTATACAGGCAAACAGAAGTATGTTATATTATTCTGCGGTCACTTAAATACTCAAACTACACCACTATATATACACTGTAATATACACATTGACCACACATTTGTACATACTTGTTGTTAATAAATATTGTAGTACAATGTGCACAGTTTTACCTTAACTGCTTATGTTTGTATGTTTGCTATATGTTTTTTTCCTTTTATTTTAAGATTAAGCAAATGTCACCAAACCAAATTTCCCTCCAGGATAAATAAATTACTCTTTTATAATATTCTTAAAATCTGTCATCTGAGACCCCTTGTAGATTGGGAATCCAATATATTCTTCTCAAGTCTCTCTAACATGTATCTTCCTGATTGTGTAAATACATATTAATGTATGCTGAATGAACACCTTTGAAAAAGAGCATCAACATAATCTAAGCACATCCAGTGACATTTCAGCTGCTTGTTTGTTTACATCCTGAGCTGGCGAGGCGTAATATTCAGCCAATAAAGCCGAGGGAGGCTGACCACTAAAAATAGAGCGGATGAATGCCACAGACCGCGGGCCTGAATCAGAGCGCGGACGTGGGAGGGATCATTTCATTTGGCTAAGCACTGTCCAGTACAATAACAGATGTGGAGACACTGATGGCACATTGATGCGAGGCTTTGATACCCCCCCCCCCCAACACACTCCCACCTCCCGTCACCTGAGACACACCGCTGCCCTTTGATGCACGGGGGAGCATTCAGTGCAATTAATTTAGCGTATGAGAAGAGAGATGGCTCAGTAAGGGGCAGATGGAAAAATGGCAGAGAGACAGAGAGAGAGAGAGATGGAGGGGAGGATGAGAGGCGGCTGAGTGACGCTGTACACAGACTAAATGTGATTTTACACTGTGATTATCTTGTGTGCTGATAAAAGATATCTTACATATTAGTAATAAGGCGGGTATATCTTATATTCTAGATTGCCAGCATATTAAATTAATAAGATGTCTACAGTAGACTAAAATGTTTTACAATGGGGCCGTATTATAATCTTGTTCAGGTTCATATTTGTATTTTGTGCCTCTACCGTGACATGTCTCCATGCTTTAATGTTCAAAAAGCTCTTTATTTTTCTCATACTGCCTGTGCTGCAGCACCTCTTTTCACCCTCTGTCTGAAACCAGAGCCCAGTCTGCTCTGATTGGCTAGCTGACTGGCTCTGTTGTGATTGGTCAACCACTTAGAAATGTCCCGTCCCTTAGCCTATCACGTACAATGTGTTGGAGCGCTAGCTAAAATAAGCGAGTGTTACCTAGTGATGTCACTATGATACGGAAGTAAACAAAGGAGTCCAAAGGAGGTGTTTTAGCCTGGGGGGGGGGGGGGGGGGGGACTTTGTGATTTTAGCCTTTGCAGACCATTTACATGCACGAAAAAATGTAAAACAATGTTTCAGAAAAGCAGTAGTTTTAGTTTTGACTCGTCACTGTATGGATCAATTCATTAGTGTACTTTGAATACTCCCACACTGTTTATTATCGGTCACAAATCAACAATTGTACAGTTTTTACCTCCCACTTTACAATCTGTCTTAATTGTATCATCTTAGTATAATAAGAACAAAGACTGAAGTTGATCGTAATCTTTATTCAAGTAAATTAATCTGGAGATTTGCCCACATCCTCTGTTGCCAACCAACTAAGCTCCTGTTAGTTTCTCCTGATAATTTAAATGTTTCTTTAGTTTCAGAAAATGTGGTCTTTACCTTCAAACCTTTTCTCGCAAGTGCCCGATCTTTATTGAGCATGAGCTATTCTAACTACAGATAAGTAGGAAGCGAGATAACTTGTTCATTAGCTACTTCAATCTTCAGTGCAGTTTTAATTATTTTCAACCACTCGCCCGATTGGGTATAATAGCTTAAACTATCAGCATTCAGAGCAAATGGAGAAAGCAGTAGGACGTTTATGAAATGAGACACGAAGTAAAGCTGATTCAAGCTTAAATTCCAGAAATAAGTCCTGTAAGAGTCCTACAACTTAGGCCGTTATGACACATTTGTACTGACTGACCATGCCTTAGTCAAGTAATATAAGTGCAAATATTGTACAATTCTATCATCATTAAATGGGTTTTTGCAGAAGTGTGCAGTACCATTGGAAATGGTGTTGTATTAGACACTTTGAGGGATACTTGAGGTACTTTTTCCTTCATATAAATGCAATTACTCATAAAAAAGTAGCAAAAATATAAAGAAAAGAGTTGCGTGTCTCCCAAGAGCAGAAACAAAACAAAGCAAATGACTGATTTATGTGACTCAAAATGTGATGTGAAGTCACTAAAGTTTGTTTAGATCATACACAAAAAACTGACAATCTTACAAAACATTTCTTTTGTGTGTTTGTAGCATATTGTCATCTGTCGTCTCTGCTGCTCTTTATTTCTGTGATGTGCCTCCGCTCCACTGAGCAGAAGTGTGATGCTTTTGACTGTAGATGTGTTTTTTTGTGTTTCACTTGGAGGCAGCGGAGTGAGTACCAAAACACACACACACAAAGTTGCACACATGTATAAACAAGCACTGCAAAAATAATAGAGATAACTAAAAATAGCTTTGCATATAAAAAAAAGGGGTTAAAGATAGATCGAGAGAAAGACTGCAGGCCGAGGTGATCACGTGACTCGGCGACACGTTATTACATCATATTTCATGTGTGTCTTTCATCAGAGGGCCATTCAGCTGAAATCAGTGATTGATTTCACAAACACACACACAAGCACACACACACACACACCAGCACACACACACCCAGACACACAAACACACACACCAGCACACACACACCCAGACACACACACACACACACACACACACACACACACAGTACAGTATATGCCAGCAGCCACTTCTCTATCACTAGATTTCTCTCTTTCTCTATTCTAATCTCTCTGTCTCACACACACACAGATATACAGACAGATATCCTGTCCGACCACGTCACTTTTGGCTTTGCTTACATCGACATTACCCAGCCGGCCAACTCAATATTCGAATAACCCGATAGTTGTTTCCACCCTAAGAATATGGTCCCAATTTAGAAGTGCTCATGGACTTCATGGATCCTCTATTCATAGTCCCATTCGCAACAACCATCTCTTTCTCCCCCCTTACACTGATGGGGCCTTCTCTATGTGGCAGAGATTAGGCCTTATCAGAGTAAGGGACCTTTACATTAACAATGTTTTCGGTAGTTTAGCCAACTCTGACAAATGTAGCCTCCCAGACTCTCATCTATTTCGCTACTTCCAGGTCCGTAACTGGGTTGAACTAAATAACCCTTCCTTCCCCAATATCCCTCCGGATTCAATAATTGACTCAATTCTGGACACTCTAACAACCGAAAAAGGTCTGGTTTCAAGAATTTACAATTCCATCTCCCGTCTCACAGAAACATCTCTTGGTAAAATCAAACAAGATTGGGAAGAGGAACTAGTCCAAGCAATAGATGATGATGGCGCATTAGCGAGCGTGAACAATAGTACGTCCTGTTCCAGGCTCAATCTTATACAACTTAAAGTTGTCCACCGTATCTATTACACCAACTACAAACTCTCCAAAATATACCCTAATGTCACGGATACCTGTAGCAGATGCCACACGTCACCAGCAAACATGACTCATATGTTTTGGTCTTGTCATCGCCTACAAGGATACTGGAAAAGCATTTTCAAACACCTTGCTGAGGCCTTGGACGTGGTATTGACACCATGTGTAGAAACTGCAATTTTTGGAGTACTACCTGCCCACCGAATGATGAGGAGGAAAACTAAGGACAGTATAGCCTTTGCATCTCTATTAGCACGTAGAAGAATACTACTTGAATGGAAATCCTCGATAGCACCTAAAGCATCTCTATGGCTTAAAGATCTTATGTTGTATCTGAACTTGGAGAAGATTAAATATAACCTGAGGGGCTCTTCAGAAATGATTGAATCTGTCTGGGGCTCTGTGATAGCCTACATAGCTGAACTTAAGACACTTAGGAAGAAAGGGGAGACTATGAATGTATGTTTTTTTTGTTTTTTATATACATGTACGTGTCAGGGTTTCCGTTAGCCGGTAATTACCGGTTTTTAGCTGGTAACATTTATTAGAAACTGGTAAATTCAAAACCTGCCGGTCAAAATGTCCGGTAATAATTAGGGATGTTCCGATCGATCGGCCGCCGGTCATTATCGGCCGATATTCACTCTTAATAGTTTGATCGGTGCTCTCTATAAAGGCCGATCAGGAGAGCTGGAACTGATCGATATGGACATAAACGCGAGTGAAGTATAACCGGACGAGAGAGAGAGATCAGATCAGCTGCTGAGTCAGACGGAGACACGCAGCTCTGATCACCTGAAGCCCCGCCCGCTGTTTAGCGAGCTGCATGAGAAACTGACGGGCTGTCAGGAGAGAGAGGAAGGGAGAAGGGAAAAGAGAGGATCCGTTTCTCCCGTGTTATTATTCAAAGTTAATGTAAACTTTTGAATAATGTACTTCATCTACTACAAGTAGTTTGTTTGAATGTAATAATTATGTTGTTTGTTGTTTGTGGAATCAATTATTGAAAAATGAATCTGAATGTTTCGATCTGTTACGATTATAAACTGAAGCAATATAAAAATGACTCCCATTAACTGAGTTTTAAACATCAGATCCGGTCATAGTCCGGTAATTACCTGCTAACGGAAACTCTGCTACACAATTCTTATTATTATTATTGAAACATGACCGGTAAGTTTCAAATTTGTCCGGTAAAATAAATTCTGTCCGGACATTTGACCGGCGAGAAAAAAGAAAGGAAAAATATAGACCGTATAAATGTAACTCATTGTGCCTGACTAAATAAAAAAAAAGATAAAAAATTAAATAAAAAAAGACACACACACACAGATATACACAGAAAGACATGGACGTAGACAACAGCTCAGTCATTCCTCTCTTTCACTAGATTTCCCTTTCTCTCTTTTGAACACACAAGCATAAAAGTAAACACACTCAGCCAGACAGACACACACACGCACACACACACACGCATGCACACACACACACACACACACACACACACACACACACACACACACACACACACACACACACAGAAAGACATGGACGTAGACACCAGCTCAGTCATTCCTCTCTCTCACTAGATTTCCCTTTCTCTCTTTTGAACACACAAGCATAAAAGTAAATACACTCAGCCAGACAGACACACACACACTGGAGGAGAGGGGTTGAGGCAAGGGTCAGACTACTGATGGCCGGCTGCAGCAGGATTCAAAGAAAAGTAACAACAAATGATTCTCTTCGGTGAGCTGAAGAAGAAGACTCTATAGTTAGTAACTAAAAGTTAGGGGGGGAAGGGGCATTACACTTTGTATTCCACATAGCGATAGTAGTGTTTTTCTTTCATGTATCGAAACTGAAGCCTTTATTAAAACATATAGAAATAGAACAGGGCATTTTCTTAGAATCAAAACACGTATTTTAGTGTATGGCATCAGATTGGATATATAGAAACGTTACCATGATCTGTCACATACTTATGTATATATAATACCTTGCTTATATCTTGTTATTGTTCATTTGTAAATTCAACATATATATTTCCTACTTTCTTGTTTATTTCTTGTCTTTTAACTTGTATTGTACAATGCCATGTCTTTTTATGTTGCTGCAACACAAACATTTCCCAAATTGGGATCAATAAAGTTCTATCTTATGTTATGGTGAGGCAAAACACCAAGGAGACAAAACTTCTACAATAGAATCTGGTATTGGATTTCACTTGCTCGTAAATGGTGAATGGACTGTATTTATATAGCTCTTTATCCAGTTGTTACGACCCCTCATAGCGTTTTATATTTCATCATTCACCCATTCACACCCTATTCATACAGAGCAATATTCCACTTGCTCAAGGAAACTTCCATACAACACTTTTACACACAGTTGGCCATGCCATCAGGAGCAACTGAGGTTAAGTATCTTGCCCAAACATGTTGGATCAATCCCACAACAGCCCGATTGAAGGATGACCGTATTACGTCACAGCCATAGTCACCACAGTTGCTTTTGATTATTGTAACCCTTGCTGGAACCCTGATGAACCCCTGATGAAACTTTAAATGAAGTGTTTACACACAAGAAATTCCTTTCAAGAAGCACCTACTGTATAAGAGCAGCTTCACAAAGAGCAGTGAAAGTCACATCTACATGACTGGGCTACAGGTTTCACTATTTGGTTGAGCAAACTGAGACATTAATCCAGAGAATTCCCTCTGATTATTTCTTTCTGCTTCAGTGGAGGCTTCAGTTCAGTTTAGGCGTCCTCAGAAATGGAGCTGGGCGCTCACCACTGACAGCTTCCCTTTGGGTGAACTGTCCCTTTCCACCACACGCTGTTTACCATCTCAACATGTTTACAGTCTGTCATTAGGCCTGCTGCTGTTTATCTATTCATCTCATTTGACTGATGGAGACAGTGCTCGCTTTCATCAACGTCTTGGCTCATTTTCATGCCCCTGCTTCGCTTCACTTCAAAGACAAACGGCAGCAAGTGATCTCATCAAAACGCGGTGATTTTCAATTCATAGCACCGTAGGAACAGAATCTAAAATCTGCACCTCAGCACAAACTGCTTTTTGTGTCACCTAATGACACTACCCCTCTGATTAGAGTAAGGCACCATAAGCTCTTTGCTTTAAATGATGTGTGTGTAATTAAAATAGCAATGAGTTTGTTTGTGTGCGCATGGTACTACTTACATCAAAAGTTTTTCCATGCGGCTTCCCAGGGAGCCCACTATCTCGCCAAGCGTGCAGAACGCCTGGCCCAGGAAGTCCTGCATGTGTGGAAAAACATGTCATTAGGCTCATGAAATGGGGAAAAGGGAAAATGTGGAGGTGGAAGAGCAGTGAGAAACATTCATTATTTATTTGATAGTACTATATTTAGGACTGATCCAAACGCACCATGTGGTAGGTTTCCCCATTATGGTGACTCAAAGTGTTCCATGATGAGTTATTTTGTAAGAAAGTTAATATAATTTATATTTGTATGACCATGAAGTTGTAAAATGCAAATTACTTCCTGGAAATGTCCTTCTTTTTATTTTATTTAACTAACAAAACCATCTTTTTCACTGACAGTTTTATGATTGGTTGATTGATAAATGAATACATCGAAGGCCCCTAATCAGCAAGTACTTTTACATTTTATATTATTACTTCAGTCCACATTCATACATTGATGTCATTTATTGTCTTATCCCATTAAATCCACATTTCTGATGATACATTTATAAAAATCTCATTACTGTCACTATGTTATAAAAGCACTAAGAGGCAACCATGATATCTTTACATTTCATTAAATTACACATAGCTGATGCTTCATCCAAAGCGACCGGATGATAAAAATCAACCAGAACATACCGACTAAAAAAGAAAGACTAAAGCTAAGAAATTATTGTGTGAGCTACATACAGAACCCTTCTTTTATATATACTACTTATATATATTAATAAGAGACCTTCTGCCTCCCTGATATCAATGGGGTTTCAGGGTATTTGGTGTAACATATTGTAATAGCTGATATACTCCATTCGTAGCTACTTAGGTTGTATTTCAAGATCTTTCTGAGCTGAAGTCATAGTTTTGGCTTGCTTTCTCTTTTTTGCTGTATATTTAGCACGTTGACAGCTAAGAGTGCAGAGGGTCCCGTGTCCTTGGTGATCACTGCAGGGTGACTGAGGAGAGGACTCCGTTTGGGGAGGAGGAGCCTCTGGCCAGCAAGAAGAGCAAAGAGGGGAGGGGGGTGATACAAAGTCTGTTTACAGGCAGGAGGGACTGTTAATGCACTGCTACTGGGGCATCCCTACCAGACTGTGTGTGTGTGTGTGTGTGTGTGTGTGTGTGTGTGTGTGTGTGTGTGTGTGTATGTGTGTGTGTGTGTGTGAAATAACAGAGGAGCAGCGTTGAGTCCAGCGGGCAGTAAGCTGCTTCAAAGATCTTTGCCGGTGCTGAGCAAATTCCCCCCCTAGCCAAGGTCTCCAAACAAAAAGAGATGACAAAATTATCTGGCCTGGACTTCAGCAGTGTGCTGCTAGCTAACAGTTAGAGCCCCTCACAGATCTGAGGCCAGAGGCTGAGGCGCCGCACATTAACAGGCTCAGTGGTGGCAAGGGGAAAAGAATAGAGGTTAGGAGGCTATCTGCGAGTAATAACGATCACAGCTGAATCCCACAAGTCCAAGTCCTGTTTTTTGAATCTCCTAAGCTCTTTCTAAATGCAGTGAAATACATATTATAATATATGTATTATTATGCTTATGAACGGGAAATCCACTTTTAGTTCAAATTGGGCATTCAGATTTTTGTAAATTATGAATATTGTTTTCACATGAATAATTAAAAAGGTGAATCCTGACTCCAAGCTTGATCTTTGTCAGGTGAAAGTGTTTTAAAAAATGGTTTCCACAACCTTATATAAACATCAATATGCTTTATATTATTATAAAATGCAGCATTTTATTTCATTGTACAGTATTTCATTTCGTTTCATTATATAAAATATACTTATTTCTGCGTTTTACTTGCACCATTGTGTCCATTTCACCATTCTCTTGCATTTGATTTCTATTTATTTTTTCACTTGTGTCATTTATTTGTTAGTCTTACAACATATTGTACATGTGAAGAAAGAGCCTGTGACTTAAGATGTTGATTGACAAAACGACCCTGAAGCTATTGTGCATGTGACAATAAAGCTTTTGAATCAATGAATTTTAAATCTTGATAAAGTCCTTTTTTGCTTGTTGCTTAAAGAGGAAATTATTCCTTTTGGTTTTCTAGCTTTGCTCCATTTAGTAAGGGGCTTAAAGTCTGCAGTAACATCCTGACAGCTTTCAAATACTGATGAGGTAACTCACTAGTATTTCACATAATTACTGCCTGCAAACAAAGGAGCTATTTCCCGCTCATAATACTTGCTAATCCTCACATTTTAAATAATGACTCCTTACTGTCTCTAAGAATATTGATGTATTTTACCACCAAAATAAACAAGAGTAAAATAAAGGATTGTGCACCGGGCCGTGACAAGCTTCTGTCAGGATGAGAAAACAACATCATGCTCTTCATCTGCTGGCACACAGGATACACAGCCCCTAATTAGATTTTACTGTACACTCCATCTCTGCACATCTTCCCCTGCAGCCATATCGGCACAAGGTATGCAAACCATATGGCAGAGGAAACA
This sequence comes from Dissostichus eleginoides, assembly GCA_031216635.1. Lineage (NCBI taxonomy): Eukaryota > Metazoa > Chordata > Actinopteri > Perciformes > Nototheniidae > Dissostichus > Dissostichus eleginoides. The sequence goes on along the minus strand of CM062273.1, from coordinate 8,819,778 downwards.
ACATCTGCTGTGACGAGAGGAGGAAGGCATCCTCAGCCATTGATGCTGCCAGGAGAGACGCTGTGTTTCTCTCCGTTTATTCCTCTACTTTTCTCTTATTTAAAGCGACTGGGGATGGACTTCTTTAGGACAATGGAGCCATCACTGCGTGCCAGATCTCCAATCCCACACATCCACAGCGACGACAGGACGCATCCAAGCGTCCTCAGCCTTCATGCTGAGAGTGAGTCGCTGCGCTCACATTGCTCAGCGCTCTCAGTAGAAGCCTGGGGGCTGAGGCTGAGGAAAAGAAGTGCCTGCAGTTGGCAATGAGTTGGCAGCCGGGTAATAGGAAATAGGGCTGGGGGTGGAGATGGAGTCCAGGTTATGGACAGAATTGGAGCAGTGCTGCTGGAGCTTCTGTTTGAACCGAAAGCCAAGGATTGGGCTGAAGGGCAGTGAGATCCCAAGTTCCAGGTTTTTAGATCAAGATGGAGTTGGAGCCTGACAAAGAGAGGCAGCATGGAGAGTGTTTGGGAGAAACTTCAACCTGTAATTCATCATGAGCAGTGGCTGTCATGGTTTTGGATTGATGTTGTTTTATTTTCCACCTTTTATTTTGAAATGTTTTCCTCCTTGTGTCTTGTCTGGTCCTACATCCTCTGTTTGCCTCCCTGTCGTTAGTTTCCCTCCTGTGTCTGATTGTCTGATTGTGTTCACATGTTGCCCTTGTGTTTCTGCCTCCCCTGCCCAGCTGTGTCTTGTCCTGTGATTACCCTTCTGTGTATTTAGTCTTCCCCTGTGCTCCGTGTCTGTTTGTCGTCGTTTCATGTCCCTGCTACCTGTCGTCTCTTCGTGTCCATGTTCCCTGCCTCGCCTATCCTCGTCTATGCTTGTCCATGTCTCCTGCTTGTTCCCGTCTGTAAGTTTGTTCCTGTCTGTCGTGCTCCCCGGTTTTGGTTTTGTTAATTAGTTTCTTGTTTTTTATGTCTTCGGCTTTTTTTTAATAAAGCTCGCTTTTTGTTAACAAACCTTTTTGTATTTTTTTTAACTGAACCTTTTTTTGGGTCCTATTTTCCCCAACCTGACAGTGGCAGGAGGGCACGCAGGGTGATTGCAAAACAACACCCTTATGAGAAAGAGCATAAGCAGGAACAAACAGACGCCTGATGAATGACAAAGCTGATATGATCTCAACGCGTTATTAAAGCCTGTCAGCTGACACTATTATGTTTGGTTTTAGACTAGAAATAGCCTGTCAAAATGTAGATGACCTCCTATCCTCCATTTGATCATTTTGATGAGCTATTACTCCCTATTGAAGTAAGTGCTGAAAGCCCGGAGCAACTCAATGTTTTTATTCCAAATCATCTCTTTTGCCTCATTAGCACGCCATCGTTTAGCTCCGCTCCACTCAATTCCCCTTTGGTACCAGGTACTTTTCTCTGCTTTGCTTTTCACTGTGGATAATGCCCCATCAGCGTAGGTGGGATTCTTATCTTAATGTCAATAGCAAATGTTGCGTAAAAGTAGTAAAATGATCTTTAACGTGATGCTTACTGATCCTTTGATCTGAAACCAAACAGGATAGAGTCTGCACCTCGTCAATTTGACAGACTGACACGTTTTCTAAAGGTCTGGGTTGAGATAATTACAAAATAAATTGCAGTCGCTAATGATGATAACTTTGATAGTTAAAACGAATTTGGCAGGATATTGGCACTATTCACGACTCTCTCTGACCAAGTGAACCTGGAACTTTGACTGAGGTGGAACCAAACCAGTACCAATTGATTGGATGCTAATCGAGAACCAAAGAACTGTTTTGAAGCAAGCCTAGTTTAGTAGAGCCATGCTGTACCAATGTACAATGGAAATGCAGCCATAGGTACATTCATAATGTACCCATTTTAACCAATTGACAAACATTCCAGTACACTGGTGCTCATGACATTCAGGAAATTAAACAACAACTATATAAATGTAAAAAGGCCATATTGATGACTGGATTGACATACTTTATTAAATATATACAGTATAATGGAGAAATCTCAAATGTGTAGATTCTTTTCTTGGACCTGCTTTATATGGTTGCTTTTGTTCAAATGAAACAATTGCTCATTTACAGCGACATCAATTTGTATAGTTTCTAATTGCTATTTTTCACATGTTATTGCTGTTCTTATTTTGACAGCTTTTATATAAGTAAACCACTACACCTCCACACCTGTAGTTATGGTAACATATAAGATATTCATTCTGAGTTTCAACTTAAAGATGCTTAAACCAGCATTGCATAAAACAAATGCAAGCCGGTCAGAAACATTTTGCAGAGACAGAAACCGTGATGTATTTGGTTTGAGCCATAAACACATTTCCTGTAGGAGATTTTAAATGCCAACATGATTTCCCCTGTTATGCCACCCTTACCTGTGACATTCTGATTCATATCAAGCTGCTATTGTAGTGGAAGGGTAAACATTACGCTGTATCATATTTCCATGAATGCACGACTGATTGTTGAACAGCTGAGGTGAAGGGCAGACTCACGTGTTTAGAGAGGTTGTCGCTCTTGCAGTCCAAATCATACCTGCAGGAAAGAGAAGAGAAAAAAGGCTTGAGGAACAGGTCTGTGACTGAAAGGCTGCCACAACTAAAATGAAAAGTAAATGACAAAACTAAGCTTCTCTCCCTCATCACCTGTCATTCATGCGAGGCACTTGTCCGTTAATCACTAAAAAGAAGCGTGTCAGGTTTAAAGTAGGTTCGTGATTATGGCGCTCTAAAGCTTAAGTGATCCGATTTCATGCATGAGGGCACAACAATATGAGTGGCATCAGTATCTTTAATGGCTGTCAAGTGAAAATATTTACACTTCACTCAGCACATTTTACATTTGACCAATTTGAAATATCAGTTGAAGAACAGATATATATACAAAAAGATAACACGGGAAAAAATAAGATATGTTATGGATAATGACACGTAATTATGAAGTTAAAGTGGAGAAGAAGGAGCTGGTAAACATGGTAAGAACTCTCTGCAAAAGAGATAGAAGAATGGATAGATAGATGGATAGATGGATGGATGGATAGATAGATAGATAGATGGATGGATAGATGGATAGATAGATAGATAGATGGATGGATGGATGGATAGTTATAGGGATAGATGAATGGGTGGGTGGTTGGATTCACGTATAGATGGACGGATAGATAGATTGATGATATATGGATAGACACATGGACTGATGTATGGATGGATGGATGAGTGGATTAATGATTGATATTCCAACTATGTATGTACATAGCAGAAACAACTTCTAGGCATGTTTATTCCAGTACTTGGCTCGTAGCAGATATTTGCATCTGCCTGTGAACATGTCCCCAGCAGTATTTGTAAGTGTATTGAGCGCTGCTGACAAGCGTGTCAAATTCCTTGCACGCATCAAAATAATCATCAACCCAATTGGCCAATTACTTTCATTTAAAATCTGACAGGACAGTTGGCAGAAAGTCTAAACATATTTAGCAATATAGTTACTTTAAGCACAATGTCGTGTATGCCACTTTTGATTAAACTTTAGAGAGTAAGTCCTGCAGTCCAGCGATTAAATTGTATTTTGCAAAAACAAAGTGATGTGGTTTTTGATTGCCGGTCTTTGCCTAAGCTTAGAGGAAGGAAGCATCCCATCACTGCCTATAACAGTGAAGAATCACTATAGCAATGGCAATTATTTGCTCAACGCTGCATAAAAAGAGAACTCGAGGGATTCATCGTTGTATATCCATAACGTTGTCTGACTCACAGTTTAAAAAAAAAAAAAAAAAGATTAAGAATCGCAGCAGAAGAACCAGAGTTAGAGATATCGTCTTTGTTATTCCACACATTACTCTTCCTTTTAAAACCTGGCACATTTTTTACAAAGTACTTATAATAGGGATTCAACTATCATAGCTTCTCTTCGTCTGACACATTTTTCTGCAGGAGCGTTCATCCAAAACCATAGGTAACATCACGCAGGCCAGTAGAGCAATTTATCCAGCTTTATTTTCTCCCTATAACTCGCCACCTTGCAGGGTGTCTCAGGTGTGTGTGGATATGTGTGTGTGGAGCGAGTGCAGCAGCGTGCAGCGGAGTGTGTAAAAGGGGAGAGCCTGAGTGTTTCTTTCTACAGACAGCATGCCATGTACGATAAGGCGACTGCTGACAAAACTGTGTGTCACTACAGGAGGGGGGGGGGGGTGGCTCCAATACAGTGATGTTAATAATGTTATTCTGTAAGAGCAAGAAAACACGCCGCTATTACGCAATACGCCGACGGCAAAATGCACAGGTGCGCTTCATGTTCTATTCACCCCTCACCTCTGTCACTCCAAAATGTTCATGAAAGATTCATGAAATTTGATTTAATAATGAGAGACCCAAAGAGAGAGCAAGACAGAGAGGGTGGGGGGGTTAAGCTTAATGCTGATATATGGAATGTAGTCGAATCAAGTCAACTGCTGTTGTTAAAGTAAGTGTTTCACGATCTGGGAACAAAACGTAATTGTGATTATTTTGAATGATATTGCAACTACGATACAGAACAGACTGATCAGTTTTGCAAAAATCACTTGACCAATCACAACAGAGCCGGCCAGCTAACAGAAAATGAGCTTAATAGAGTCCCTTTAACACATTTTGGGCTTCTTCCGAATGTTGCACTAGTTCATATGACAAAGAGTGTGTACAGAACAGGCCTGCATAGTAAAATGAGAAACCGAAGACCAGTATGGCCGAATATAGATGGATTTTAATCATATATGAATAATGTATCATCATTTGGCTGCACATGTTCACCCGCCTACACACATACACACCTAGAAACACACATCAGAGTGTGCATGTCCCACGGCGCCTCGTGAGTGCACATTTGCTGTGTGTAGCTGAGTGAGTGTGTGTGTGTGTGTGTGTGTGTTTATGTGGATGACATCACTCTGCATCGGCACTGGGCCAGTCAGGGTTTCTCTCGGTCCTGAGCTGTCTGTCTGTCTTGGAGGGGAGGCTTGATGACTAACGATGGTACACAAACAAACAGCACCGTGAAGGAAGACAAACAACGAACAACAGCACACTGACACTTGAGCTGCGTCTCCTCGCAGCTTGGAAACCTTCGTACGGATACAAGATGCTGCACAAATGTTTTATTAGCACATGTTCGCTGCAGTAATTGGTCCTGACACTTCACCCTGAACGCTGTATTTTACACTTTAATGTATGAAAGCACTTTGAGTTTTGAAGCCGAGTAGCAGTCCTTGGAGTATGACTCCTCTTATGATTTGTTGCCTTTGAGAAAAACATATGCTAAATGAGTGTACTGTATTGATTATTAAAATGCAGGATATGAAAAAGACATTCATATTGATACGAAAGCATGCTCTCTTGCACAGCCAAGTGGGACACTTTGGACTAAATAAGGGTCAGACTTTTTAAATGTCATATCAATTAAACAAATGTTGCTTTAAATACATATACATCTACATTTGTGTTTAATGTAGATTGTACATGTAGAAACATATATTTAAAGGACTTTATGATTTGGTATTAAGTTTAGATTGTATTGTTTCTAATACTTATCGATTATTGAATCTATTTGTGGATTATTATTTTTCCAAAGTCAAGTTTTAAAAAAGAAATTCCCACCATATTTATTTTACAATCATTCATCATATATGACAGGGTTTTGTGGTTCTTCTAGTTTAAAGATAAAATGAAGAAAAACACAATTGTAATGTTGTTATATACTAATGTTAACTAAGTTAAGGGGGCCCTAAAATGTTTATTTTCAGGTTCATATCAGTATGTAGTGTCTCTACTTTAAAGAGTCCTCTCCTGCTGATGTTCAGGTTCATATCAGTATGTAGTGTCTCCACTGTGACATGTCTCCATGCTTTAATGTTCAAAAAGCTCTTTATTTTTCTCTGCCTGTGCTCCAGCACCTCTTTTCACCCTCTGTCTGAAACCAGAGCCCAGTCTGCTCTGATTGGTTAGCTGGCCGGCTCTGTTGTGATTGGTCAACCGCTAAGAGATGTCCCGCCCCTTAGCCTATAACGTACAATGTGTTGGAATGATAGCCAATATGGACCGGGATGTCACTTTGTTCCAGAATTAAACAAAGGAGTCCAATGAAGGCGTTTCAGTCAGTGTGTGGGAGAGAATCCCCCTCTGGAGGGAACACTGGGGTTTTAGCCTTTACAGACCATTTATATTCAAAAAAACCAATGTAACACATAACAGGGAAGGGAAAACCCCCAAAAACATAATAGAGCCTATTGTTTCTATTTTCTGTTTTTGACAATTGTGTGTGCTACTTACTGCTGACTGCAAAAACTCTCCATTGCATAAGATCGGCTTCTTTTATTACATATCATGATTTCATCGTCTGGCCTCTGTAGCCTTGCAGTTAAGTGCTAGCTCGAGTCCACCATATATGCATAAAAAGCACATCCATTACCAGCACCATATAGCATGGCTTTTCCATTATTTAAGGTTCCTATACATTTGAAATATGTTTCTCCTCAGACAGAATATTGATTACCTGCAGTTTACTCTGGAAAGACTATCTTTACATTTGTGGCAATAATAAAGTTAAATAAAATGAACCGCTTTATTCCTCTTTTTTCCCCTTTTTGAAGGATAATTTACGTCATAGTTTGGGGTATGCGCCACTTTTATATACTTGAATAAGCAACCATCCACCTGGGGGGCTTCCACTGGCTTCACTGAGCATTTCAAGCTCCAGAAGAAATAGCACAGAGGAACACGGTTGCCAGTGAGGTGGGGGTTAACAGGATTTCCAGGCACAGATAAGCAGCAGAGGAAGTAAAGTGTGTTGTAGCTTTGGGGTCTTCGGGTAAAGAGAGCATGGGATGGTTTGCGGGGAGCTCCGTGGTGCATGGCTGTATGGATGTCCTCAAGGGATGAGGGAGTGAGGGAGTGAGGGAGTGAAGGAGTGAAGGAGTGAGGGAGGGAGGGAGGGAGGGAGGGAGGGAGGTGGAGGTAATGAAGGGCTGGGGGAGCTACAGTAAAAAGCCTTGCAGACCTCAGGATAGAGGCTGAAGCAGCAGGCGTAACCACTGGTTCTGTAATGAGAAATCTGAGAAGAGATGTGCGTGTTTTAAAGATCCACATGAGTAGCGAAGAGTAAATGTGTGTGAGCAATTTTTCTTTTTCTGAGGGCAGACGTGTGTGTGTGTGTGTGTGTGGATGAGTGGGGAAGGCGAGCCAAGTCCTGGCTGCAAGTGATCGTAGAGCCATCAGCCCAGCAGACATTAAAGAGGCCTGATGCTCAACCACTCGACAACATGTCCTAGAGGGAGACCGCTACACACAAGTTCACACAAGTTCACACACACACACACACACACACACACACACACACACACACACACACACGACCAGCAGTGAGCGTGTCTCCTTGACCTTCACTATAACCTCCTACAGCTTGTAAGCAGCAAGGAGCCCCGCTGACAGGCTAACAAGCAAACAAACAAAAGAGGCATTCCATATTTCATGAGCAACCATTGGAAAATATAGTGAAAATGCGTGAGGCTGGAAAACAACAGAGAAGAAATTCACATTATCATAATGACTTGGACAGCTCGACGTTTGGGGCTACATGAGGATATATTACTTTTTTAAACTTTTAACAGCACTAGACACAAAATACAGGTGTATCTGATGTGGACTGGAGGGCATGTAAATATTCTATTATTAGCTCAAATAAATATGTCACAGCAGAATTCATTGGACTGTACGTCTCAATGCACTTAAATATTATGAACCAATCAGCAAAATGATCCAACTTTTTGTCACTCACATGCACGGCTCACTTTTTAAAGAGGCCCTATTGTGCTTTATGGGGGTTTCCCTTTCCTGTAGTGTGTTATTTAGCTTTTGGTGCATGTAAATGGTCGGCAAAGGCTAAAATCCCAAAGTTCCCTCCAGAGGGAGTTTCTCTCTTTTAACTTCTACATACTGTTAGGTTTTTTATATTGTTGTTAACAGTGTTTCCGCCCCAGACCAGGGCTGAGAGGGCATCCACCCCGAGAGCGCGGGGGGGGGGGGGGTGAGCCGTCCCTTATACTATCTCTTAACGTCACAGGGACACCCCTCCTGGCATGGTCCTTGGAAGATGCGGCGGTGTTTTAATTTTTTTCGTCACAGGAACGCGCTTTGCTGGCGGCGAAAAGAATCCCAGCAGACTCCTTTGCCCCTCCAACAGAGGGATGTCCTTGTCCTTTTTATTTTTCGTAATTTCAAGCGATAAAAACTCTTGATCTTCTCTCAAATTATTTAATTTTTTTGGATGCCCTCGGCTCGAGTTCAGGGCGTTCCGAGCTGAATAAGAGCGTCAAATGACGGCAAGACGCCCCCCTGGCGGAAACGCTGGTTGTTAATATTGATTTCATAAGATTGAATATCATTATTGAGAGCTCCTTCAATAGAAGAGACTTTTTCCGCCAAATCTATCTGTACCAAATGGTCGATAACTTGACTTGTCTCTCACTTCATTGTTGACAAATTATTGTTAAAAATGTACAAGTTAAAACACACAGACACAATAAAAAGCCAATTTTTTAAAATATCGTGACAGATTTTGGTTCATCATATGGATGCCAAAACCTTTTGATCACATTTCAAGAGTTGGGATCTCATTTTGGAGATAGGAAAAGGTTACGACATCCAATTCTTGATGTCTACTATGACTATGTTTCTGTTGCCTCATATAACACAAACTGGTAAATCTTCTGAATATCAACAAACAATTAAAAATTAAATGACGTTGACAAACGATACTACAAAGGAAAATGAAGGGAACACACGATGGGACCTCAAAATGGGGCCCTAAAGTTGTTTGTTGTGTTGCAGCTGAAGAATCATCTGTTTTTAGCAGAGCTGGTTATTTTTGAGCAGTAAGGGATGAGAAAAGTCAGTGCTGACCCGGGGATACCCACCCACTGCTTAAGGCACTCAATTAAATTTGTATGATCAACTGTGTCAAAAACCGCACTTAGGTCTAAAAGGATTAAGACCGAGCAATCTCCTGCCTCTGCTGTTGAAAGGAGGTTGTTTGTTACTTTCACAAGGGCTTCATTGAACTGCATAGCATCCTAAAACATGATTCAAATTGGATTGTTTTTTTATAAAAGAATGTTATACAAAGATATAATGAGTTTGGCAGAGGCCGAAATCCATTCACATGGATTGCCTTATGCAGGTTTCTCTATTGATGCTTGGTGATTCTATTAACATACTGCTGTGAGGACAGACTTTGCTTTCAATGGATGCCAACGTGAAATGAACAATACTGAACATGCATCAAAATCATCACAAAATGCCAAGTGTATGAGCACCTTATTTTGTCTCAATGCATTGTATGAATGGGATGAATTCAAATGGAAACACCGGTGGAAAAAGTGGCATGAAAACTTGTCTTTTATTTAAAAGGGAGAGGACTACATCTCTTTCTGCGCAGACCATGAATATTTCAGTCTAAGCTCAATTTTGCTCCACACAGAGCAGCACCCACGCATATACGTCAAACACACACAAATACGCTAAGACACACACACACACACCAACACCCATAAGTCAATTGTTAACTCACAGGTCAAAGCGTAGATTCTGCCTCTCCTCAAAGAAATAGTCCAGGATGAATTTGCGGACAAAGTCTGGGTTCAGGGTGTTGTCTATGACTTCTGTTCGGCCAAACTAGAAGAGAGAGACCTTTTGGTTAATGGCTGCAGGACGCATTCAACAAACTACACACCAGGAAACACAGTGACCAGAAGAAAAAAAACAATGTTGTACAATACAGTTCTAGTTAGTGTAATAAATACTGAATGTGGAAAATGTTAGAGTAGCTTTTTCATTTTCTATTTTGCCATTTTGTTTTCTGCCTGGTAATTATATCATATATTTTTACGATGTTATGTCATGTTTGTTGATCAGTAAATTCCCCTGAGACAAATGGGTTTTGTGATATTGGACATTAAATAACATTTGATTTGAATTCTACCGCTGTTACACAACATTGTTTAAAAAACACTTAAAGGTGGGGTATGTAATTTTGGAGAAACCAGCTCGAGAGCTCGAGTGCGCTAGAATTTGAAAGTACACAACCGGAAAAAATCTGCCCCTTCCTTCAGACTTCCTCACAGAGCCCCTCCTCCAACACACACGAACGCGCACATGACCAATGAGGGCACCAGATAAGTTTGTGCACAGATGGAAGGCTGACAGGCAGGTAGGCCATCCAGTTATTTTAGCCGGGCCGGCTCAGATGATTGGTCGTGCTTTTTACAGCGCCACGGCTTCCACAGATGACATTTTTTTATGTATTTATTGTCAAAGCATTTAATATATTCATTGCTATCGGGATGTTAAGAGCATTCCATGGAATATAACAACAAGTGTTTCTGAAGTGAATTACCTACCCCACCTTTAACAACATGACAATATTCTATATATTGGAGCTAAATGTCCAAAAAGTGTCTAAGAGTCACTTGAAGCTAACAATAAACACTGGTTTCTCATTTCATTCAATTTAGTGATGAGTCTGAGATGTAGAAGGTAAACAATATGGCCTTTCCCCAATTCAGGCCAAACTTTTGTGGCCTCTTTAGTATAACCGTTTTTTCTCTCCATCCGGACTCCTTCCAATGTTTTTGTTACCTATAAATTGCCGTTAAAGGTTTAATAGTTAAATTGCTATCATGGTTTGTAATAGTCATGCAAAAATGTTCATGTCCTCATTAAGTTAGCTTAAGTTAGTTTAGTTTAAACTGTTTTAATTTAAGTGACTGATGCTAAACGTAAAATCAGGACAATGGGTAATAAAATGAACCAATGGAAACACTGGTCATATAGAGAGACCTAGGGAACTTTTCTAAGATCACTTCCTCTCGTTCATTATGGCATGTTTTGCTAGTTAAACCAATGCTTGTGACCTTGTAGTACTCACAAACGAATCTGCACTTTGCAAGCGTCAATTATTTTTGCATGTCAAGCTGCCTTTGTTTGCAATATGCATGTAAGCAGTGCTTACAAATCACTTTTGTGAAACAGGCTCCTGATCTGAAAGAGACCCGAGGGTAATTAGACCTGTTCTAAAATGCAATCAACCCAAACAGAAAGAGAACAACACCACAATACATTTCATTTGGACTACTAAGGGCCCGAGTTTCATTTAATGGGAAATAAGAAGACCTGCAAAGACCTCTAGTTACACGGCATATACTTAATCTATTTTTGCTACACAAACATTTTAATATGAATGACCAAAGGAAGCATTTTCATTAAACATTACTAATACGTGCAGAAAAAAAGCCTGCATGTTATTTGTTCAGCATAAAACTAGTAGTCAAAGTCAAAGTCAACTTTATTGTCAATCTCAAAATATGTTTGTACACACAAAGACCGAAATACTGTCTCCCACAGTCCAGAGGTATAAAAAAAACACACATTAAAATACAAGAACACTCAATATTTACAAAGAAAACCCAAAATAACCGTTTACGTAAGCAGGATATATATAAAAAAGGATAACAAAACAAGAGGGAAAGAAAAAAGAAGGATACTTGGCATGAACTTATAACTTGACAGATAATGTAAGCTGGGTCACAGCCAAAAGAAACTTGCTGAAAGGCTGCCATTAGAGATACTTTGAAGCTTTCACCGGTTATAAATGATTCCCCCACCACCCTTGCCCTTGTACTCACCTCTCTCCATTCCCTGTTGGCTATTCCTTGGGTGTACAGCACACAAACTGTTGAATTAGAAACAGAAGAAAGAAACAAGAGAGGGTTAGATTGATTGAAGAGTGTTAACAGTGCAAGCCTCGCAGAGAAGTCAGCTGAGAGCGTGTTCTTTCCCCGGACCTCAACATTAGAGGAAAACTTCCTAATTAAATGTCACTAGAACTTTGCCTTGCAGCATGATGGTATTTCAGAGGGGGGGAGGGAGGGGGAGGATGATGATGATGGGGCGAGTGAGTGTTTGTGTGGGTGTAGGAAGTCCTCCTTATTGACATTCCAGCGTCTCCATCCGATGAAGTCGCAGAGTGTTTTTTGATTACGAACCACGAGTGAAAACACAGCGAGGCAATCAGCTGGCACTAAAATGACATTTCATTTGCATTCGAGCAGCCGTCACTGTATTCACACACACACCCGTCACATGGCAGCGACTCACTACTCTGAAAAGCCCCCGGGACCAGACACTTGGAAATCTGTTTTAACTGGTGAAATGTTTTAAATATGCAACAGTGAATGGTCGAATGGTCAAATCCTATGTTAATCGAGTAATACAACCACACATTTCTTTGCATCAAAATCTACAGAATACAAGTTTGCAGTATTTTTTGTTCCTCTCTCTTGCAAAAAGAGATCCTGACTTCAAAGAGATAACCTGATAAAATAAATAAAAGGTGATATATGTTTGTTCTGGTTTGGTACTTGTTGTTTGGTTTTCTATTTTACTAGGGGTAAACTAGATAATGGAGCCTGGTCAATATTCCCATAAACACTTGATCCAAAAAGCTTTTATCAATGATCTAAACTACATTAGATGTGTAGATTTGAGTTGAAAAGGTAATACGTATGCCATTAAAGTAAAAAATGACCTGATTAAAGGTCACCTATCATGCTATTTTTAGGCAATAGCATAGGTCTCAGATATATAAAAATATATAAAAAACATGTCTATGAAGTGTTTTGCTCAAAATACCAAACAGATCACCCATTCTAGCCACGCCTCATATCCCTCTATTTCACTTCCTGTTTCAAAAGTGCTGATTTTGGGTATAAAGCTTAAAAAAAAAAAAAAAAGATTAAATAAAAAAGGGAGGGGGCTGAGCTCATGCGGGACCCGGCAGCTACTGTCTAAACTAAATACTGCCGTGATGAAACGCCATATCATGGATTATCAAGGATTATTTCTGAAACAGTATGGAGCTCAAAGGCTTTCTCTCTTGCCGGTTATACCACAAGGTGAGTTCCTTTTTATTTCCTGCTTCTTCACACACATGCTCTCCAGTACAGGTTAGCTCTGAGTGTTAGCGATGCTAATGTAGACACCGACCATATCACGTCCAAAACAGTCGGGCATTGTTTCTGATAGCAACGTTTCTGGTAGGGCCGTGGGTGTAAAGCAAGCCCACATTTCAGATATTACGTCATATCAGACGCAAATCTGGATCAGCTCCGTTGTAGCCCCGTTTTTAGAGATTTGGGTACGGAGGAAAAGAGAGAGGGTTTTATTTTCTGACGCTGCGTAAGTTCCCCGACACACCGGGGACACATATTTATGTATAAAAGACATCAAAAAGTGCATTTTGCATGATAGGTCCCCTTTAAGTTAAATTGTATTTTGAAACTAGATAATAATTACTCTGACATTAAACAACACAAAAATAGTAACGAGTTTATAAACTGAGAAACCTCTAACTGCTAATGTGTAGTTAGTTGCTGTTTATTGCCGTGTTCTGACTCGCATCATAAGCAAGGCAGAGCAACACGTTTTCAACTCATTCCACCTGAGTAACAGAGGTAGCTAACTCTAAAAACGCCACAACAACAACCTCTGACTGCCCTTGTACCATCTGGTCGCACGACAGCACTAGAAAAGAAAAGGACGAAAACAACAGACATGAGCCTGGTAGCTCGTGTTGAGTGCTAAGTGACCACTAGGATGGTCTGCCTGGATGTAAGACCCTCCATGGGGACCTTCAGTGTGCCACTACTGTATAGCTCAGTCATTACAGACACTGTTCTATAGGAAGTTAAAGGTCACATATTGTGCAAAATCCACTCTTTCCTGTCTCTTCTACATCAACATGTGTCCCCTCTGTGGAAAGAGATTCTGAAAGTTTCAGGAAAAAAGATTCTCTCTCTTTGTGTCCTGATCCATTTATATAAAAACCTGTCTGAAAATGAGCTGATCAGATTTTGGCCACTTTATGATGTCATAACGATTTTTTGTCTTGTGTAACCATTAGCCAATCACCAACCAAGGTAACCCCCCCCCCCCCCCCTTATCACCTGAATCTCCTCCTAGAGCACCATTGTGTTCTTTGTAACCAAATATCTCTCAGAGGGGCGTGGGGAGGGGCTCCTTATTTTCATCTAAAGTAACAGACAGAGAATCAGCACTTTTGAAACAGGGCTGAAACAGAGGGGATTATGGGATGCTGCAATGATCTGTTTGGTGTTTCAGCCAATCAGAGACATGTTCTGTATATATCTGAGACCTATAATATATTGATGAAAAACAGTATCATAGGGGACCTTTAAGAGGTTTGATGATCGCAACAACCAATGTGTGTCCAGCATTGTCATTTAAAGAGACAGTAAACTAATGTCTTTCACACATTAAGGCTGACGTTTTGGTTGGTTGTGTTTATCTGACATGGGACTGCAGATGGAAAGAAAAAGCTAGATTTGGTTCAAAGCATTGTCCAACTCTGTTCGAGATTACAGATAAAAGTTCAGTAGGGTTGTTTATGAAGGAGTATTGTTAGTTAATTACATACAGAAGATTGTGTTTGCAATGTTCCAGTAAAAGAGTATGGGAACGGTAGCAAATCGATGTACTGCTATGGACTGGGGCAGGAGCAGAATTGACTAAATCCATCTAAAAGAAAGACGTCTTGAAAATAAACATCAGTTAAAAGAGAGGAAGTATCGGTTAGTTAGTTTGTGTCATTGTGTGACTTCAGTCAGTCCGAACCAACTAGACAGAACTAACCTTAAGTCACACAATAACAGAAACAAATCCAATGGATCCAGGCAGCAGTAGACCAGCAACATCTCTGTGTAAAATGACTGGTTTTATAAATGGAGTATAAGAGAGGATATATAACAAATTGAGTAACCCGTCAGAGAAAGCTTTCTTCAGGGTTCCTGCAGGTTTCGCCAACTCAAATTTAAGACTTTTTAAGACCTTTTTAAGACCACTTTGAATAGAATTTAAGACCTATTTCACGGCAAGAAAGTATGAAGGAAAATTGCTATGAAAGAAGAAATACGTCCCATAATGACTTACAAAGTAAATGTATTCATGTTCAACATAAGAACAATGACTGAACATAACAGCATAACAGTACAGAACTGTGTTAGCGTGTTAGACAAAAAGTGTGTGTGTGTGTGTTAGGGCTGTGCAATTAATCGTATTTTAATCGCAATTACGATTTTGGCCTGCCACAATTACGAAAATAAAATAAGAAAAAACGATTATTTAGCTAGGTTGTGACAGTGCACTACAACTTATTTGATCTAATTAATTTTAGTCTAATTTATTTGTATTTATCATATTTATATATGTTTAGTAGCTTGTGGAAGTGCGCTCCAAAATATTTGTTGATCTTGTTTATTGGTATTTATTATTTTGATATTATTTATTTAAATGTATCATTTATTGAATTTATTTTTGTATTGGTTTTTCAGTTGAATTATACGTTCAGGGTAATCAACAGTTACAAAGATACTGTTCAAATTATTATTTGTTTTAAAGTTCAATAAATGGATGTTTTCAAAGTCAATGAATAATCGTGATATCAATTATTGACCAAAATAATCGTGATCATGATTTTTGCCATAATCGAGCAGCCCTAGTGTGTGTGTGTGTTGTGTGTGTGTGTGTGTGTGTGTGTGTGTGTGTGTGTGTGTGTGTGTGTGAGTGTGTGAGTGTGTGAGAGAGCGAGAGCGAGACAAGAGCTATATTCAGAGCTCTGCTGCCCTGGCTAGTGATGGCAAAATGAAGCTTTGAATGAAGCATCGAACCACTTGGACAATTGTGTCGGAAATATGTTCATTTCTCGAAGCTTCAGTTACACCGACCTCTCCTGGCGAAGTGCAAGGCTGCAGTGGGTTTAACGTATCTTTGCCTTGAAAAATATTCTATGCACAAACACACTAAGACTGAATATCATGTTCTATTTGCAATTAAAGATTGATAATTGTGTGTATTGGGTTATTGAGAAGAGACTAGAGAGTGCTGGAAATTTTTTTGGGCGGAGACGGCCTTTTATCAGTTATTAAAGGATTAAAGTTGAAAAGCAATGATTAAAAGTTCATTCCTTTCCGGGCTTTGAACCAGCTGCGCAGAGGACATCGCAGCATTCAGGCCGCCGGCTCTATCCACTGGGCTATCTATTCCTTTAACAATTAAACTGTTTTTATATTAATCATAATTGTCTTTTTGTTCACAACTTCACATTTGGAAGTGTTTCCCGAGCCAGAACGACCTATCTTTCTTCCTGGCTTGCTCTATAATGATCCAATTCAAATGCAATACCAACAACAACTCAACAGCAACAACGCAAACTACGACAACAACCCACACATTGCGCATTGTTTAGAGCGGTTATAAAGTGTTGAAGCGCTCAAATTCGAAACTGTTTCAACCTGTCACCTGTCAGAATAGAGACGAGGCAGTGCATTGAATCGCGTGATTGGACCGCGAACCAGTCAAGTGATTCATTCAAGGAAATGAAGCAGTTGCTGGTTCGGACGTCACATGTCACGTGATTTGAAGCAGTTGCTGCTTCTGACGTCATATGTCACGTGATTTGAAGCAAGCTTCGAATCACTGCTTCTATGGAAAAGGAAGTCCAGGGTTGAAGCTCCGTTCGAAGCTTCAGTGTCAAACTGCCATCACTAGCCTTGGCTACAATCTGTCATCGTTGCTGTTGTATGATTGGTGTTTAGCTACGGTATTTAGCGTCTACAGCACCTCCGCTTTTAGGGTTGACGTAGACCCAAACGTCGCCCGGAGGTCCCCCGGTGTTGTTGCGGGAGCTGCTGCACTAGCTAACGCTGCACTAGCTAACGCTGCATTAGCAAACCAAACGCTAATTTATTTTGCAAAAGGTGCAGCGGGCTTCAAACACGTTCCCCTCCACTGGTTTCAACCAAGCACTAAATTCGATGTTTTCCAACCAAATACGGTTGAACTTACACTTCCCCATATTTATTTGTAAGTAGATTCGAAGATACATGAGTTTCTGACTGCCGCTAGCTGAAGCTTGGTTGCTAGGTTACTAGCTGGGTGTTCTCCAATAAGGGTCCGGGGGAAACAAAGTTAGTGATTACTGGTTCCATGTTGATTTATTTCAATACAGATTGTTGGGGGGAACTGAAAGGCTCTTACCTGGTTACTTTGCAGCCCGGACATTTCCCCCAAAACACATTTAGACGCGATCGCAACACAGAAGTACCTTTCAAATCCCATCATTTTTAAGACCTTCTAAATCATATTTAAGACCTTTCTTATTTTTTTGGTCATATTTAAGACCTTTTTAAGGCCTTAAATTCAGATTATCAAATTTAAGACTTTATAAGACCCCGCGGGAACCCTGTTTCTTTAAATATTCCAAATAAAGCAAACCCCTTTAGATCCCAAACTGTTTACGCGTCATTGCAAAATGTTGGTATGTAATAATTCTTCTCTCTTTTTTTGCTGGGGCCTATTTTTATTCTTCTTGCTAGTGGTAGTGTTGTAACACACGGATGTAATTGTCCTTGATTTCAATATGAGCCTGTCAGATGCAAACACAGAGGAGGAAAGGAAGGAGAAAAGCTGCCTGGCAACGGAACAGAGACAATAAGACAAAAGGAAGTCACTGCGCCTGCCACGAATAGATCAAAGGATAACATATACAATATAGTGGGATGAGTAGTCTTGGAATACAATAAAATAGTGTTATTAACAAAGTGAAATCCGCTAAATGTTAAGAAAATAAAGTTTGTTCATAATTAATAATAATCTTACTTCTACATCTTGAAGCTGTTCAAGTTGTTTGCGTACCAAATTAAGAAATTAACTTTGACACGCTTTGGGTATGAAAGGAATTTACATTTTAAATGCACGAGAGACACGTTGAAGCCAAAAGGTGAACTTATTTTTAATGTAGCGTAAAAACGTTAAATCAGGGTCCTAGAAAGAAAATCACGAAGCAATCAGACACTCAGAGCTGGAGTTTATCTTGTGTCATCTGATTATGAAAGCAACACCTTCCTCTGAGGCGACTTGCATTATCATTAATTGCAACATTAATTAATTGTAAATTTATGCCTGAGTACATGTATGAGCTACCACCTACTGATGAAATGAAATGACTGATTTAATCATGGTTTCATTAACACTGAGACTGTGAGTGAAAATCATCCTATTTGATTAAAATCTAGTTTTTCCTCCCAAAAAGTGACATTTCCATCTTTTAAAACGAACCACCTGCTGAGCCCAGACAAGTTGTAATATTTACCAACATTTAGTTTTCCCAAATCACCGCCGTGTTTGTAAAGGTCACACTGTTTTTGAGTGCAGCCATAAAAAACAGTAATTACCGTGTGTCTGGTGCGGTGGCAGAAGTGCTCAAACTTGCCGTGTTTTGGCAGCATGTCAGTGTGGATGTTGTATATGTTGCATTGTGGGTGGTGTGCAGAAAGGGGCTCAGCTGCTGGAATATACAGTCATCCTTTAATCTCGCAGTGAAGCATCAGATGACACATGGTCTCTGTGTTATTGTGCGGGGGGGGGGAGGATAGCGATACATCAATCACATGCCCGTAAATAGGGATTCATCTTTGGCAATCATACCGGCGCACTTTCAACTCTTCCTATTCATCGGGAGGATAATGGGGGGGGAAAGACATCGACAATTGCACCGCCATCTTTATTTTGAGAGCAGGAGATATCCACGGTGTTAAAGGCCCTTTTTCCACACACTGATCAAAGCACATACTGTATAAACACACAAAACACAGGATTGTTGTCCGGCTTTATAAGCTAATATGAATATGGTGCGTGAGCCTGCCTGGGGCCCTGGCTGTGTGCACTTGTGTGCGTGTGTGTGTGTGTGTGTGTGTGGCTCTGCTGAGGCGGTCTAATGCTGTGTGACTGGGGCCAGTGCTGTCAGCAGAGCAGAGACATGGACGCAGCACAAGTGCCTCCTTGCATAAATGTTGGGGTGGGCACGGATGCTCATTCTCCTCTCCCATCGCCTGACACTTATAGGTACAATCCCGCAATTCTGGGAGCTCATCAATTATGAGTTCATGCACACCGACCAACACTATCAGGGTCACACATCAGCTAGGTGGCAAAGTGCTGAATATTTTGGGAATGAAGCAAGGTGATGCTGAAAAAAGGAATGCATGGAAACGAAACCCCATGTGAGAAGAGGGTAAAAAAAAAAAGAAGGATACATGTTTTTCATCTTCGTATTTTCCTTCCATCATGTTTTTTTATTTTTAGAGGGCTTTTAACAGACAGGACTGTCAAGGTCTGTTACGGGAAACAAAGCTGGCACGACAGATGAAAACAGCAAGAACTACTTTACTATATTCAAGCTTGTGTGTGCACATGTCCGAGAACGTGAGTATGAAAGGGTCTGGGGCCTCATTTATAAACGGTGCGTATGCTCAAAAGATGGCGTACGCCAGTTTCTAAGCAATGTTTGCGATTTATAAAAAACCAACTTGACGGGAAAATGTGCGGTCCTCCACGCAAACTCTGACCCATGCGTACGCACTACGCACAAAAACGGGAGAGACGAGAAACTGCGACACCGTTGGCAGAAGGAAGAATGGAGAGAAATATGTGGAAATAATACCATAAATAAAATGTTACCTCTCATTTATCATATATGAAGAATTCATTTTCACAAATTGATTAAAGCCAATCTTAAAATGATTTAACAAACGCCTGTTTGAGACTCCTCAGTGCACACAAAAACATAACTTAGAGAAATAAATAAATACGGAAATGTTATTGATCACCCCTCGATTATGTTCTCTTGTTAAGAAATGTATTCTCATAAATGATGCGGTATGCAGAAGGATAGAATTACTTTAAGCGGAGGCCGTTTTGCATTTCTATAGGTTGTATAGATACGAGCATGGTTTTATATACTATCATGTTTAATCATGTTTTATGCCGTTTGCTAAGACTTGATAAGTCGCTCATAAAACACAGAAGGTATGGAAACTAAGAACACCATACATTTGGTAGATTTGGCAGCTGATATAACTCAACACATTAGTTTTATTTCCTTTAAGTGGTGGATATAGAGTTGCTGCGGGGGGGTTGAGACGCACAGGCTGCAGTGGAGACGCTGCGCACAGCTGATCGACAGCTGGAACACAAACCACCAAATAAAAAAATAAACATTAATTGACTCCACTCCGCAGGGATCCCCCGATACTTTCTTACAGTTTCTCATCATTGGGGGGTCTCCTGTCCCCGGCACAAACACACTGACACACTGCCTGAGGAAGGTTATGTGTATTTTCTCATTAACTTTTTTCGGACCACTTATTTATTTATTTTGGTGACGATCCGACCTTCATGCTGCTACTCTGGTTCAAACTGCATCCACCAAACAATGTGATTTGTCTCCACCTCCCCAAAAGAACCTAAATGTGACACGGTGTGAAATGTCTTTTTGAGCTGTTCTGTTGTCATTTCCTGCGATCTTCTTCATGCAGTCAGTCAAAATGAATATTAATACGGGGCGTTTCTTTGACTATTTATAGGCAAATATGGGCGTTACGTGAAGCCCGCAAAAGCTGCGCCGCATTTCGAGTTGATTGTGATTTATAAAAGGGAAACCGGCGTAGGATGTGCCGCACGCAAGTCCTACGCCGGTACGCAGTGTACAGTTTATTTGCTTTGTCCTACGGAAGCAACCTTCCCATGTGAATCCTACGCAAGGCTTTCTAAATGAGGCCCCAGGTCTCAGCATTTAGTCAGGCTGTGTTTCATTTTAAACAATCATACTGAGAAGGTAGTTACAGTGGAGAAACGATATCTTTCTCAAATGTTTTGGGGCGACTGTGGCTGCGAGGGAGTGCTCTCGTCTTTCAACCAGAAGTTTGTGGGTTCGATCCCAGCCTGTGCAGTCAACATGTCGATGTATCCTTGGGCAAGATACTTAACCCTGAGTTGCTCCCGATGGCATGGCCAACGGTGTACATGTAGTATGTAAAGCGCTTTGAGGGGTCGTAAAGACTGGATAAAGCGCATATAAGTACAGTCCATTTAAAAAAAACTCTTTCTAAATGAAATAGTTAATGAATTAAATGGTCAACCGCTTAGAGATGTCCCGCCCCTTAGCTATCAAGTACAATGTGTTGGATCGCTAGCCAAAAGAAGCGCACGTTTTACATAGTAATACTACTATATATTACATATATGTAATAATTTCGGTGTATCCTGACTTTACATTAAATGCAAGTTTTTCCGTATTTGACAGTTTTTGCTATGGCTGAATTTCAGTCTGTAACAAAAAGGAATAAAGCTTGAAATCCCAAGTCTAGTGTTTGTACCAACACTAGAGTTGCTAAAGATAAAACAATTCTCCTTAATGAGAACAGCATGTTTACAAGGAAAAACATCTTCAACCCAACACTTCACGTCTTTCTATCAAGGACAATTACTGTCGGATTGCAGTCTGGGCCTTTAAAAACCACTGCTGTCAGGGGAGTGTGTGTGTGTGTGTGTGTGTGTGTGTGTGTGTGTGTGTGTGTGTGTGTGTGTGTGTGTGTGTGTGTGTGTGTGTGTGTGTGGTGTGTGTGTGTGTGTGTGTGTGTCCTTTAATCCGTAGGAGAGAAGTGGCTGGTTTGTGTGTGAGGATGATCTGGTTCCCCTCACTCATGTTGTGAGAGAGAGCAGTGACGAATACGACCCATGATATATGCAAATGTCTACTGATTCACACAGGCGAGGCAGAGCATGTGAGGAAATGTGTGTGCTTGTGTGGCGCAAGCAAGCCTTAGTTTGTACAGTTAATATCTGCCTGCATGTGGTGCATGTTTGTCTGTGTTGTGTGTGTGTGTGTGTGTGTGTGTGTGTGTGTGTGTGTGTCAAGCTTACTTGGATCAGACTTGGAGAAGGTGTCTCTGTCAAGCAGGTTTCTGAAAAACAAGAAAACAAAGAGTCACGTGGACATAAGAAAAATAATTGCACAGCTCTTCCAGTTCAACAAAGAAAGTGGAACCCGAAGTTATTCCATTATTACAACCTGGCCTAATTAGCTCGCTCACTGACCCCGACAACTTGTCTAACCATAATCCCCCTCCGACTTGATTAACAAAAGCCATTTCATCCAGCCACTCAGGCAGCAACATTAAACACACTATAACATCCAGCTTAAAGTGGAGCCCATTTATATTTTACACACACAGAGAAAACAGCAGAAGAGAGGACGTATTTTTCACATTTCTGTCCTCCCTGGGTGCCAGAATCAACAGTACAGGCTGCCATCAAATTTACATGACACTCCAGTCTTTGCTCTTTGCATGGGGAGGGATAAATGCACCGAAGAGTCCCATCCCAGAGCAGATGCTGAGGCTTGCCAGGGTTAAACAGCTCTGAAGGAATTAAATATGCACACAGAGACGACAAGGCACTGAGCGGAGGAGAAAGGAAGAAGAAAGGCTCAGACTTGGGGAACCCGGCCTAATACGTCATTTGTGGTTCTAACTCTGGGTCATTTGTTTACACTGTCGACATCCCAGGAGGACAGGGAGGGGAAGGACAACTCTCAAAGGAGCCGCTGTGAACCCTTCACTCCGCTTGTACTCCTGCCAAATCTTACATAAAGCTTTCATTGAGCTAACCTAGAAAGACAAAATAATATGAGTGCATTGAGCATCAGCAGGAAGTCCTGCGGGACTCTTTACCCCAAAAAAAATGTGGGGAAGCTTTTTTACACAACATCAAAAGGTAATACAGGCATGCAATGTTTAATTATACTCGATTTAATTACATTTTGGATTGATTCAGAGGAGGGAAAGGGAAAACCAGGAAACATTTTCTCCATATAATATGATCCGGTTTCACCCAAATCCTCTTAGTGGCATAAAGCCTTTCTTCTCCCAGGAGATTGTACGACCCGCTCACGAAGCTACATTCAGGGTGCAGAGTAGGACTGACAGAAGCACCACTCTCAGTATTACAGTCAGTGTTGCATCGAAATGATTTCAAAGCTGTTTTTTTAGAATGCAATTGTAACACAATGGTGCCTTAAAGACCCAGTGAAGTGTGCGCCGGTGCATGATCTGTTATGCTAATACGTATAGTAATGACCAAAATTGTCCATTGGAACCCATATAAAAGATGTTGGAATAGCAACGAATTTGACGAGTTGGAATTTTCCGCTGGGAAATCCGCCTTAGTGGGCGTGGCTTGCGATCTACTGCGTGACGTCAGAAGATGGGCTCAGCCGAAGTGTTTACATTCACCACCGTTCATTTTGTCTCTGTTTCAAAGGAATTTACCAACGTTTTTGAGCGAGTTTTATTGGAAAGTGTTTCGCAGTCGACTGGAAGTGATTGCCAATCGAGGAAACCTGACAATGGAGGCGACAGTGAAGAAAAAGGGAGGAAAAACACACGGGAAGCGATGCATTGCCGCTGGCTGTGGTAATGTCAATTCTGCCGAAGTGGCGATGTTTCTGTTACCAAAAGATGAAGGTGAGTGGCTGGTGTTATTGTTTCGTAGATTCGTAGATTGTTTATGAAAAATAAAGGCCACTGTGTTTGTGTCTATTAACAAGACTATCATGGCGGCGGCAGAGCTCAAGTCGAGTTTCTCCGCCTGGAGATATTCTCACTATTTCACTTTTGTCGAGCACAAAGAAATGAACGTTTTAGTTAAATGTAAGTTGTGTCTTGGCGGGTCAAAGATCCTATCGACTGCCCAAAACAGCAATTAAAATCTGTTGAAACATCTGCAGAAACAACATGCTGGGACGAAGCTAGTAGCTAAGACCACAGACCCAGACTCATCCGACGCCACTCCACCTCCACCTAAGCAACAGCGGCTGGATTGGCACTTTGAAACATATCTTTGTGTTTGTGTTTGTATAGATCACATTGCTTAGCAGAGTTCAGTGATGCAAATGCATGTCAAGTTGATCAACAGGTTGTATTATTCTCCGATGCAATAACAGTACTGAAATGAAGGCTACAGTATAAGGGCATTAATGGGTGCCCTTTTTTAAGTAACTAAAAAGTTACTTTTCACAGTAACGCATTACTTTTTGGTGTAAGTAGTGAAGTAACTAGTAATTGTAACTAGTTACTGGTTTTCAGTAACTAGCACAACACTGCATGTGAACATGAATGTTGCATCATGCTATGAACAGATGAATGTATGATCAGGTGATGGCCAATCCTGTGTGTAGATCTACTCTAGATCTATGACAAAATATTGTCCTCAACTAAATTGACTTCCATGGCCACTTTCCTCATCTATCCTGTCCGAAAAGCTGTCAAAATCACTCATTTCTCTCGCACCAGTATCACTTTCCGAAGTCTCCGCCATGTTTACAATCACAACTGGGCCCATCTTGTGACGTCACAGCCGCTATCGTCTGCAGCAGCGGTAGGCTCAGACTCTGAAAAATTTGCGATGTTTATCTCGTCCCTCGCACTTCCTAAAAAATTATTTTAGCCATGAACAGGTACAATTATATGTAAGAAATGAAACTGCCATTTCATTTTGGCGCAAAAAAATGCACTTCACTGGCACTTTAAGTATATATGTTGTGTTTAAGTGTTCCATTTTGCTAAATGAAAGGTTTGTGAAAGCAATCCAAAACCCTTATGACTGACCAGAATGATTAATTCAACCATTTTGCAAGTCTACCAATCTTATCTGAAATCATGACAGTTTTTATATCAAACCATTAAACTTGTCCTCCTCCTGAAGGGGTTTAAATCAGCTCTAATAAAGGCATGCAACCTCCACATTCAGCCATTCAATGCATACCACATTGTCGGATTGAATAATGTGTTTACAAACCATATTCTGGAGAATATAAAAGTGTCTGGTTATACTGTGCAATTCAAATGGAAAACGAAGTAATAGTTGTATGCTGCAGGAGATCTTACAAGTTTTTATGGATATTTGAAGCCATTTCTTTTCAGTTTCCTCAATCAAATTAGGAGACCTTTGACTTACTCAGATCTCAGTTGACCTTTGCCTTCCTGCTCCATGAAGCCAGAACAAACTTCCCAAGCCTTCCCAGTGTGATATTGATTCTTATTAGAGAGATTATGAGCATCACTCTAAGCTGTAGCAGCGTGACTTCGTCCATATTGTGCTGTCCTGACAGAGAAATGGAGAGACGATGGGGGGGGGGAGAGGGGAGGGAGGCTCCTGATATCATGCTAGCTGCGGGGCGAGCGTTCTGTCGCCCGTCCTGTCCTGTATGACAAGCAGCGAGCGTCTTGAAGCCGTTGATGGCTAGTGATGTATCTAGATCAGGCTCTCGTGTTGTGCTGATCCCAGTGTGGCCCAGATGGTAAAACACCATGCTCTGCTGCATGCTGTCAGGGCACGCCTACCGGATTTTCCCCGGCTTTGAGACCTTAAATAAATGATAATAAGCGATAGAATCGGGCCTGGGCTCATCGTGGCTGTGTTTTTGACTGGCGGAAAGTCTGACAGATTGAGTAGGAGTGAGAAGTGGGCGACTTCACCTGCCAAATGGGATACATGTCCGATAAAAAGTAATACAGTAATATGTTGGCTCTAAGGAGTGTATGCAAGACAGGACGCACGTGTATGTGTGTGAGTGCTGGCAGAAGTGCACACACTTATATGGATATGCTAACCTGCCTCTGATTCGTGAGCACCCTGCGGCTTCCACCTGGCCCTGATAGACACGGGCGACTCTTTAGAAAGCCCTTTCCACCGCGGGCGGCCCTGGAAACGTCTGGGCGGTCCGAGCAGAGTGCCTCGTTGTTCATCAAACATTTACGAGCGCGGTCCCTCCTCGACACCAGAATTACATTTGAAATCCCACCAGTTACATCACAGCCACCTAAACATGGCAGCTGGAGCTTTAAATACCTGTATGTGAGGAAAAAAGAGGAGGGATGCGGGGACTTCCATCTGCGAGAGCAGGAGATTACATTTTCCAAGATGTGTTCCTGAGAAAAAGGGCTTCCACTCCCACATTGCTGCAACCAGACATAATATGAGGATAGAAATGTATCTCAACAGGGGTATAGGCTTGAAATAAGTATATTTTTAAATGATGGTTTGTTATTTAATTGAATATAACGTAATATAATATATATAATTTTCCAGCAATTATATGAAAGATAGAAGGCGCTGCATTCAAAGGAAAGATTGTGTGAATGTACTATACACCGAACCAAAATATGTAATTATCAGTTTAAGTAACCCATCATCTCTGTAAACAAGATATCTGCATATGAATGTAGAATCTGAAGGCATCACAAATAAAGATTTTGGTAGTCAGAAGCATCCTGTTTCCGTTTTCATTTTACATGTGGACGAGATTTTAATCATGCAGGTAAACAATCAAAAGAAAAAAGGTAAAATTATAATCTTAGACATCTTGGAACCCGTCAGCTATCTGGCGTCGATTTAGCTTTTTATTAACCTCGATAAGCAGGAATCTGCATATGAATGCAGTTATACAATCGATAGTCGTCATCTCTCAGCCCCCTTCTTGCATCTTTACGTTGCTATAAGACTAAAAACAATGACAGCAAACAGAAGAGTAAGTCTCGGATACACCAGATCCCCAAAATATTGAAGAATGCCCAAAGGTTAAATGCAGGCCTGACCAATTTGCTGCTCTAGGCAAGATTTGAGCTTTCTAACTTACCTGATTATGGGGGGGGTTGCGCCATAGTTTATGGGCGCTGTATGCAATCTAGGCGTAGTTCTGTCAAGATAAGATAAAAGGATGTACTTTGTTGATCCAAAATCGGGAAATTGTTTTGTTATGAAATTTAAATAAAACATTTTTTTTTTATATAAAAAAAATCGGCGCCCCCCATAGGTTGATGCGCCCTTAGCATTCGCCTATACTGCCTATGCCAAGGGCCGGCCCTGGTTAAATGGTTTTCAGAAGGTTAGGATCCAAGATTGTATAATTCAAGGGGTTTACCATATTGTATTTCAAGTTGTATCCCTTATAGAGACTTTAACTTCAAGAGGAGGGATGTTAACGTTGCAAGATAATGAGATGCTGAGAAGGCAAAGAAGTAAAATCTCAAGCTAATGAAGCAATTACGAAGAAACTTGACTTGCAAATGATTTTGACATATGGTGAATCTAACATAATTTAGCAGCTTAGAGCTGGATATCTTCCTCAGGAGTGTAGACCAAAGACAGAGCTTAAAGAAGAGTAAACGTTGGATGCACATATAACAAGACTGTGTTCTAAGAGCAGCGACTGGGGTCTCCTTCTCCCTGTCTATCTTTGTCTGTAAAATCAATGAACAGAAAAAAATCCTATAATAGATTGGAAACACCCACCGAAATACTAACGGACATGGGGGATTCCCTAACTGATACTAAATAGAAGCTTGTGTATATCATTTAAAATGCTCCCTTGAGACGTGTTATTGTCCTTCATTTTTAATATCATCCCTTAAAAGCCATTTATAGTATGCAGCTGTGTCGATTGCTGTTTGTAAACACACATTGGCCCGTCCTCCTCAGCTCAAACAAAGCA
Source organism: Dissostichus eleginoides (assembly GCA_031216635.1). Taxonomy (NCBI): domain Eukaryota; kingdom Metazoa; phylum Chordata; class Actinopteri; order Perciformes; family Nototheniidae; genus Dissostichus; species Dissostichus eleginoides. The sequence continues at coordinate 8,792,252 of CM062273.1, read as the reverse complement.
ATGAATCAGAGAAACAAAGAGTCTGTATCAGAGTCTAGGGTTGTGATAAAGAGGCCGATTTGACAACCACTTCTAAATGAGACTATACATAACTTTTTAGGAAATTACTCATGGGTAAATGAATGTCTACCCATCAAAGGGGTCAGTGTTTTGATCCCCACCCTATGTAGTCAATGTCGAAGTATCATTGGGCAAATACTAACATCAAATTCTACTTGTCCTGCAGTCATGTATACTGTAAATCAATATGTATAAAAGCTTCGGCTAAAATTACATATCATTTAATTTGATACCTGTAGTAGTTAACGGGTATACTGTATGTCAGACTTGTGAAACAGCCATCAACACAACGATTTCAACGATTCCACTTCCTCCATCTACCTTATGTGAGTGCCTACGTTTTTAGCATGGGTAGCCCCGGAGGGATTAAGAAACATTAACCCAGGCAGTGTTAATGCCAGTCTGCACTCACTACATCCACAGGAGCAGAAGCAGCAAGGAAACCTTCTCAGCAAGAAAACTTCCTCACGTTGTGTTCTTAAAGTCCAGATTGCAGCGTGGGCGCTAACTCCCATTGCGTAACCTCAGGCCACTAATTTGACATTTAGCCCCCGAGCCAATGTGCAGGTTTTCCTCCTCAGACAAATGCTTCTGCACTGTCTAATAAAGAGGTACCCTCAGTAATGAAGAGCACAAGAGTGTCCTGCTGGGAGGATAACTCCAGATCAATAAGGTCAATTGAGTCTGACGAAAACTCAGAGCTGTGCCGATCAATCAACCTTTGAAGCACCAGAGACACTCTTAACTCGCAACGATTTCCCCGGATGCTCAGTGTGTGTTTGTTTCTGTTCCAAGGGCAAAGTGATGTGCATCCAATAATGAACCAAAGGAATCCGTCCCTCAGAGAAAGTGACAACATCAGCAGTCGATGTCAAATTGAGAATAATTCATTTTGGACAGTTCGAGCTTAAGTTTTACAGTACAGCATTTTATTGATGTTGCACAATGACTCTTCTTCATTCATCTCTTTCAATCAGTATCAATCTGCCTTCGTCCTCCATTGTGACCAACAACGTTAAGATTGAGCTTTAAAGCACTACAACTTCATTTCTGTATTTCTTTTTTAAAAGATCCTGAAAAACCTCCAAATCACTTGGGCTAGAGTGTAAGACTGTATATGTTCACCACAGCCAAGACAGAGCATCACATTTAACAAGTTGTTTCACGTCGTTGTTGGTCTGCAGTGAAAATACAGTACAGTTACTGTGAACATGAATATATTGAATACAGGAACATCAGGTGAGTTGGACCTGGAATCATTGATCTACCTTATGAACAAACTTAAAGAAGTATAGTTAAAACTTTTATTGAAGCAATACTTAGGCGCTTTCACACCGGAGTACTTTTCCCCGTACTTTTCCCGTTTAGTTCCGATAGTTCTTGGGATTTTGCGTTCACACCAAAAAGAGAACTTACTCCATGAGAACTTTTCTCCCCTTTTCAGTCCCTGCTAGAGAGCAGGTACTTTCCTGGGGAGAAAACAGTTCCAATTTCTGATTGGCTGGGCGGATTGCAAACCACGCCCCGTAAAACTCTGAAAAGTTTTGTGAAGCCGCCATTGTATTTGCTGGCATTAGCATTATTAGCATTAGCATTAGACCAGCGCACCAACGGAGAGAGAATAACTTATGGCAACACAAAAAAAACATGGGAGCGGTGGAGTGATGAGGAGGTGTCGGCGTTCTGGCGATTTACTCGGAAGGCTTCTACTGAAGCCAGTCCCCAACTCCGGGGACTTCCGGCCGGGGACTTCGGGTGGCAGTATACGCTGTGAAGTTGTTTGCGGCCTGCCAGTAAACCCAAAGCAGAAGAAGAAGAAGTGACGTCAGCGGCTTCATTTGCGTAATCCTCCCTCAGGGACTTATTCCGGTGTGAACGCGATCTGCTCTTTAGTTCCATGGGGGAACTAAGTACGGCAAAGTACTTGGTGTGAAAGCGGCTATTGTGTAACAAAATAAGCTTTTGCTTGCCTACTTCAGTAAAATGACATAGGCATTAGCATAAAAAAAAACACTTTATGCAGAATCATCCATCTCATTTATGTTAGTTGATTACTATTGTTCATGTATTAATGTGTACGGCACTTTAATGTTGCAGCTGGTAGGAGACGGAGCTAAATGTATTTATTTGATAAAAACTGCTAGGTAATTTTGTAATATATATCATGATTTGTAAGGTGATATATGAATAATGTGAATCTGTAAAGTAAGTAGTGACTTCGATTGTCAAATAAATGTAATAAAAGAAAGATGTAAAACTTGAATCTAAAATGGGGGTACAAGAAGAGAGTAACTTAAAATGGAAATAATCAAATACCTCAACATTTTACTGAGGTACACCTAAGTAAATGTACTGACATTTGACCACTGCTAATCAACATATTTCATTTTATATGAAAGAAAGCAACTGCAAACCACATTTCAAAATGTAAAGATCAGATATGTACATATTTTAGGCTATAATAAATATAAAGCATAACATATTACAACAACGTTATGCTGTGATGTATTCACGACTTGCTCCGAAAGGTAAAATTCCTGGATTTCTTTTTTGTTTGAAGCACAACTCAATTCAACTCACATATTGCACTCAGCAGAAAGCCATCAAACGCTAATCTGATCAACAGAAAGTCTTCCAATGTGCCCGCATCAATCACAGCGATGGAGGAAAATGGCTACGCAAAAGATGAAAGCCGCGTAGCAGAGAGGGCAGGAGTTCAGCTGGTTAGTAATGTGATGGAGCCATGTCAGCTCTCTGGGGTATCCTGGTGAAGCTACGGTGGCTGGCTAGGGCCTTAATTAGGCAAAATTACTCCTTTAAAAACTCATTAAAGCAGCCGCTCAGCATGACCTCCGAAAGGCCTCCTCCGCTTTGGTCCCCTCGCATGAGACCGCCTTGATATGTTGGTTTAATGCTCTTTACTCTGTTCCAGCTAAATGGTGGAGGAATGGTAAAGCGGAGCACTAATTATTCAGGGGCAAAGCCATAATAGGGTGAAGCAACACTAAGAAGGACAAGTAGAGGGGAAACTGCGGATCTAGTTAGGCTGTTTTGATTAACGGGGTTTAATTAAAAATGGGTTTAAACTTAAAGTTGGACTTCTTTGGTTTTTGTTGGTAGCAAACAGATTTACATCGTAATTAATTAGAACAAATGGAATCGATGTTTAAAAATAATAGGTGTGAAAAATTGTTAGACAGCTAAAGAATAACGAAAAACTGCTCCTGGAGGAATCATTGCATCTAATTAAAATGGTGTATTAAATAACTATATCCCTCTTGTTTAAATGAATGTGTCTGGCAAACCTGCTTAATATTGCAGCGATGTTCATGAACACTACTTAAACATACGAAACATACGAAACATACACACAGGATTCCTCCTGTTCCAACCAGTCTGTCTGTCTCTTTCTTCACCTTCCTCGTGTAAAGTGCAGCCTCGGCTGTGACACATCGACCTGCCTCTCAGCGGGTCAGCGTCGGACTTCAATACAGCCACATCACAACACGTCAATTCTTCGACGCGATACACTACCTAGCTTTTGTGCCCAAAGGTCACGGCTATCTCTCCGCTGTGGACCACTCAGATCAGGTGACAGCCACAGCGGCGTGAACACCGACATCTTTCTGCACAAACATTCTCCGGCAAACTATGCTCTGTCTGTGTGTGTGTGTGTGTGTGTGTGTGTGTGTGTGTGTGTGTGTGTGTGTGTGTGTGTGTGTGTGTGTCATCAAGGCCTTGGGAACGGGAGTGATAGGCACTCATCAAGTCAAACAGTGCTGTTGCAGCAGACTGGGCGATATGCTTCTCACTAATGCACAATATTGGACTAGAGTTAATCAATCTGTCAGTTCTTCTGCTTGACTTCACACTTGATGAGCGCCGCCATGGTCTGGATTTATCGAGTGAATGAGGGCTTTCACTGAAGGAGGGGATCTATCCAGAATGAATGCTTCAGTAGCTTTGTAGACATGCAAAGACACCAGAGTGGGAAAATCTCACCACCCACCAGCTCCGGGCTGGTGAATTTTGTGATGGGTGAGGGTGCTGAGGGTTCCTCTGCCATCAGCTCAGCAGCTAAAAATAGTGACCAATCAATGTGTTCTGCCTAAAATATCAATGGATATGTCTGTCCAATAGTGGAGCTCTACCGGCAACTTAATCTCATCGATGATAACATGACAGCAACGGTATTCAGAAGAGGTGTAACACTCCATATCGATGGATATATTGATTCAATTCACATGTTATCACTGCAGAGTAAAAACATTGATACCTGTCATCATCTTGTTACGCCTTTATTAGTCATTCCAGTGGCACAGCTGTTTTATCATTCTGCCAAAGCACGTTGTGGTTAGTTCAATAAACAGCATTGGCGAGACAGGCAGTGTGTGTACAGTGTAACTTTTCGAGACTCAAATGAAGTTACCTGCCAGCCATCTGCTGATTAAAGGTGGTTGGATATAGAAGTTAGCACCAACAAAGTTGGAGGTTTGCTAAAGGTAGGCTGACTGTTAAAGTGGAACAGCTATTATCACTTTAGTTACAAGCTAATCACCAGATTTGATCAGCAACCACAACTCTAACAACAGGAGGTCTGTATTTATTATTTTACTAAAAAGACTAGATTTATAAATACTGGTAAGAGCCCATAATATCGTATCATATTTGAGTCACTTTTTGACTTTAATTGAAATGAAATCTTGCCGTAGGAGATTTGGGATTACGGCTAATATCGGATCATTTTCCAAAGAATCAATAGAATATTCTACCGTGATGAAAATGATTTACACCTCTATTATCCAGTGTAATATAAAACAAATTGACCACATGGAACTGTATCAAGGCTAAGAGCATAAGTAACAACGTTTAATCAATAAGTTGATCAAGAGAAAATTCCAGAGCAACTATTTTTATAATAAATTCAGATTTTTATAAATAAGGTGAGCTGATTTTTAATCTGTGACTTAATACCAGGCTGAAAAATGTCTCTCTGCCATCTCTGCTTGAGTCTGTTGCACCCGACCGACCACACGCAACACTGATGTCATGCTGTACTGACTAAATGTTGTGCTTCATCCATGCTAATGTATGAATCTTTGTATCAAAATTCAACTGCTTTCATTCCACACTGCATCTTAGCAAAACATGAATAAAATGTTGAAAATAAAAAGCACTGCCATTAGTTTCATGTTGTGCTACATTCCTGCTAATAACACATCAATACTGCAAAGATCATGAACATTAAAATGTCCAAATTGTGATTGCAATTAATATAAGATTAAATATGCACCCCTAAGATGCTCCTTTTTTTTGGGAGCTGGCTTTATGTACAGCTCCTCCTTGGAGATAACCACTGACGAAACAACACCTTCCTTTAATGGTGGTATGACTCAAACTCCTTTACAACCATTAAAATAATTTGATGCTGCACTGCATGCCTATCCACCCATTTTCTATAATTTGTCCTAAGGTCCCAATCTTATGAATGAGAATAGCATTTTTCTAAGAAGCACAGATGATTCATAACTGTTAATATAGAGGAGCTTTTCTTTCATGGTGCCATCATTTCACAAAAACAATTATTTTGTCCAGATGGTGGCTTCATCATTGTGGAAGAAAGGTCTTCACAGGCTGTGATCTCAAATGGTTCAGGTCATTAACGCGCTGACTTCTTCTGTCGAGTCATTATTCAGGCTTTTATCTTGGACCGACATAAAACAACAACAGCAGCTCCGTCTACTGCAGCAGCTGGCAGATTTGAGGTCAGCGGAAACATAATTCAATCCAAAGTCTTTGTTCTTCTGCTCATTATGCCTCTCAAAAAGTTTTTCATGACATAGTTTTCCCGTGGAATAATAACTTTGGAACTAGATGAAGGTGAATTATCAAATAACACACTATTTTTGACTACGCCTAAATAATTCAACATTAAGGTGTCATATTTCTCTGTTTTTTTGTATGATACTAAACTACATTTCTTGATTTATATTTTCTGTAAACATTTTAGACAAAAGTCAATTACGAAAGTATTAATACGTTGAAGATTTAGATGCGTAGTTATGTTAACACACAATAAACTTGGAACATTAGAATGATGTGGATATAATGACAAAACAAGTAAAAGTAGAACAGTCGAATTAACAATTTAAGACATACTCTCTGCTACAGTGTATTACAATATTAACATATCCAAAGTCCTAGATTCTAGATAACGATGGTGATTAAAAGGAAAGTGTTCATTAATTATTGAAGAAACAAATAATGCAGATGCTTTCATACCCGGCAGAATAGGTCACTGAATGCTTTGATGTATAGTCAAATAACTACCACATTTTTATTATCCATTAATATTATTATTTTTATGATGGTTTGGTTAATAAATTAGCATTACAACGTAAAAAATTGGCTATTGCAATATCAAGAAGTGCAAGTTGAGGTATTCAAATTGATAAATTTGTCCAGACAATCGTCAAAAAGCCAAGAGAAAATTCATTTTGTATTTCAAGGAATTCAATTTCAGTCTCATCTTTTAATCAAACAATCACAAGAAGACCATAAAGGGCTCAAAATAGCAAAGCAAGTTTAGATAGATAGATAGATAGATAGACAGAGAATAATTACGATAAATATATATAAAATATTCAATAAAATACACATACTGGGATTATATGACTACAGCAGATGAGTGTCATTGGCCAGTTGCAGCTTCCAGAAATTAATCCTTTCCTCCCAGCTCCATCTATAGCACACCCCTTTACTATTGCTGCTATAATAGAAAGAAGTAAAGGACGGTGCTTCAGTAGTTAAACTGCTACAAACCAGCCAAACACCTGCTTTATCCAGACCACAAAATGTTTTTTGTGGCACGAAAAATTGGCAATTTACTGTGATAGAAACATAAATCTCACAGATGTGCATATACCACCTGGATCAGAGCAGTACAGTAAAGACAACTCAGACTTCCAACTGGCGACCATAAAGGCAACCCACTGCCAACAGACGCACACAATTCAGCTGTATTCATCTTCAAACTCTCCATTTAAGTCCCAGCATCATTCAACTTCCACTGCTGTTACGAAGATAAAACTGACCCTAATCAGGATACTTTGCACGCTAAAATGGCATTGAAAACGGCGTGGTGCGTTTACTCTCCACTACATCCATCGTGGTGACCCTGCAGATCCCTCCATGTCAAGTGTCAAACATGCTTACTGTTTAAAAACATGTGTACGTGTGTGGGACACGTGCAGCAGTTGTACTCACCTACAAGACACCGTGAGTTCAACTTTGGTGGCAGGTATCGCAGCGGTGAAAGGGTCTGCGTCCCCAATACACGCCATATTCATCGCGGCTTGGTCGATCACAATTGGCCCCGTATCCAGCGCCTTAGCGGCGGCATGAGAGGGACCGAAAAAAAGAGGGATGGAAAGGAAGCTTTGCAATGAGTTGAGACGATAAAATACGTTACTGGAAGCGAAAAGCAGCGGAGATAAAGGGGGAGAGAACCGCGGACGCAGAGCTGCAGCGCGCCGGAATCGCGTCTCTGTGCGCCTCGGTGCTCCAGAGGAGAGAAGACTGTGTGAAGGGGAGGGAGAAAAACACACACACACACACACACACACACACACACACACACACACACACACGCACACACACGATGTGGGAGTGTACAGTATTCATCCAGTAGTAACTACCAAATAGCATGACGGAGATAAATGGGAATTCCACCGTTCTAAAAAATGTCAGATTAAACCCGTTGGGGTCTGGTTTAGTTCAGATTCTGGATTTTGGTGTTAAAATGACATTAATGTGGATGGGCTAACGGTTTAGAGAACATGTAATTTATTTTGAAGTTGGGTTGTGGCATTACTAGTTAAAATCCACTTTAGAAAGCAGAACAATCTACTTAGAGACATGCTAACGGCTCTTAGTGGTTGTAACGTATTAGCATAATACACGTTCGGTAGCTAGCTCACTTGAACATTACCCGACAAAATATATCGGCCATGTTTGGAAAACCCTTAAAAACTCACCATTGCTAAGACGATATTTTAACAACCGAAATGCAACTATTCTTAAGTATTATTTCGTCAGCTATACGATACAAATAATAAGTTGTTAAGCAGTTTCTTGAAGTTTAGAGGGTTCTTCCTCCGACGGGCGGCCATCTTTGTTTTGATTCTAAAATGGGAACAACAGGTTACATATATTTTTTCATAATTTAGTGGAGAAAATATCCTAGGAGAACTTTATAGAAAGTTCAATATAGACCAAAACATAATAGAACTGTAAGTGGTTGGTAAGGTTTTTGATCGATATCCTCATAGATTATCTGTCTCACAGGGAGCTTAGATTCAGATTTAAACCTCGTAGGACCACTTCCTTCTTTACTTCTTCCTTTTAATGTAATTCAAACTTCATTATTGTTGTCTGTTAATTCAGCGGGATATTAAGGGTTAAGCAGCCCTGTGTTGTTGCAATTAAATTATCTCTTCTCCCAGCAGGTTGACAATTACTGCGAGAAAAGAGCAATTTTGTTATTTAATTACTTGTTTTCTCTTTGTTATGAGCTCACGTGGAGGAGGTTGAATTATCCCAAAGCTTATTGTCTATGCAACTATCCTTCAAATATTAATGTAATTGGGATGAACAATATCAAAGAAAACAGTTAGTTGGCTTTTCGTTCATCTTAATTATGAATATCATTCACAGGAATGCCAACTGAGTTATCCTTGTGGGTGGGAGAAAAGGCAATTATCTGTGTATAAATGACATGTAATAAACTAACAGTGTGATTTAAATACAGACTAATACAATTATTTTAGGGTCAATATAAATTATTGTCGGTGAAGTGTTTCAAAATGAGCCTTTCTATAAGTGACAGGAAACTAACTAAAGACTAAGCAAATACATTATATAATAATTAGGCATCACATGGATTATAACCCTTCTGTAGACCTGCAAATTGTAACACTCTTCCTTGGTAAAAAGGTGTGTCACTGAGGCAGCCAGATGACAAAGAGCACCTGAGTAGCAAAGCAAACTCAATTCACCAGCCCAGCATGAAACTGAGAGCTAAAAATGGGACCTTATGTGTCAGCTTCAATTAGTCTTCAGAAAGAGACAGATAGGTCATTCTGCAGGTCAAACACCTGTGAGATTTGCCAAATAATGAGTCATTGGTTATCTGTTGGGTGATTTTGTTTTCACTGACTTGCATGTGTTAGCCCTTTGATTGATTCAAATGTAGCTTCTCAGCATCCTGTTATTGTCTAATAGAGGAGTGGTGTCCAGCCTTTCTGCCTTGCGACCCCTTAAACCAAAGTATCATAGTAAAAGCCAAATAAGTAATGGAATAATTTTGCCTTTCTTTATTTTTTTTCTATCATCCCGTGAGCCTTATTATGGACGACTTCAGAAGGGGGCATTAGCTGCAAGCACTGTTAAACAGACATACCGTAGTTTATCCACGATAACTACAGTAATACATTAAGATTAAGATTATATGTTATTTTTTATAAATTGCTTTATTATTCTCCTACCAACCATTAGGATTAATGTCGGGCATTCTGTAGAAAGTATAGAAATGTATCATTTTATTTTAGTCTTTACATTTTTGGTTTATGATACTATAATATAATCTTATAACCTTTAAATGTATCGATCTAGTTTTAAGATTGAATGATTCTGCCATTACATTTCCTATACCAAATAAATGTATAACATAAGCGTTTTTATGAGTATGACTTATAACATGTACACCTAAAGTGTTGGCATACTTACGATCCTTAAAACCTAAAAATCCCAAACCATGGACATAGCTTTATAGAAGCTATAGCTCGCCATCTGTATATCACAGTGCCGAAGCTGCACTTTCTCCATATTAGTATCTCATCTGTTTCTCCGAGTCACGTTTCAGATGAAGGAACTTAATGTAGCTGCCAACATTTCACTTCAGCACCTGAAATCAGCGCCTGACAATTTGTCATTAAAAACGTCCGAAAGATGTTCTAACTCCCTTTTTCCCAAAGACAAAAAACGAAAGAAAAACGAATAAGACATTGGGTGACCTCTATCAAATCATTCAATGTTGTCTTCTAATGGTATCTCTGTCCTGAAGACTGCTGAGTCGTGGCTACATCTTTTACATCTTAAATACATCAACTCTACTGTCGGAAGCACCTTGCTGGAAAGAATGTTAATATCTGCCCATTCTGCTTCATGCCAGGAATACAGATACAGAAATTCTAATTAAGTGCGAAAACTCTCAGCTTCACACATATAATGGTGGTTCTTGCAGTCGTTGACAGGTACACAGTGATCTTGATTGAGTTACCAATTACCAGCATTGAAACACTTTTATTTTGTATTCTGAAAAACACACAGCTGTATTGGCTCTATATATCCACTGCACACAGAAATGGAGATAAGGGAGAATGTTGGCAAACTCCATGCACCAAATTCAATTATCTTTTAAAGATATTCTTTGCGGCCGGAGAGAAAGCTGTTACACAAAAATGGCTTCAGACCAGGCCTCGATCAAAGACTAACATGTGACTAAAACTCAATATGGAGAGAATTACTTTTTTGCTCAATCTGCACTTTCATACATTTGTGCAATACTGGTAAAAGTTAATTGTGTTTGTGTCCATTTTAATTGATTACTGATCTGTGACTGAAAGTGCCATGTTGTTCTATCAGTAATAGCATTTGCATGAGTGCATAGTATTGACCAACCTCTGTTTTATTGTATACTGTATGTATGCTTTAAACAATGTCAATTAAGGAAAGATCCATGCACCGACATACTGTAGAGGTGTTTGTAGAATCTTGACACAAATGTATATATTTTTATAAATTAAATAAAACCATTTATTTGCACTTTATTATGAATTGTTGATGTTTCAACAGCATGCCTATGGCTACAAAATATTAAATACATGTGATGTACTTTGTGTTTGAAGCTTTATGCCAAATGTCAGCATGCTAACAACGCTAAGCTAAGACGTTACACATACCTGCTAAATATTAAAATGTTAGCATTCTAACATAGCATTTAGCTTTAAGGCAAAACAAGGCAGCTTTTTTTATACAGCTCATTTCAGACAAAGATGCAATTCAAAGTGCAATAAGGGGCAAACCCTTTAGCCCTATAAAAAAATTCAAACTAAAATTATAAGAGAAGGTAAACTAACTCACGGACATGTGCAACATGGGAAAAAGGGGTCATAATAAGAAACTGCTAACATTTTAAGGGGCTAACACAATACCTTTATATAACCAGAAAAGGGCCTGACCAAGATTAAAGATATTAGCAATTAGCTCAAAGCACCACTGTGCATGAGTTCTTCCTTACAAAGTTGCTAAGCGTGGACACTTAGTCTTGTTTCAATCTGTTTTATTCTGCCGAGAGCTGAGATCATTTGGACTAAATGATCTCAGCCTATCTTCAGCACAAGTGCAATAAGAGCTCCATACAGCAGCTGAGGGGTGATCCAGTGAAGTGGTGATGTGATTATTCAGAGAGGCTTTGTCCAGCTCTGAGGTGTAGCTGCCTGCCAAATGACCTTTAATATTGAACACTATTTTATTGGGGAACTGTGTGTACTACCTCCTATTTATATTCTTCCGTAGCTGTTGTAAATAACTCTTTGGAGATCCATATTAGTCATGAAATCATTAATAGTTTGTTTGAGGATTACGCTTTGATTGAAACAGTCCTTTTAAAGTTTATTCATTTATTCCGGGTTGGTAGGAAGATTCATTCTTTAATATCTGAGTCTGAAGCCTAAGTTTGACTTTAATCAAAACGCTTGCACGACTTGAACGTGGGTTTAATCCCTGAAATTGTAAAGTACTTTTTGCGTTAAGCTGCGGGTGTATCCGGACTGACAGAACTGTATTATATTCGTGCCTCAGTGCCACAAATAGATTTCAAATTATCCGAGTGTGAAGCCGCTCTAATGACTGTCTCTTCAATCTCCCCTCTCTTAATTTTCCAGAAATGAACTCTTGCTGTGATAGACGCATTAAGTTTTTGTCAAATTAATTAACACCTTCAACCCTGACCGACCCACTGGTGTTTCTGATTTGAAAAGCTCATGTTGCGGAGTTGTTAAAACCAACAGGACTTTATTGAAGACACTTGATAGGATTCCAAAGGATCAAATGGTGTCAAAATATGGTATTGTCCGAATAACAGTACACAACCTAAATAAATTACACCTAATGTAGTGTAACATTAGATAAAGCATTACATTCTCACTAAGGTTGGCATGCTAATACATAAAACTGAGATGGTAAACAAGGACAATGTTTTATCATTGTCATTGTTAGCATGCTGACATTTTTAAATGTTTGGGCATTTGCGTAATTTTTATGTCAAAAAAGGGGAAAACATTTAAAGTGGTTTATCAAAGAATACAAAGACATGACTAGTCATTCAGACACAAAACAATTTTGTTTATATCACTTCTGATTAAAGGGTGAAGTCATTTTAATAAAGTTCTGTATAAAAGGAACACACCCTCGGTAAAAACACCTGGTGTAATTTGACATTGTTCAGCGTTAAAAAAGGTCTTTCAAATCAAATTTGTGCTGATGTAAGTAAAACTCTGTCTCTAAGGGGTGGAGATCTGCTCTCTGAACAGCAGGGGCCGGCTAAAAATGTGCACATCTCTGCATCTTCAGCAGAAACAGCTGGTGGGGCTGTTTTTAAATGAGGATTAATAGACTTACATCAAAGAAAGAGCTTCTGACCAATGAACAAATGTGCTGTTTGTGGAAAAAGTCAGCAAGCGTTGCAACAATGGGGATGGCTTTGTTGAACAAGAAACGAGTCGGTGTGCATTGAGAGTGATTTAAAGACTTTATTTTTGTCTGTAGACTTTAGTGGCACAAAGTGGAAAGTACTGCTGAGTAAACGGGTAAAATTGAAGCCAACATAACCTTGGTGTCTTGCACACACATTCACACTGTAACACTCCCATCAGGTGGCCGGTGATTGCTGCTTCCTATCACAGTCCTGCAGGTTCATGCCGGCAGACCCGGATAGCCCTCCTGAGTCGTAAAATTAAGTATCCGAGCAAAGTTTCTGTATGATTGCTGTCCCTGTGGCAACATCACAGCTTTCTCTTAGAGTTGTCAGCTTTGTGTATCATTTGGTAGAGATCGAGTCACAGATTTGATTAATTTAGACTGGACTTTACTTAACTAAGCACATTTTGTTTTACTCTTGGGATTGTGAGTGAAGGAATCTGAGTAATGTGACTGCTTTGCTTATTAGCTAAATGCCTACAATGTTAGATAAGTAGATTTGGACATGGACAACTAAGGACAGGTCAGTCCTGGAGGTGCTTCTGCTGCCATCTTGTGGTAAACGCTTCAAACATTTGAAAGAAAAACTTGTTTCTTGACTTAAGAAAAGAAACAGCAACTTTGGGGAATTTCAGCTGGGATCAAAGATAGTAATAGTAATACAGATTGCTGGAGCTTGTGTCACATGCAGTGGCGGCGCCAGAGTATTTTTGTTGGGTAATCTATGGTAGGGCTACCCATACAGTGGTGGGGCTCAAGTCAGTATTTGCAATGTAATTACATACACGCTATATCGCCCCCCTTGACAGTGAAACGCCACGCGTGAGGTTTAGATTATTTCCCTGTCTCAATCAAAATGGAACTGTATGAAATAAAACGGCACATTTGTCTTGTAGTAAATAAAAAGGGATCACTGTGAACGTGACGTATGATAGTACACGTTGAAGATCCAATGGGGATACTGAATGGCGGTTCCGATCGATCTCATCAGTAATGCATGACGCAGACCCAACGTTTCGTTGCTCTGATTGGCTGTAGATCTGACTCTATTCAAATTGCATTCAGAGGCATTTTGATCTGACCGCGGCCGCGCTGATATTATAACGCCAGAGAATTTCCACACCTTTAGTGTATAAAACTCCCCCACTACTTAGACTATTCCTTGCACCCCTCTTCTAACATAAGCCCGAATGGTCTCAACCATGTTGAATCAGTAACGTGCACTTGTTGTTACAGCAGGATCTGTTTGTGTGATGTGGACACGACGCATATTTTCGCAAGCCGTGTTCTCAACATTTAGCATTTTGCTTACTATTTAATTTAATTTGCTTACTTTAACATCATTTTTCATGGTGGGGCTAAGGTCTACCCCAGCCATACCCTGGCGGTCACTGGTCACATGCATCCAAATCATTCTGGTCTTGTGTGAAAATTAAGATATTTTGGGGGAACTTGAAGAGATAACTCCTAACAGAGAAATGGATAATATATATATAATAAAATATAAATAAAAACTAACAAAAAAAAAAACTAACACATTAGGGGATATTCTTTACATTTCTTTTAGTGTCTTTTATAATACATGTTAACGGTTCCAAATTAAAAGTGACAAGAAAATATACAACATTTATGAAAAATGATTTGTTGACCTGCTCCAATGTGTGATTCCTGGGACAGTGTTAAACCCTTCCTCCAGTAATACTGCTGATAAACTAACACATAAGGAAACCGAACTGAAAAAATAACCTCTTTGGTGAGGGAAGAGAAGATTGAGTTGTTAACACACATCCCTTAAAATGTCTTTAAGGTGTGCTGCGAACAGTGTTGCCAGAATGAGAAACTAGTGAGATGAATATCTAAAAACAAGGAAAAACAAACTGTAAACTACTTTTCCAAAAGCAGAACTGTAGAAGTTATTTAAAAACAAAACTATAAATATTTAAGTTAACTAGCTGCAGATTTATTAACAGTACTAATAATTATTTAAATGACTGGCAGAACCAAAAGACACCCAGAGTTGGTTGTTTTTGACAGATGGCGTTTATTCTCACCAAGGCATCTGACATTAGAATCGCTACAGAGTCCGCCATTTGGGAATGGCTGCTAAAACTCCAGAGAGGGAACGCCCAGGATATGTGGAACAGGAACAGCATAACAAATAAAACAAAGAAAAAAAACTAACCGTAGGCCACTAAACACAATCTGCCACCTCATTGGAGGAAACACTCCGTCCAAAGCTTTAAAGCTCTTCAGTCTTCCCGCCAATTCTGGTCCTCTCGGCTCTCTGTGGTCCCACAAAACTAACATTCAGTCAGATTTATTCTTTAAATACATTGTTTACATACATTAGATATGTACTTGAATAATGCCTACAGCTGCTGTTTCACTGAACATTCAAAAGTGACAGCACACAATCGCGACAGAGACATGAGGGAGACCACGAGCATCTGCAGGAAGAAGGATCAGAACTGGGAAGGCCTCTACTTTCAAGAAAAAAGATAGCATAACATTTATATACATACACAATGCTCTGTGGTGAGCGGACCTCACCCGAGGTACATGACAGGAAGCCCTCTTATAGGGTTAGGAGAATAAAAGGTGAGCACACAACATAGCAGCAGGGGGTTAGACGAGGACTCAGTAGTGTAGATTAAGTGAGAGCTAACTGCCACACGTGAAGAGAGAACAAGTTTTTACACACAACGAAACATGTAGTGTAGAATATCCTCAAACGCTGAACCTGCTCACATCTACAAAGGATTAAGTGCATCGCAAAGACTAATCGTGTCGGATTAATTTGATATGTTGGGAAATACGTTTAATCGCTTTCTGCCATTGAGAAGCTCAATACTAGCTACAGCTAGCATAACGTTAGCCTATAAATAATACTGGCAGCAGCGGGAAACAGTTAGCTTGGCTATGGCTAAAAGTAACACAATCTGTTAAATAGCAAGTAACTTCCTGTAAAGCTGCACATTTTATTTGTTTTCCCTTTTGGTTTTAGTTCCAATAGAACAAATACGATATTTATGTGTAATTAGTGAGCTCTTAATGTGCTGGAAGTCAGATTTTGTTTATGTTTGGTGGAGCAAGGCTATACATTTCCCGCTGTTTCCAGTCTATGCTTAGCTAAGCTAACCAGCTGCTAGCTGTAGTCTTACATTTAAAGGGCAGATATGAGAGCTGTATCTGAAGGAAAACAAATAATCACATTTCCCAAAATGTCAAACTCTGGCTTTGTGTAAGTGAGAGTTACTTTACAGTGAGTTCAGTTCACTAGTGCAATGCAGGACAGCAAAGACGACACGCTTGCACAATTTTGGTTGCTGATCTTGAACAGCTGCAGAAATTGAGGAACAATAGCAGGAAGGGGAAAGTTAAGGGGAACGGTGATTTGTCTTCTTCACATACAGTAAAGCCACTTATGTTAATTGGGGGGAAAGGAGCATGGGGGGCATTGGTTCTGCTTCGAATGCAGAAAAACAATCCATACTATCCGAGAAACTGGAGAACTAGGCTGAGAAGACCAGCTACCAACCCGACAGCTCTGCAACATTTTTGTCCTCTTAATAATCTACGTCCTTGCTAGTTATTCTAATCTAACACTGCTACCCTTTTCTGGGTATTTTTGAGCCTGCAGGTGTACTTTATCCTGGCACAGCACTTATCAGAAGAGCGATTTTCTGAGTAGTGTTCAACTCTTAAATAAAAGTCTTGTTAGTACAATCTAATCATGATCCACGGTGACGTATCGTCTACAGCGCAAAAGAGAGAAAACATGTTTATCCTTCAAACAGTCACCAATAAGACATTGATTATAACTGATTAGCACGACCCTCTGAGTGTATGAAAATCACGAGTTTGCTAGTTTCTGTTGAGATGAAACTACTTTCCTTCTGGTTCAGTCATAACGGTACATGGCATAAAGGGTGTGTGTTTTAGGAGTGAGCGTTGGGCTTGAGAAGTTAGGGGGTCAAAGTGCAGGGCAGCAGCTTTAAAAGATGCCTTTAGTGTCCTTCCAACTATTTAGATACTGGCCACTTCGTCCGCATTGTCAACCGTCTCTAAAGTGCTGTCCAGTCCACCGCGGGCACGCCAGATCTTCACGGTCCGGTCACTGGAAAACAGAACGAAGAAACAGTGAGAAACAGTAAAAGAAAACGTAAGAAAGACAACGTTATTTGAACCCAGATGCCTTAAGAAAGCATCATTTTGCATAGATTTCTAGAGCATGGTGATTTTACATCCCATTTAAATATGTATTTGTTATTAAACACTGCATGAACTGGCACTAGGTTACCTATCTGAACTGCTCATCACCTATTCCTTACACACATCCAGTCAAAACCAAAGATGTCTGCCCTAACTTGTGAAATATCTTGACTTCTCTGAGACTTGAGATTTGCAAACGACTGTTCAAATCGAGGAGAAACAGATTTTGACCTTTAGATTTTAGCTTTGACCTTTAGACAACCAAAAGTCCTCAGGCCACCTCATTGTATGCTGATGCATGTCTATGTATTCATTTCCTTTTGGCAATACGTGCACATAGAAACTGTAATAGATATTACAATTCAGTTTAGGCTTCAAGTATTTTACGTAAGTTTAACCCATAAGAACCCGGACCCATTTCTACTTTTGGGAAAATTAAGGGGAACATAATTTAGACTAAATAGACCACCTAGAACACATTTATGACAAGAACCCCCCCCTAGTGTCAAATATCTGAAATGTGACATTGGGCTTTAATGCTGAAATAACTGTTATTTTTAACTTAATTAATGAGGATGATTTTTTTTTGTTTAAATTAGTTTGAACATTCTTTGAATTGAACAATAAGAACATATTAACTCAATATAATTGAATCAGCTAAATTAACTGAGCAGATCATAATAATATTTGTAATTGTGCATATATGTCACTCCGGGTTTACTGTGAAAGTTTAGGGTTAAAGACCCGATGTGACACCAGTGTCACAGCGATGTTTGTCTCATTTGTTTCATATCAATTTGATCAAGAAATGTTTCCACAACAGGTTAAATGTAATAAAGGACATGTTATGTAAGCATTTCAATTCTTAAATGGCTTGAATTTTACCTTTAGCAACAAAAAAAAAGCTTTTGAAATGTAGCTAGTTCTGTCACATGTGTTAGTCTGGCACATGGACATCTTGGACACGTTGTCATGGGAACACAAAATCACATGACCTGGACCATGACCCACCAGACTGTTCAGTGTGTGTCACTGAGGGACTTCATCAGATAAAAACAAGGCTAAAGCTGTATAAGGAACTTTCCAGAACATTTAAAGTTCATGTGACACCCGTGTCACGGTGGGTCCTCATGGGTTAATACCTGCAAACATGACTTTTATGAAGATTTAAATATTTGTTCAAAACTATTTTAAGTAAGAAAACTTCAACAAGAACAAATGCTTACAGCAGCCTAAAGCACCTATATTACAAACAGAAACATATATTTAGAGCTTTGTACATTATCAAAAATATATAAGTGATGAAATTAAAGTTTGTTGTTGTAAAAACTATTTTCTTAATAAAAAAAGAATCTCAGTAAAAACGTAGGTAGTAAAAAAAAGAAAAGAAACCTCTTTTAGGACTTATTTGTTTGTATTTTAAGCAATATATATATATATACACTCACAAATGTATATATATGATATTTTAATAATAATAAACACATGTTAACGAATGATATAAAAATATTTGTGTTTTATTATTTTCATTTTTTTTTGGGGGGAATTTCTTCCATTTTCTTTTATAAATAAGTTCTTTAAATAAACTACACTACTTCTGTCACTGGAGCTTTAAGGCTTCATCTTAACTCGCTATATAACTGCAGGACCAATGACATATGAAACAGGACATGAATAGAAAAGTACATTGAAAAGAACCCTAAATCCAACCAGTTGTCATAGCAGGGACTTTGGGACGTGGAGACAGTTTGACTGTTTGTGGGGTGAGACTCACTCGGAGGCGGTGAACAGATGGCTGCTGTTGGTGGAGATGCCGTTGATGGGGCTCTCGTGACCCTTCAGCTCCCCCAGGGTCCCCAGAGTGTCCGTGTGCCACAGCTTGAGCACCCCACCCCGGCAGCCGCTCAGCAGGGCCGGGGACCCGGGGACGACTCCCAGCGCACACACCCAGTCACGGTGGGCGTTCGGGACTTGCTGTTGGAAAAAAGGATTAAAGGTTTAAATATTCCCCATCAGAAATCTTTTATACTTATTATAATGTGGTTAATATGATCCTTTTTTACACATATTCATGTATTTAAATGATCTGTGTGTTCAAGTGTTTTGGTCACTTGTATTATTTTTTGAATAAAATACAAGTAAAAACTTAAAAGTAAAATTAAGTATAATCAGAAAAATGTAGTAAAAATATTAAACATTAAAGTAGCAAATAAAAAAAAAAACTTACATTTTCATAGATACCAATTAATTATCTGTAAATTGGATTAATTGACGAAGCTGTTCTTGTACATATGGTTGACTAGATTAATTATTAAAAAAAAATGTAGTAAAGAGAAAAAATACAATATTTCCACTTTAAATTGAAATATGATTTACTTTGTGCCTTAAAAGTGATAAGTCATATTCCTCCTAATACTAATTATAATGTGGTTAATATGTCCCTTTTTTAAATGATCTGTGTGTTCAAGTCTTTGGTAAATTCGTAAAAAAAATTCTGTGGTATTAGATTTTCTTTAATAGTTGAAAAGCTTTTGAAACAGCATGTTGGCTGCAAGGTAAAATGAAATAGGCAGATATGCTGATCAGTGATTTTGCAGTAAAAATGCTTTGTCATGTGATAGGTAAAAAAAGCAGGAAATATCATGAAAAAACACAAAAAATAATACACATGAGGCGCGTTCACACCGCAGTACTTTTCCCACTTTAGTTCCGATATAGTTCCGAAATGTCGCGTTCACACCAAAAAGAGCCGGAACTAAAATGAGTTCATGAGAACCTCTTTACCCCCTTTTTTCGTGGGAGGAAAAGGTTCCTATGTCTGATTGGCTGGGCGGAATGCAAACCACGCCCCGTAAAACTCCCAAAAAGTTTTGTGAAGCCGCCATTTTATTATCCTCGCATTAGCATTATTAGCATTAGCCCAGAACTAAAGAGTTCTGATGAACTTTTCTGGGAAAAGTACTGTGGTGTGAAAGCGCCTATGATGCGTCAGTGTAAAGCACCTTGAATAACCCTTTTTTACAATACACAAATAAGCCCAATGCTGTGCTCCATTTAAACACCAAATCATTTTTGTGGACCCCTCATTGTGATGTCTGCTGGTCTCCTACCTGCAGCAGGTCTTTGCGGTCCAGGTCCCACTTCTTGATGCCGTTGTCTCTGGAGCCGCTGAACAGAATGTCGCCCTGCACCACCAGAGACTCGATGCCGTCGTAATGCGGAGGTTCAAAGTTGTGTGTGGGTCCGATGCTCCCCAGAGAGCCTTCAGTCACGTCAAACAGCTGCAACACACACACACACACACACACACACACACACACACACACACACACACACACACACACACACACACACACACACACACACACACACACACACACACACACACACACACACACACACACACACACACACACACACACACACACACACACACACACACACACACACACACACACACACACACACACACACACACACACACACACACACACACACACACACACACACGTTAAAGGGTGTCTTACAGAAACAATGTGTTGTTTTGCATTTTATTGTGCGATCAAACTTATAGACTGTACAGCAGCTTTTTATTTTAAAAGAAGGTTTAAATAATTAGTGTACGACTCATTAAAAATATATTTGAGTCAAATGCAACAAAGAGATGTACTAACAAAGAAGAGGTATTAATACAAAAATAGTAAAAGGACATTGAAACATTTTGGGAAAAGATCATTTTAAGAGATACTTCTGAAATGTTCAAGATAGAAAAAGTCTAGAATAAAATTGTAAAATAAAATACACTTGTTAAAAGTAATTATAAGTAGCGGTTTGATTAAAGATCAAATTTCTATAGTCTCTAAAAGGTATAAGAACATTTATTTTGAGAATGTGTTTTTTTTTTTATTCCAGCAGTCAGTTGCGCTACAATTAAAAGCATCAGTAGAGCGTGTCTAATGAACCAATCAGAGGGAAGGAGCAATTTATGGTCATAACCAGATGTCTAATCTTTGGCTTTCCTTACAGGGCTCAGTGGAAACATGAAGAGCATGCTCTGGTTGTAAATCCAGGACATAACGGAGAAGGAAACATGGAGACTCACCTTGATGTAGTGATCTTTGGAGCCGGTGATCGCCAGGTCCTGGTTGTTTCCAGATTGATCCACAGTCAGACACATCACCGGACCCAGATGTCCAATCAGTTTCCCCGTGGAGGCAAATCTGTCAAAAGAGAGGAACATAATGACAAAAATAAATTAAAAAAATGTTTTGAGAGAAGGAGAAACGGTCTGTAACCATAAATGGGGCGAAGCCTGCGAGCTAGTTCAGGCAGTCAACTCGAGCACCAATGATACATTAACACGTGACGCACCTCGTCCCTCTTACAACCAACCAAACACATTCTCCTAAACATGCCGCTCTATTTAAGCTGCCAGGTCTTCCTGCCTCTGCCTCGCTATGCTGCTGCTGCCACTGCTTTGTTCACTTGCTATTGCTGCGTTCATGTTCCTGCTGCTGTGTTTCATGTTGCTGCTGCTCGCCTGCCCCACCCCCACCCCAGCTCCACCCCAGCTTCCACCCCAGCTCCACCCCAGCTTCCACCCCAGCTCCACTCCAGCTTCCACCTGTAGGCTCGGGGGATAGTTATCTAATCATCACTCAATGTTCTTTGTAAGTCTGTGGAGTGATGAGGCCCGAGCCTAGACGCCAAACTCAAACTATATGCTGCTTCTAATAAACATATTAAGAACACGTGAGTTGTCTGACTGAACTGTATAAAAACGAATTGATATAAGATTTCAGAAGTGCTGGATCATTTACATGATACTCTCACATGTGTATTCTTGACAAATTAAATGTTTAGTATCACGGAAATTGTCAATACCATAAGGTCCCTAATTGTAAAACAACAATTTTTCTAGTTTTTGAGGTTTAAAAAAATGACATGTAGGTAGCAAGGTTTGTAAATTGAGTGTGATGTATTCAATCTCAGTATAAATACATTAAAACTGTTTACTAACTGGCTGTAAAAGATGGACAACTGCTTTTGTTTTGAAGCAAATGTACCTCCATTTGTATCCTTAAGGTTGATTACGATTATTGTTAAGACACTTTGAATAAAAGCGTCAGCTAAATGAAATGAATGTATTGTTAAGTTTCTATAATAGCATTTCAAGAGCGTCTCAAAACACCAAAACACACAATGAATGATCAAAACCCAGAATGGTGATTATGCAGCGTCGCTGTCTGGAGGTTTTTTCAGTCAGTAATTAATTCTCTGTTTACCTCCTCAGGTCCCACACTCTGACGGAGTTCCCGGCGGCGGCGTACAGCACCGTGCCGCTTGGGTTCAGAGCGATCTGGTTGATCTGGTTCTCTCCTGCTGGGATGGTGACGGTCCGGCTGGTGTTGGATGCAGAGACGTCCCCGACAGTAACCTGACCGGAGGACCTGCAGACAGACGGAGGACACATGGAGGAATATGCAGTCATTCACACACTCCCCCGCACATTATGCATGTAGGGGGGAAAGGCTTCCAAGGTGTAAAACACAACATGTTGTTGTGAGATAGGATGTATTTTTAGGACGTGTGATCTTGTCATAAAACTGTTGCTAAAAAATAATTTGTTATTTGTTAAGTCTGCGTACTTTTAAATAAAAAAATCCTATCACACCTAATATCTACAGAACTTTAGAAAAAAATATATAAACTTAACACAAAAAGTGAGGACATTTGTGTTTGGTAGATTATTTCTTTGTTGTAACAATGCTTCTTGGCAATACATGTTATTACCTTTCAAATGGTACCACATTTGTGAGGAACAAGCATTTGTGGGATGAGCAGCAGAGCTGAGTATGTGGTTTGCGCACATGAAAAATGTGACAAATCTCCTTATATTTTGTCTCTTTTTGGCAAAATGACTACACTTATATGTGTGTTAGGAATTTTATGGATAAAAACCAAGCAACAACGAATATAAATCACTAAAGAGGTGCTGGAGAATATACACACTGCAGCCTAAAATCTGTAGAGACCTCGTACTCACGTTAGTGTTCGGATGCACTTGGCCGAGTCCCGGATGTCCCACACTTTGATGTAGGAGGTGGAGACGGTGAAGACCAGACTGGAGCTGTAGCGCACCGACACCACGTTGTTCTGGTGGCCGGACAGGGACATTATCTCCTGACCCGTCACCAGATTCCACACCTTACAGGTCCGGTCTGCAAGACAAACATCTTCTATCATCTCCATCTGTCAGACACTTTATGACTCCACCTATCATAACAACCTAATAAGGCTGTCCAACAACATCATCTCGGACCCAAACCATGTTCTGAACAGCGAATATTAACTGCTACCATCTAATGGGAGATACAGGGTCCCACGATTCAATAAAGTCAGACTGAAGCATCCTTTGTGCTCCAGTCAATCCTCTCAGTAAACACATAGCTGGATCCAGATCAAATGCACGCTGAAGGCTCTTTGAGCATGTTTTCTCTCAGTGATTGTGCCGTTATGTTAAATGTTTGTTTTTCATGTATTGTGTCTTGATATTTGTCTGTTGATGTTGATGTCTGTTGATGTCTGTTGATGACACATGGAGCTGCTGTGATGCAAGTCACATTTCAGACTTGATCTGACCATTAAAGTGTTATCATATCGTGTCGTATCTGAACATGTTGCACATTTAAAAAGCAGGGAACACGCTGAGAGGAGGATTAAAAAACTGGAGCAAAAGATTGAGCTCAGGATAAAGAGAGGAAATATATATTGTAGGGAGGACTTTAACACAAACATCTTAAGTATTGATTACAAAACTAAATAAAGAGCAATGAGAAGCAGTAGTGGGAGAAGTATTCAGACCGTGCTTAAATAAAAGTACTTAAACCACAGTGTAAAAATAATCTGTTGCGACTCAAATTCCTGCAGTGGTTATTTAAAATTAAGAATAATCTGAAAAATGTTGTAAAAATATTGAATGTAGAAAAAGTTACAATTTCATAGATACCAATGAATTATCTGTAAATGTGATTAATTGACTACGCTGTTCTTGTACAAATGGTTGAATAGATTAATTGATTAAAAAACATTATATTTTATAAGCTTGTGTTTAAGCAAAAAAATTCTGAATTTGCTAAATAACTTAAAGAGAAAACACAACAACATTTCCCCCTTCAACTGAAAATATGATTTACTTGAGTCTTAAAGTACAACTGTTTGTGCCAAATGTTATATTCTACCTCTTGGTAAAAGACATAAAACGCTCTGTGGGAATAAAAAAGAACTTCAATCTTGTTAAATGCCAATACATTTGCCCCCATTTATCATCATGAAAAGCCCCCTTAACCATGTGAGTTTTACTGTATGTACAAGATCATTTATATGCCCTCTCCTCATTTATCCACACGCTGTGCATATGACAATCTTAATTAATCCCCGTCAGGTTTAATTTGCCGTCACATAAAATCATAACAGTGTGTCAAGGAGCGATAAATTAGCCGTAACAAGCAGGCATGAGAAGAATACTGATGATAGGGAGCTGAATGATTAAGAGGTGAGAGGAGGATGGGAGCAGAGAGGATTGTGGGTATCGACCTTTGGATCCGGTGAAGAGAAGGTCGTCGGTGCAGTCGACACAGAGGACGGCTTTACTGTGTCCCTCCGCCACGTGGACGCACTGCAACGTCGCCGAGCGGCTGCTCTTAGTGGCTGGCACCGGGTTAATGACGCCCCTAAAAACACACACACACACATATCACAATAAAAAGGTGCAGCCATGTCTAATAATGTGAGTGCACTCGGGTATAAATCACACCGTGCAGCATGCAGCTCTCGTGGCTGATAAGCTGCAAATCAGAAATAGAAAAGAGATGATAGTACAAAGAAAGATGAGGAGAGAGAGTCATCTTTACAGTGCTGAGGAAAGGAAGAGCAAAGAGAGAGCAAAACACCCAAGAAATACAGGAGTGCATCATCAGTGGAGGAAGAAGCACTCAGATTTTATACTTAAGCAAAAGTAGCAATACCAGATAGTAAAAATACAAAATCTTACTGAAAGAGACTCTTTTATGCTCTTTGGGGTTTCCTTTCCTGTAGTGTGTTATATAGGTTTTAGTGCATGTATATGGTCTGCAAAGGCTACTACTTCAATACCTTCCACCACTACCCATTATAAAATACCAAAAGAGACACGCATGATCAGTGGAAACCAGCGGTGTGGGATCAACAGGGACCTAAAGTTCGATACTATCAATGAAACTCAGATCGATCACTAATTGGCTGCATTTGTTGACCAATTGGCGTCTGATAGTATAATTGTACAATCTCTCCTCTCCATCAGTTTGAGTGTTTGTGAGTGGAGCAGCAGGACGATGAGCTGAGAGATAAAGACGTTGATATTCAGGAGTTTTCAAATAAATGAGCTAAAAAAGGCCTGCTGTGTTTTCACTGAAGTAAAGAAAGGCTAATGAAAAGAGATTATCGGAGGCTCAGGCTCAATAGCAGTAATAAGCTTTAGAAGATGGCGCTGTTTGGGTTTATTGTAATTACCTATTGATCCCAGAGAGTCAGATATTCTTTGTTTTGAACCGTGCTAAATGTTCACGTCGAGTTAATCAAGTGTTCTTTGAAAAGACACCAAAGAAGAGTTGGAACAAACACAGAGAGAATCCTGTCTGATGAAATGTCTTTTCTCCCATCCAACAATGGTGCTCAAAGGAGGGAAATGTGTGGAGGTCATGAAGAGAAAAAGGGAAGAATCCACACCATGTGCTATGTAGTTCCCTTTCCACCAAAGGAGACCTTTTGCTGACTTGTTTGGCATATTAAAAAAAGACAAAATGTTATACTTGGGTGGATCTGAGAGGAGAAGGGAAGCACAACGCAGGAAGTGGTTGCACGAGTGCTGGAGGCATCCATTTGTCCTGCAGGGGAACAGAGTATCCAATATTCCTTAGATTTGATCAACTATTGGCTTAAACACTTCCAATTATAATCAAGTTACTTCATTTTCCTTAATTATTTTGTAGTGGGTAGAACTAAACTTCAAGAAGAGGTCATTCTAGTTCAGGGGTAGCCAACAAGGTGCCCGCGGGCACTTAGTCGCCGCGGGCACCGTGAGTCGCCCGCCGGGCATGTTCTAAAAATAGCTCGCCAAGCAAATCCAAAATGTATAAAATACACAAAACAAAAAAGGAAATGTAATTAAAAGAATCTACCCTATGCATAAACGAAACCTAAATCATAGCGAACTCTATCTACTTACTACAACTCTATATCTATATAACACCCCTCCTCCCCCCACCCCCCACAATGAATATCGACCAATCACGTTCTTGCTTGATTTGCGGGACCAGCGCGTTGCAGTCAGGAAGAAAAGCAATGTGGAGCGGCAGCCCACCGCTTCATAAGGAGTTTGACCGTGATTTTCCTTGTGGCAGATTCTACACAACACATCAGCCCCATTGAACAGCCTAGTCGTGCCAGCCTATACTGCACATGAGGGGCAGAGTTTTACTCTGTGTGTTGCAACTTGCATATTTATTTATTGCACTTGACGCACACACTGGGGACAGGGGGGACATGTCCCCCCCACTTTTCGAAATCCCGTTTGTGTTCCCCCACTTTACCAATATGTTTATTATTATTTTTTAACGCAAGCCGTCATCGCCACGGAGGAGCACACAGCCTCTGTGAGCGAGCGAGACAGAGAGAGAGAGGCAGAGACAGACAGACAGACAGACAGACAGACAGACAGACAGACAGAGAGAGAGAGAGAGAGAGAGAGCACACCTTTATCTATTTAATATAGATAAAGTAAGAAATCATTCCAATGTGTACTATAGGACAGTAAAAAAAACAAAAAACTGTTTAAAAGGAGAGTGATTAGTAAAATATGCATAAATAGAAAGAAAGAATGCTAGGTAACATAAGATAAGAATAAACACGTTTAAATGATTTGTTATTGGTTGTGATCATATTCTAAAGATGTTTGGATTATTGAAAAGTATACAGCTCCCTTTCATATGAGTGTTGAGAGCTGTATCCATCAATTCATTTTGTGCTCAAAGTGCACCAGATTGATGCATTTCACTTCAACATTTAAAAAAAAAATCTTCCCGGGGGTGCATGCCCCGGGACCCCCTGGAGGAGGAGAGGTCCACCCCCAAATAAAGCAGGTTAAAATAATTAAATGCATACATTTTCTTTTAGTAAACACTGAAAACGGGTCCCACAGACCCAAACAGCACACAAAGGTTAAAGGTAAACATATAATAATGTTAAAATGTGCTAAATATATACACTGCAAAAAACAAAAAAAGAGGAGTAAAAGTAGCCCCCGACTTGTTTTATTTTGTGAAAGTAGCCCTCATCCTAAAAAAGGTTGGTGAGCCCTGTTCTAGTTATTAGAAAATCCTTAAAAACAAAATAGTAATGTAACTTTCGTGATATAAGATGAGCATTAATGACCAAACAGGTGCTTAAGCATGACTTAGCTTTCAATATCCTCTAGCTTAGATGCATCCATTGCTTTCACATTGTTACAGTACAGTTTGGAAATCATTGAAAGGTGAAACTGAGGTGAAAATATGTTCCCTCAAGTTCGGACATTTTCCTCTGTCAAAACATTTTGTTACTGTCACATGGGCTGCTCAAAATAAGTTCCTATTTGCGATCTGGGGCACTATTTTTACCCTGTGCTATTTTATTTATATACTTGTTCATCCGATTTAACAAAGTTCAGAACTGTAAAGTGCCCTAAGAAATTCAAAAAATTGGATAAAAGGAGTCTAACAGAGTCTATGGCACATAAATACGTTTGAACAAGTATTGCCTATTTTCCATCTGAAATACTATTTTACTACAAAGGGTTAACAATGCAAAACAACATAACTGGTAAATACGTAGTTAAGACCTTAATGTGACTTCTTTCCATGCATTTTAGAAAACTATTGTGCAGTGAAAAGGTGACATTTCAGCAGAAACAGATATTAAAATGTACAGTTATACAAACAAGCCAAACTGCAGTAAGTGCTCTCTGGTTGGGTAATTATTGACCCCTTCTGGCATCGGACTTAAATACTTGAATGCACTAATAATGAAGACAATCTCTGCTTAAAATTGCATTACAAAGCAATAACTGAGGAAATAACAAGAAAACAAAATGTTTACTTTGACTGATTAACTGTCAACAGGAGGTGTGTTTAAACCGATCAGTAAATTCAATACAACTTTATGCATGCCCCATGGGAAAGCACACTAATTCAAATAAGTACAAATCTGGCAAGACATCACAGACAATCTCTCTCTTTTGTTGGACTGCCACATCCCCCCCACCTTCCCTCTGCTTACCTGGAGGCATTTCCAACAAAAAGCCAAACAACAAATCCAGTAAAAGCCAATCTTAATAGAATGGATGATGGCTACATGGCAGGGGGAAAACAACTCATCAATCCTATGGAATGCTTTTCAAAGTGATCAATAGTAATTCAATTGAATGGGAAACACCAATACTAAGGAGTATCACTAGTAACATCTCCAATGGTTTAACACACAATGTGTTCTTAAAATACCTTAATAACATATTAAAGGCTTGCTGACCCCAATAATGTCCTGAATTCCTATAGTGTGTTATATAGGTTTGTGTGCATGTAAATGGTCTGCAAAGGCTAAAATCCCTGTTTCTCTCCCATACTAGTGACATCATTACTACTTCTATTGGCTAGCGCTCCAACAAATTGTACGTGATAGGCTAAGGGGCGGGACATCTCTAAGCGGTTGACTAATCACAACAGAGCCGGCCAGCTAACCAATCAGAGCAGACTGGGCTCTGGTTTCAGACAGAGGGTGTTTCTCAATGTCGAGTACGCTTGCTTGGTAGCACATGTCTTCCGAGCGTCTTGCTTCAGAAGCGAGGCAAGAATACTTCCTGGCATTCGAAAAACGAAGAGTGGAACAGGCGAGCAAGTGTGCAGGTGTGCGTCATATGAGAGGCCCCGCCTTACATTTTCCGCCACAGATTTGGGGAAATTGGTCCGTGCGCAAAGCATTGTGGGGATTTTAAGACCGTGGAGAAATTTCTCCAAACGAAGTACGCCGGCCTCGGTAGAATTCCAAGTATGCTGAACATTGGAACAGTCCTTTGGCGGGACTCGATGATATAGTATGCTTGAAATAGTGGCTCTGGAGCAGCTTTACTCGAGATTGAGAAACACCCAGTGGCTCTGGTTTCAGACAGAGGGGGAAAAGAGGTGCTGCAGCACAGGCAGTATGAGACAAACAAAGCAAATATGAACCTGAAAATAAGCGTCATCTGTCCTCTTTAATATAACCCTGCAACATTACACTACAAAATCCACATATGTACGTCACGTCTACATGAACAGATATCTAAGGAAACAAGTTGGCAAAGTGACAGAGTTTGAAATGCTCCGCTCATCCTCAGCATCTCTCCTCAGCTATAATCTGTTTCTATGGCAGGCTCTCGTCCTTTTGACTTATCTCTGCTTTATCCTGCAGCAGGTTGGCAAGCGCCCCATATTCCCTGTCATACGACTAAACGTGGTTACTGGTAGGAGCGTTAAGGCAGGGAGAGGAAGTGGTGGGCTGCTCTTCAGGGTCCTGATGACGGGGCTGTGGAGGAAGACAGCGGGGGTGCCAATTAAGCTGCAGCATAATTAAAGTGTGTGCTGAGCTGTTTACACACTGCTGGCAGCAGAGTGGGAGGACTGCATGGAGACAGAAGGGAGACGCATATGCTGCGTTCACGTCATATGAGAGAAAACTGCCAGGACAGCTTGACAGGGAAGTGTTCACACGTTCATCTGAAGCTATAAAGAGGTCATTACCGGGGTTTCCTGTTCAATGTGCTTTATTATTACAAGACAGTATCGTTCTGTCAACTCGTGTCTAGTCTAACATTTCTGCCTCACCAGAGATGTGCAAAACATATCTTTGTAGTGATGTTCACAACTTAAGACAACTCGATTATTGGATTTAATCTTAGATCTGTAAAATGAAGTTTCTCCAAAAAGAAATCATAGAAAAGCACAAAATTCTCAAATGAATTAAGCACTAAAAAAACTAGGTCTACTGAGAAGCCCTATTCCTTTGTACAATGTACACACATGCTCCCATTTCTACTGATAAGACACAGAAAGGAAAATAACTGTTATTTTCATCAATTAATAGAAATGCGTCATCAGCAGCGGAGGAGGGGGGGGGTGATTCGCAAGTTGAACACTGAATTTGAGTCACAAATACTGGATAGAAAGGCAGGAAGGAAGACTTTAAATTCAGCAGAGAACTTGGCAGGTCAGAGGTCATCACACAAGGCATCTTTCATTTGTTTGAGACCACATGCTTCCTCAAAAGCAGGAAAAACCCAGAGAGTATTAGTAGAGTTGAAGTGAGGTTATTTTGCTTTTTTCCTCCGGCTCTTACTGTTTAATCTCCTTGACCTTTGCCCTTTCGGCCGCAGCGTGAGCCTTGTCATATGTCTTCCTGCGAGAGAGCGGCGACGGCTCCGGCGCTCGCCTCTCCACTGACGAAGATCTGGAGCCATTACTGCTCGTTTCATAAAGTTATCACAAAGACAGTACACAAAAAATAATGATAAAACAACAGGATGATGTGAAACAAAGTCAACATAATGATGAAGGAATGCGGAACACACAGAAACACACCTTACCTGAAGTCCCAAAACTCTGGTGGTTCTTCGCCAAGCTCATGTTTAATTGTGCTACGCTGTGATATTTTACTTTATTTGCTGATCCCTGTTAGCCAAGGCTTTTTTTTTTTTACATACAAGTCAATGTGCACTTTGTGTGAAGCATGGACCTTAAGAAAGCAAGTAAAAGCAGTCCGGTTAGTTGTTTTGCTTTGAATTTAAAAAGACAGATTTAGCAGGGGACAGTAATAAATTAGCTAAATAAAAGTTAATATTCGCTCCTCATTTACATCAGAGGAGTTGAAGGTATGGCCATCTGATGTAAGGATGCTCTTGAATAATGTGAAACAAAATGAGCTAAAGCAGAGCAGCAACATCAAACATGCATGAAGGAGGGCGGGAGAAAGGATGGAGGGAGGAAGGATGGAGGGAGAAAGGATGGAGGGAGAAAGGATGGAGGGAGGAAGGGAGGGAGGGAGGGAGGGAGTGGTGATTATTGTGTTAGAGACAGAGTGCCGGGCCTGGACTTACATGCTGCCCATTTTAGAGGAAAAGCCTGGGGAGAGAGCGCTGTAGTCCCTGACTGATGAGCCGGACGTCTCCATGTCACCCCCCGCATCTGGAGTTTCTGCTAACGGCAGCATCGGGGCGGAGAAGTCTGAGGGGGGAGCGTCGGGGGCGGAGTCACTGTTAGCGTACAGCAGCTCCATCTGGGTGGTGGTCCTCCTGCGAGCCTGAGGAGCCCAGAGGAGAGAACATGAAGACAGGAAGTAGGGAGGGAGAGCTGATGCGTGCAGAAGATCAGGATCAAAGGCGTTGTTTTACCTTGCCGCGTGTTTTAGTCTCTCCACAGAGTTTCATGAGGTCTGATGACATGGTGCTGAAAGGAGAATAGGAGGGTTTTTTATGAGGATGAAAACACACAAAGCACATATAACATTGTTTTATATAATATCCGATTAAATCATCCCATATTGGGATTTGTTCATTAAAGCAGGGCATTACACAAGTTTGATATGAAATATAATATGAAAAAAGGGACAAAAATAGTACATTTACAAATGAATGGTACCGTAGAAGATATACACCCACTGATATATATAGAAATATACAGTACACTAATATACTCTAACATAGAAATGAACAACTAATCACTTAAAATAAGCAAAACATAAAATACAATTTTTTTTAAATAATGTTACGTGACATCAAATAAGATTTATAAAATTAAGGGAAACAAAATTAAACATAAATATATTTTAAAAAATGATGTAACATAACATCAAAAAAGTTAAAACATTACGATTAAAGATTTACACAATAAAATAACATTTGCATGAAAACCACATAAATATATAAAAATCCCACATAACATGAGATTAACATAAACACAAAACAAGACATAATTGCATATACAGTATATATGCATATAGCATATCAACATAAAACAATGGTGCTAAGTATTATATAAAAATATTGTATGAGACCTAAATAAATGAACTCACTTTCCGTCAGCAGACGGGCTCTGTGCTGACTCATCGCTGCTGCTATCGTCCCCGTTTTCTGTCAAAAACAGGTGAATAAATCATATTAAAGTTGAGAGGAGACGCTCTTTGCTGATGAAACGACTTTCTAAAACTGTTCTTAGCTAAAACACTTTGCCCAAATTATTATTGCTAACTTTCACTTAAGGGAGAGGCTCTTTTTTCTTTAAAGATAGCTGCTTTTAATGGATGTAGAAAAGGTGATCAAGGGAAGCAGATGAGGGCGATGTCAGCGGGCGCCATGCTGTTTAATCGAGACTCGGTCCTCACTGAGCTCAATGGGGTCAGATGGGTGGAAAAGGTCAGAGGTCAGCAAGGTGTGGGAGGTTATAGAGAGACAGGTACATATGAGACAACAGGGTGGAGGAGTGAGAGAGTCGTTAGTCCGACGCTCCTGATGGGGTCAGCTGACCTACAGGGTGTGACGGAGCTAACACATCCACGTTGAAGGCTTCCTGTGGGGGGGTCCTGGGTTAGCAGGGGGCTAAAGCATGGAGGCTCTGGAGGAGGAAGAGGAGGAAGAGGAGGAAGAGGAGGAAGCCCAATTCCAAAACGGCCCTTACACCCTCCCCCTTAAAAACGTTCTTGTAGCGGGTCCCCTACAATGAGTGTTGTTCCAAATGAATCAACAATCAATCACTAATTTATTTGTGAAGCCTAATATCCCACTGTATACATTTGTCTCAGGGGTCTGTACAGTGTGTAAACACCACCCTCTGCCCTTAGACTCTTTCATAAGGATAAATGGGCAAAATATGGAGGGATCCCTCTCCCAGGACGGGGGACGAAAAACGTCTATATTTGACAACATAAGGTGTGTGTTGTTTATTTAAACAGCTAAAAACTCAACAAGGAAGCCGTTGGAACCAGTTAGGCCCCGTCCACACGGAGACCATTTCAGTTGTTTCCGCTAAAGTTCTTTATCATATAGACGGTTCGTCCATACGAGCCCGAAACGGAGCCGCGGCTTCGGAGCCCGAAACCGATACACTTTGAAAACGGCTCCCAAAGTGGGTAAGTCTGGAGACGAAACGCTTGCGGCTCCGTGTGTACGCCCTAACGATCATTTCCTGAATCGATGACGCCATAGCCCCGCCTCTCCCCACCTCTCCTGCTCACCCCCGCGTCATTGCTGATAAGTTTCGCCAACAACAACAACAACAATGGCGGATCACAGGGTTGCGTTCGTGCTCCAGACGCTACTGCCCATGATACAGATGTGAGTGCAAAATGTACAGCTCCTCTACCACAACCATCAGCAACAATAATAATATAATATAATAAACCTCATCGGTCTTCTTCGCTGCTTTTGGTGTATTTTGTGGCGGAAGTACGGCGCCACTTACAGGCCCGGGATATGTACTACAGCGTCTCCAGCGGTTTCGAGCGTTTTCGTGTTTCTTGAGCCGATTCCGTGTGGACGGAAGACTTTTTTGATATCGACTTCGGTTCGAAATCGGTTTCGTTTCCATTTCGTCCATCAGCAGACTGCTGGTGTTTACCCAGAGACAATAGTGAATGATGTCCTTTAGAGACACACTAACAAAACAAAAAATGCCACTAAAGGTTTTTTTGTGTTCATTAACGTTATTTATATTATTTTTCGTCAAAGAGAGGATGATTCACAGCTACGGTTCTGGAAATGTTAAAAGTTGAATGAACTGTATTTCTATCGCACTTTATCCAGTCTTTACGACCCCTCAAAGCGATTCACATTATCCAAGTCATCCTTCACACAGAGCAATGTTCAAAGAAGCTTACACACATTCACACACCGTTCATACCATATGATCAACGCCATCGGGAGCAACTTGGGGTTAGGTATCTTGCACAGGGATACATCGACATCTTGACTGCAGGGGATGGGATTGAACCCACACAGAACCGCCGATTAAAGGACGACAGTTCCCGTTTTTGCTGGAAAAAGGGGAGTTCCTGCAGAAGCTTGTTGGTGTATTATTTGCACTCAACACCATAAAGAAGCAGCCTCATTTAGCTGAGAGTCTTGACTACAGATGGAGATCACTAAGTGGGATGAAGAGGGAGTGTGTAGGGGTCAGTTTGGAATTGGGCGCAAGTGTATCCAGAGGGGAAGGGGAAGGTGGAGGTCAGCGGACAGATGGAGGGAAGCCTTGGATGCATTGCACCTCATGCACCTGTTCCATGTTACGTTCAGTTAGTTTTGTGCAAAGGGAAAAGGAACCATGCATTCATAAACACAGAGGAATCTAATGTGGGTCACTTACCAGCCGGGATGTTACCTAGCTCTGTGAAAACATAAGGAAACAAAACAAAAAGAAAAACGTGGGGGAACAGAAACAAAGGCGATGCACAAATCAAAAACACTGTCCCCCAAAATTCTCCAAAAACAAAACAAAATAAAGTGCAGCTACTGTAAACAAAGCATCCAACTGAACAGAAGCTGGGAAACATCTTCTTTTTGTCGTAAGAGTTTCAGTAAAATGAACCTAAATGATAACATTTTTAAGATTTGTTTTATAGCAATGTGATTTTTTTACAGAGGGATTATGTGCCAGTTGTATAATACATAGGCCAGCTTCTATCCAGCAGAAGGCAACAGGCAGAGCATGTCAAAAGACCCATCATGCATCTGACCAGTAACCCAGTCCACTTCCTGGAAGCCCAAAATCTGTTGGTTGAGATGCACGTTTAGATATATCTGATACTTCCAGGAGGTGGGCGGGGTTAAACCAGAGTCTGGTCCGTGTTCTGGGTCCACGTTTTCACTCCAATCTGAACCCTAACACATGCGGTGGTTACCTTGCAGAGCGTTCCCCAGCAGGGCGTCCAGCTCCGGGTTGAACTCGGCCTTCTCCTTCAGCATGTGGAAGAGCAGCTGGTTCTGGGTGGCGCTGGTGATCTCCGTCTGCTTCAGCCGGCCCTCCATCACCTTCACCTGGGACTCCCTCTGAGACGCCTGCAGGCCCTGAGGAGGTCAGGCACAAACACATGGTGCAATGTTTGCTGTTTGTATAACAGTTAACACTTTCATCTCTGCGATTTTGAATAAATGGAAATGGAAAAGTGCATGTTCACGCTAAGGCAGGCAGTCAAATTAAGCCTATGCGTCCTAGTTAACGTTGGAAGCTGTTATACAGTGCCTGGGAAACAGCTTTGGTGCCTCCTCGAGTGTGAGGTTTTGTAATGTTTACATTCAAATGACAACATGATGATGATAATGTGGCAGATTTAGCCAAAATGTCAAATATTTTCCTGCAGTTCCCGACAGAGGTAATGTTAGAATGTAAAATTGCCAGGTTTGGGCTAAAAAATAAATAAATCTGATAATGAGAGGTGCTGATATGCACCTATGTTTTTTTTACTCAAGTTGTTTTGAAGCAGCCGTAAGGACACATGATGATATACGGATGTTATTATTCCTCATTAAACTCTTATTAATACTTGCTGGTACCTTGCTGATTGCCATCGTCATGAAGTGATCCAACAGAAACCGAGTTTCATTCAGAGTACAGGAGCCGATCACTGCGGAGATATCCACTGTGTCGCCCTCCTCCTGAAAACAGTCACTCAATTAGGAAACAGCATTAATTAATACAAAAACAACAGAAAAAGACTTTTGTTTGTTTAAAATAAGAACACTATTCATAACGTAAAAGTTTGGCCCGTTAAAACTCTACTCAAACTAAGCTGTTCAAGGGTTTAAAGGTAGTATGAAGGAAATGGCATTAATATCAGGTAAACAAACTTTTAGGCGTTGGGGGCCTTTCTCACCTTGGCTTCCTCCATCTGCATGATGTTGGCCTGGCAGTCTGCGATGCTGTCGTTGATGTAGTCGATGTTGGCCGTCAGTGCGTCCACCTCCTCGTTGATGGGCAGCACCGCCTTCTCCACCTCCGGACCCTCCTTCGACAGACGCTCCCTCTTCCGGATCACCTTCTCCTTACGCTTGGTTAGCTCCTCTCGTTGCTATGAACACACACAAAACAAAACGGATTTCAGTCATTTTTAGATCAGAATTAGAATCAGAATCAGGTTTACTGCCAGGTTGCACATACAAGGAATTTGCTTTGGTACCTGGTGGTCCATAAACAATCTAAACAAATTAGTTGCACAGTAAGTATAAAAAATAAGGATAGTAAAAAATAAGATGTGAACATGGTTAATGTTGCAGATTCAAGAATCAAAGGCTTTGTGAGAAAATGCAAAACAATTACAGCGTAGTTGTTGGAAAATAAAATCTTAAGTCCCAGGCTTCTCCTTAAAGGTATGTCAATACATAAATCACAACACATAAAATAGTGCAATAAAAACATGTAAATAAATATAGCAAGCAGTGGTCTTTCTGTTTATCTAAAAAAAAGATTATATGCCAGGTTTTGTGAAACAAGATGATGTAGCAGGAGTTAAAGACCTCACAATTTGACATGATATTTAAAAATGACAGAACACAACCCCTGGAAAATATGCCGAAAAGACAAGTCGACAGGTCTCTCACAGACATCTTCCAAACACTTCTAAAACCTAAATGTTTTGAAGATGGAGGGATATAGATATAGATATAGTTGACACAATTCAACTCATCATCCTACTTTAATACTGTAATATAACGCTATATCTAGAGAGATCAATAATATATGATAGATCCAGACATTTTAAAATATAACTGTGGTAGCGTTACCTTGAGCAGGCGGTTCATGTCGGCCTCCATGTTGGAGATGGTCATCCTCTGCATGATGACGTCAGTGATCCTCCGCTCCAGAGACTGCCACTTGTTGCGAGCGATCCTGGTGGATAAGATCCCTGAGCGCCGGTAGGAAGTCCTGCACACACAGCAGCATGGATTTAACACGTTTAAGCAAATCAATCATGTAAATGAACTGATTCATACGTTTCAGTTGCAGCGTCCTGATGATGAATTATATCTTAAACTTAAAATCCAGTATATTAATGGCAAGAAAATCTTCTTTAAAGTAAGACACAGCAATTAATTTTGTACCCTCTTTAGGGGGACATGAAAATGAGGCCTGTATTAAACACCATGAGTTCAGTTCCTTTGAGTCCTATTGCACTAATACTAACTAAGTAAAATACTTATAGAACAGCACAATGGGCTTTCAAGTTATATAACATAAGTGAGATTAAAAGAGCACATTTTCTATCTTTTCAAAAAGGAACTAATTACAGCAAAGACTTCATGGCAGATATATTCTTTCTGTGCTTCAATAAGGATCTTTTTTCCATTATTTTTATATGAAAAGACTTAATTATATCATATTAAAACTCAATAATTAAAATGCTTGTTGTATTATAATCATTCATTGGACATGTTGGAAAAAGAAAACCATTATACCAAAGCAAATTCCCTGATTTGGTATTCAAACTGATTCTGATTATTGAAAAATGGAAATGATAATACGGTTTTTGCGATAACTTAAATTATGTTAAAACAAATCTAAAAACTAAAACGGATTCTAGGGAATGTTACATTTTTGAGGATTTCATATCCCAGTGATGGAGCAGGTGTTGAGTGTCTTGCTTGCATGCTACAGGGAGAAAGCCTGGCCTTTTTTGGCTCCACAAAAACAAACTATATTTAGTCTCCCCCCCCTTTTTTTCGGTTTTGCTCTCAGACTCACCGCGTGCCGTTGGGAGCAGCGTTGCCGGAGGAGTACAGCCGTCCAGATGGAGGTCTGTAGCTGGAGTCCTGCACCGGGTCAGACAGGAACTTCCTCACCACCTTCCCTGAGGTGGGCCGGGCCTGCCTCCTCAGAGCCGTCACCTGACACACACACACACACACACACACACACACACACACACACACACACACACACACACACACACACACACACACACACACACACACACACACACACACACACACACACACACACACACACACCACACACACACACACACACACACACCACACACACACACACACACACACACACACACACACACACACACACACACACACACACACACACACACACACACACACACGGTTAAAGCAAAAATACATGTCTAACAGCATCCATAATGAATTACAAGAATCTCTACATACACAACGTAGAACAGGGTTTCTCAAATAGATAGGGATTTTAGAAGTTAGTAAAGCTTATTTGATAAAAAGAAGGAAATAAATGGCATTTAATATTAAATGTTCTTATTTTGTCAATACAATTTGGAGCTAGCCGAAACATTGAAGTGCAGAAAATGCAATTCAATTCAGTATTTTCTTTTCCCAGTGTGTCTGGGGAGCTAATCTTGATATTTAATGACAGATTAAATGACATAACATTACATGAGATTACATGTATTTGTATTAAGCTGGTGCTTTAATCCAAAGCCACTTACAATAAGTGCAATAAACCATCAGCAGGTACATTTGCTTTAACTTGCCAAACATTTTACTACAACTTTCTTTTCATTTAAAAAATCTTTAGAGGAAAACTGTCATTTGTCAACAGAAATAAGTGATACATAAGTCCATGTTTCTCACTGAATTGTCTTTGTGCAACTTATCAAAAAGATGCAGCTCAATGCATTATTATGATTACAATGCTGCCTTAGTGTTATGGCAGGATTAACACTTTTTGACATGAATTTTGTGATATATTCAAAAAAGGTATTTATTTGTAGTAACAAGGCTTGATTGATGGTGCAGCTGTGTATTGCACCTCTTTATTAAGGCTTTTTTATTTGTTACGTAAAATGTTTTGCACTTGTCATGACATATTTGTCTTAAAAAATATGTAAAATGTGGCACATTATCAAAAAAGGTTTGAGGAAAACTGATGTAAAGGTTGTACTCCTGCTCACCTCCTCAGTCTTCCTCCTCAGGATCAGCTCCTGCTGCCTCTTCTGAGCCTCCAGTAACTTCAGCTGGTGCTGTAACACAATCACAGTGTTTAACAAGTTAGATGAGGAGATTACAACGTGTGGCTCAGATTGATTAAGATGCAATTAAAGCAGACTGATAACGATATGTAGAGGGAACCCCCGACGCTAACCTCCTGCTTGCGCTGGTCTTTCTTTAGCGTGGCGATTTCTCGGTTTCTGCGAGACTCGTTCATCCTGTTCTTCTCCTGCTGCTCCTTCATCTGCTTCATGAGACGCACCTGCAACAATCATTTCAAATGGGAGAAATATTCATATTATATAATACGCAAATATCTTGAAAGTGTCTCCATATTCAGATGAAAGTTCTCATAAGATTTGTAAAATCATTTTGAGCCTTTCTTAAATCCTACCTCTTGACTTTTTCCTTGTTGTTTGACTACAAGTGTGGCCTGATTTCATTAGTTTAGGTCATTCAAAATGTAGTTTAGGTCGTTGTTTGAGACAGTGAAGTGGAGATTTACAGGAAAGATAGTTGAGACTGAGAGTCACATGGCAGAAAATAAACTTGTGACTTCCTATTAGAAGACAGTACTTTCAAGCACACTAAACGAAGGCAACATACTATCAAAACAATCAGAGACGTCAGATCTCCACCAAAGCATTACAGTAGAGTATTATCACCATAGGCACCTTTCAACACCGACAATTCAAAGTGCTTTACAAAAATGAAAGACATTAAGAACATGGCATTTAAAAACAGTCATTCAAAAGCTAATCAAATACGTTTTAAACCACGAACTACTGTCTGATATAAGCCCACCTTGGTCTTCTTCATCTCGGCCACGTCCATCTGCAGCTTCTTCATCTGCTTCTCGTACTGCGACTGGTTCTTCAGCAGCCGGGCGTGCTCCTTCTGCGCCGACTGCAGCTTCTGCAGCTCCTTGTTCATCACGCTCAGCTTCTTCTCGTACTCCGTCTTGATCTTACGAGACTTCTCGTCTGTGCCCGATTCCACTGTGTCTGAAAGTGAGCAACACAAAGATCGTAAAGAACTGGTCTTCCTTCAAATGACAATGCAGCAATGCTGTAAAAAATATACATTACACAATCATTTTCATTGGGAAGAGATGCTGACATTGCGTTGTTGATACAAACATGTGTTATAATCATTTGAAACAGAAACCTAGACCTCCAGAAAATGTATTTTTTGTGCTTTATTTTTTAATAAGACGAGCTGAAACTCCTCCACGCTCTGATCCATTAGTGCTGCTAAATATAAACTGTCTTGTCTGTCTGCAGGCGGAGAGATCTCACTTTGAAGGATCCTCTGAACAACATAAAGTCTCCTTCATTAGTACAGAAGAAAATCTGCTATCAAACATGAGGGTATGATAAAAAATCTTTCAAATCAAAGCAGGACAAGCAAGAATGTAAATATCCTGTCATGCATTAGGATGTATTCATAATATCTGTCTATTACTGAAATAAACTAATCAAAAGGCACAGACATTATAAGCCAGACACACATTTCGTTGGTTGTTTTTATCCAAACTGCCTGATGGGTAAATGGGTAAATGTATTTTTAGACGATACAAAGAATTAGCAACAGTCTGCTCTGATTGGTTAGCTGGCTGGCTCTATTGTGATTGGTCAACCGCTTAGAGATGTCCCGCCCCTTAGCCTATCACTTACAATGTGTTTGAGCGCTAGCCAATAGAAGCACAAGTGTTACATAGTGATGTCATCATGTTGCAGAAGTCAAAGGAGTCCAATGGAGAAAAACAGCAGAAGAGACGTGTGACAGGAAGCTAAATTGTTTAAGTATTAATGTACGTCTCGTTTGTTTTTTGAATTTCTTGATGGCACCTTAAAAAAAAAAGGAGCAGCTCTACTCATCTCATTGTACCTGTATAATGACAATAAAGGATTTTATTCTAGGATTCTATTCTATAAATGAACATTTCTCTCCCTCTGATACAGGACTTCCCCTCCTGGTCTTACTCATGTACACGCACAGAAACCCATATTACACCCTATAGGAAAGGGAAAACCCCCTGGAAGCATGATAGTGGTCTTTAAGTCAAAGTTAAAATGCTCTTCCTGAGTCAGGCCCCCCCTCCTGGTCTTACTCATGTTCTGCAGCACCTTGTCCCTCTCCAGCTGCGTGTCTCTGATCTTGCACTGCAGCATCATTAGCTTCTGCTCGTACTGCTGCTTCAGAGTGTGAAGCCGCCGCTGGCTGTTCTCCAGCTCGTCGATCAGCTTCTGCTTGATGGCGATCTCACAGGTGATGTTGGCCAGGTCCGCCTGGAAGTTATCTGAGGTACACATACAATCAGTTTAATTATATATACACAATGTACAACAATATCTGTTTTTTTTTTGTATTACTGCCGATTCTATTCCATTCCAATGTAAATACTGTTATATTTTACTATATATTTTATTATTTTTAATATTTTTCTAGTTCTCTATCTGTGTTTTTAATTTTTGTTTTACTTTTATGTATGCACCACGACATCAAGTCAAATTCCTCGTACGTGTCAACCACATGGATGTATAATAAGAACTGGATACAGTGGGAGGCGGGGCCTCGTTCATTCCTATGAGAGTTGCTCATTGGCGCATGAAGACAAAATGGCCCAACTTTTGAGAGAGCGAAACGTCACGAAAGTATTCATATAATCATATAATCCGTTCTTATTGTGCATCCATGGGTAAAGGTAAAACTCATGTAGTACTGAACACGTCACATGAACGTGCCGGGCGGCGCGGTCCCGTGGGTTAGATGCGCGTTCATAATGCCGAGGCAAATAACTCTCAGAATAACGTTATTAGCACATTTTACAACTTGAGGACCGAATATTTTTAATAAAAGCTATACAAATGTTCATACTGGGTAGTTTATTTAGTTTAAAAAAAATGATCCAACGATTTACAGACGTCTCTTTCCCATGTTAGTCAATGGGAAAAAGTATTTCCGGGCCCAGCGACTGATACTGAAGTGTAGTACGCCGTTTGGCCACAACGAGTATTTTCCTCAGAGTCCGGCGCACTTCCTGGGGGCTTGGT
Organism: Dissostichus eleginoides; assembly: GCA_031216635.1. NCBI lineage: Eukaryota > Metazoa > Chordata > Actinopteri > Perciformes > Nototheniidae > Dissostichus > Dissostichus eleginoides. The sequence goes on along the minus strand of CM062273.1, from coordinate 8,750,048 downwards.
GTCAACCTACCTGGTGATAAACCTGTTTCTGATTCTGATATAGTTTTCTGTGTTAGAAGATTCTATTAAATGAAGGTCCCCTTTGGAATGATTTGATCTCATAATAATAGTAGGTAAGCTATAAATTGCTGGTTGTGTTTCTGCAAAATGCTGTCTGTATGTTTAACAGTATTTATTTGTTTGAATATGATAAACATTTTATCGTTTAACACAGTGCATACAAATAGTATTTACAAACGTACACATAATCAATATATAAAATAAAAATAACAATTATTGTTCTATTTTTGGAAGTTTCAAGATGTTTTTTATAGCACATGATGATTTGGAATTACTTTACCTTACTTAAAATAATCTTTTGTCCCTTAAGATTTTAATAACTTATAGGCTGTAGCTGTGGTGCATATGAAAATAAAGCACTTGAATCTTGAATTTATAGTACATGTTACAGTATAAATGTTACAAAAAGACGAGAACTAAAATAAATGCAACATCCAAAGGACTCGCTCCTAATCTGGCATTTAGCAGTGTTCTTTAATACTTATTGGGTGAATTAAAACAACTGATCAGCTCTAAATGCATCTGAGAAAGTCACTAAAACATTCTGTATGTGCTGCTGGTTGAAGATGGAAGTGTTTAGTCAGATGTGAGTAATACTAGTAGTACTACAGCCCCCCCTGGTGGAGAATCAGCACCTTTTAAAGTAACAACGTGAGAGCTGATCGTACCTTTTTCATCCGATTCAGAGTCAGAATCATCGGAGCTCTCCTCCACCTCCATCTCCTCTTCATCCTCCTCCTCTTCCTCTTCTCCTTCCTCGTGGTCGCTGCCTTCCTGGCCCTCCTGCACAATAACATGTTTAATATCTGAAGGCTCTCACTTTTAATGTACTGCAATCTAAAGTTGAAACAAGAGGAAGTCATTCATACAATTTCTGCTTCCTCGTGGCCTCGCTCCGTCATCTCCTTCTCGGTTCCTTTCTCCTGCTCGTTGTCAGGAACTTCCTCCTTGTTGGCGCTGAAAGAGTCAGATAGAAATGAAAATCAGAAACTTTATTGATCGACTGATCAGAACACAAACAGGTGTTGTGACACATTTTCCAAATCATTTCTTGTCGTTTTTTTTAGTCGGCACGGCAGATGTTTAGCAAACAACTCATAGCAACACTGTCTTTCCAGCAAACCAACTGTTTTCACCTCTCCACCATTTTGTAGCAATAAAGCTACTACATATTCATGACTCATTTGCTCTGATATATTTGAGGAGAAAATGCCTTGTAATCGATAAACAGAGATGAGACTTGTTGAGCTTGTTTGTGGAAAAGACAGTGTATATGTCTTAACAAAGGAGGGAGGCATCATACGCTAAAAAGCATGAAGGGAAAAATCAAAAAAGTGATTCAACTCCATGAGTCAGATCTGTTGGATAAAACATGTATCCAAACCGAGAGGGTTAGTGATGTTTAAGTGGTGTTTCACAAACTGCTGGATAAGATGACCAAAACAGAAAAAAGAAATTGACACAGGAGAGCAGAGACAGGTATGAATAATGTCATGTGAAATCTTTTAAACATTTAAATCTAATAACAGTCTGTAGTGAAAAAAAATCCTGTGAGCTCAATCTGTTTTTTCTAATTCCAAATTAAAATCTGAAAAGAAAAGATCAAATAAAGAAATATTTGGAGCACCTTGACGGCCCAAATCTCTGCCATAAGGTACAATGATTGCTTGTCTAACTACATATCATTTATATCTGTATCTAATGCATTATTTATTATTTTAATAATTATATTTCAGGGACTACTTTTCGTTCTTCTTCATGATTGAAATTTGTATTTGATTAGTTTATTTAAAAAGTCACATTAATAAACACTTCTGTAAATGTGCCAGAGTTACATCTGCTGTCCTTATTGGCTAGACTAGAATATTTATCAGGTATTATGAATATCAAATGATCATTATTACGTCATAGAGTCAAACAGTCCGTTAAAGTCAAGGTAGTTCAAACATGAAGCATGAAGGGTCAATGAATAAGCTGCAGAACTCACAAATCTAAAGAGAGATAAAGGTTTTTAACGTGGTATAAAAAGTGTTTGATGGAGGGGAAGCGCTTCTATGGTAGCGGGTTTCACTCCAGGTGGGGGAATACCTGTGCAAAAAAAAAATGAAAGTTAAATAAAGCGCTGAATTAGGGGAAGGGAAGCGGAGGATGGGAATGGCAGCAGGAGGGTGGGAGCTCGGACAAACCTGGCGTCATCCCCCTCTTCCACCACCTCCTCCCTTTCCTCCCTGTCTCTGTCCTCCAGCAGCTGCTGCAGCCTTCAGGGAGGGGGGGGAGGGGGAGAGATGAACGAAGGAAGGAAGAGCGGAGGGGAGACTGATCAAAATCCAACTTGTATCCCCTTCAGATGCCCCAAAGAGCATTGTTCTATAGGTTCATCTTCACGCAGAAAACTCTACCCGTCATACTTGAGTCTGCATCGAGGATAAGGGCCTGTCTTTCTGCATTGTTGATTGGCCATACGAAATCAAAAACGTTTTTTCTTGATGTTCTCTCCAGTCAGGGTGAAAATAAAAGGATAACTTGCAATCAGACAAATGAGTTGGAAAATATCGGCATGATGGATACGGAGAAAAATCCCAAATAGTGCGTCCCAGGTAAAGAAAAATCTATCGAAACTCACATGTATGCTACATACATTAAATGTGAATTGTAGTAATGGTGTGAGGACCGTAAATTAAGTAAAACTGCACATACACTATTAAAGCTAATAGCTAAATGCTCTGTGATGTAAAGATGTCATTAAAGGTGGGGTACGTAATTCACTTCAGAAACACTTGTTGTTATATTCCATGGAATGCTCTTAACATCCCGATAGCAATAAATACATTCAATGCTTTGACAATAAATACATGAAAAAATGTCATCTGTGGAAGCCGTGGCGCTGTAAAAAGCACGACCAATCATCTGAGCCGGCCCGGCTAAAATGACTGGATGGCCTACCTGCCTGTCAGCCTTCCATCTGTGCACAAACTTATCTCGTGCCCTCATTGGTCATGTGCGCGTTCGTGTGTGTTGGAGGAGGGGCTCTGTAAGGAAGTCTGAAGGAAGGGGCAGATTTTTTTCGGCTGCGTACTTTCAAATTCTAGCGCACTCGAGCTGGTTTCTCCATTCTTACCTACCCTACCTTTAAATATGCACATTCAAATGCAATTTCTTTTTACTTCTGCCATATTTTGTATTAAAATCCATTAAAAGTCGAACCTATTTTTGTGTAAAGATGTTATTCATGTGCCTTCCAAAAACGTAATCTGACGTATGAGCACATGCGACCACACCTCCAGTCAAAGCATTCGATGCTGGAACTAATTTCTGTGTCAGATCTTTACCTTTTCTTTTTCTTCTTCTCTCGTTTCTTCAGTTTCTCCAGGTCCTTCTTGGCCAGTTCGATGATGTCCGAGGTCTCCTTCTCCGGGGGCCAGCAGCGAGGGCCCTCCTCCGTACAGAGACTGACGGTTAGAGGCTCGGGATAGATTCTTCCTCAAGTACTCGTTCACAGACTCGCTCTCCAGGAGTTTGGCTCTGAAGGAGGATATCAAACAGGGAAAACATAACGATGAACAAGGGCAGAACATATACCAGGTTTCGTCATTCTTTGCTGCTTTCTAGCCCCAAATCTTAGAGGAGCAACCACAAAGCATATTTGAAATGACTCGACTGTTTCTCTCTTCTTGTCTCGTGTGTCTGAATCTATCGTGCTGACTCACTGACTGCACCGATTTGATTGGCTGAGTAGCGTCACCTCCTTAAAACATTAAACAATAACTTTTTAAAACCTTTTTATCTTTGTTTTAAACATATTTTTTTTACATTTTTAACATTTTCAACATCGTGGATAAATCCTTATATGCTCCCGGCAACACACTGAACGTCAACGTTGCCTCCTTATTACACTCAGCCCTACTTTAGTGGGAACAATGAGTCTGCGTCTTTGATGCGCACAGGCGGATGATGCAGGGATGCAATGTAGACAGGAATGAAACGCAGATCATCCTCTGGCTGCAGCCTTGACCCGTACTTGCTTTTGATCATAGTCAATGCGGAAAACCCACACTCACACAGGTAGGTGGAGGTGAAGGGAATGAGCACTTTTACAGCCTTTTTGGCGAGGTGGGGGAACTCGCTCTCCACAGACAGCCAAAAGTGACACACGTTTTCTGCCAGACGCTGTCTCCTCTCTCACTTTAGGTAACTTCACTAAAAATCGATCCATGTTGCCGCTCGCATAAAGTTAGCTGAAGTTAACTAGTGTAGAGCCGATGAATGGGAGTCGGAGGCGGCGTGTTTAGTATGGAACTCCACACTTTATTTTCCATTAGGTTTACAGAGGAAATAATAACTTGCTACCTGCTACTGTCAAGCTAGAATGATAACAACAACAAGGTACACTCTCTAACAGGTCCGTGGTGCAACACACACTATATACCACGGTGAATTATGTCCCATAATGTTCCACCACACAAGCTAGATTTCACTGTTTCTCGTTATTTCTTTCTCACGCTGCGCCTCCCCTGAAGCTCTCTGGCGCCCCCCGCCTCACACTTTGAAAACCGCTGCTTTAAACCATAGACTCAGTAGGGATTCATCTGGGTTTTTAAGTGCCACAATAATGGACACTAATGTCTGACAATACAATGCAAAACACTAATAAAAGAGCTTATTGCATTCAAAACAATAATTTAAGAGAAAAGAAGGGTGAGCCATTTCCTGGGAAAAATTAGATAGAAGTGAGGCACATGTAGCATTTACATAATGAGAAGAGTTGTCTACCTGAGGTCTTCAATCTCTTTGATGTAACCCTGAATCATGGTTCCAATTTCTTCAGTTGCGCCTTCACCTGGAAGAGAGTCAAGACCATTTTACAGGAGACACAGGAGGATAAAAAGGCTTTTCGAACCAACTAAATAGCAACATCCCTTAAAGGTCCCCTATTATACTGTTTTTCATCAATATATAATAGGTCTCAGATATATACAAAACATGTCTCTGAAGTGTTTGGCTCCAAACACCAAACAGATCATTGCAGCATCCCATAATCCCCTCTGTTTCAGCCCTGTTTCCAAAGTGCTGATTCTCTGTCTGTTACTTTAGATGAAGATAAGGAGCCCCTCCCCACGCCCCTCTGAGAGAGATTTGGTTAAAAATAACACAATGGTGCTCTAGGAGGAGATACAGGTGACAAGGGGGGGGGGTTACCTTGGTTGGTGATTGGCTAATGGTTACACAAGCCAAAACATCGTTATGACATCATAAAGTGGCCAAAATCTGATCAGCTCATTTTCAGACAGGTTTTTATATAAATGGATCAGGACAAAAAGAGAGAGAATCTTTGTTCCTGAAACTTTCAGAATCTCTTTACACAGAGGGGACACATGTTGATGTAGAAGAGACATGAAGAAGAGGGGACACATGTTGATGTAGAAGAGACATGAAAAAGTGGATTTTGCATAATAGATGACCTTTAACTCTTACAGAATGGACTTCACACCAAAGGTTTTTGTCAACGTATCTTGTGGAAAACGATCGTACCTGCCCTGGCGATCATCTGGTTGGCCTGGTCGCTCAGCAGCTGGGTGAGCCTGGCTCTCTGGGCATCGATGGTCTCCTGCATGGCCTTCACCCTCACCCGCAGGTTGCTGTTCTCCGTCTGCAGCATGGAGTTCTCGTGGAACATGTCGCTGAAGCTCTCCACGCCGTCCTCCCCCGTCAGACGCTTACCCTGAAGGGGGGGGGGGGAGGAGGGCGCATTGAAATAATTGTGTAGGATTATGCATTATATTCATTTCAGACTCTACATTGTTCTCTGGTTGTTTTATTCAAGGCAACAAGACATAGCCATGCCATGTTATCTGTTCATCAAGTTCATCTCAGTAAGTCTATAAACCTGCTTCTCCAAGGGTCCTTCAACAACATTTTATTATTATATTTCTGCACCTTCTTGGATATGTATTGTTCCAATATATATTTATTTTTGGTTTCAATTATTGTTTAATAATGTTGTTTAATAATGTTTCAGTATGTATTTTCCTTGTTTTGCGTTTCAAGTGTTTTGTGTGCTTATACTTCTGTAGAGCACTTTTAATTGCCTTTGCGTCTGAAACAGCGTTTCCGCCAGGGGGGCGTCTTGCCGTCATTTGACGCCCTGAACTCGAGTCGAGGGCGTCCAAAAATATTAATAATTCGAGAGAAGATCGAGAGTTTTTATCGCTTGAAATAACGAAAAGGAAAAAGGACCATGACATCCCTCTGTTGGAGGGGCAAAGGAGTCTGGTGGGATTCTTTTCGGAGTATTGAAGATCGTTTCCCCGATATCGGCGGTGCTACTGGACAACACGGAACGTGCGCGATTTGGACGCGATGAGCGGTGCTGGGTTAGGGTTAGTTTTTTTTGCTAGTGGAGCACGCGCGTGAGCTGCGAGCACCAGAGCCTCGCAGCGGCGAAACTGAGGCTCCGTGGTAAACTGTGGTAACATGAAGAGCCGTTTGGGAGCCGTTTGGGAGCCATTTGGGAGCCGAAACAGCCGGCGCTTTAAGAGAGCCGAGCCAAATGATCCGGCTCACTAACGTAAAAAGACAGTATCCATAAGGGACGGCTCCCAAGTCAAAATTGAAGCACCCCCCCCCCCCGCTCTCGGGGTGGACGCCCTCTAAGCCCTGGTCTGGCGGAAACACTGGTCTGAAATGTGCTATATAAAAAAACCTAGTTATCCACAACTCTAAACACTAAGATATCCCTCATTAATGCACTAATGTTAGCAGGATGTGCCTTTAAAACTAAAAGAACTGCTAAATTCCTTCAAACTAGAGTTGTGCAACGCAGTGTGATGTAAACCTTTATTTGACCTTATTTTGTTGTTGTGCTCTTGTAAAAGTGTATTGTTGTGAGGTCTCTCGTTTAAAAGAAGATCTTAAACCCAATGAGACCACCTGATAATGATAGAGATGAACTAAATGATTTCCTGGTTCCCTCTCTCGCTCCTCACCGTCTTGTACTCCATGAGCTCGATCTGCAGCCGGGCGATCTCCGTCCTCAGAACGCTGATCTGCTGGCTGGCCTTGTCCTGGTTCAGCATCACTTTGTTCTTGATGTTCCTCGCTCTGTTGGCGTACTTCAGCGTGTTCAGCGTCTCCATGAAGTCCCGGTCCGACGGGCTGATGCAGGCGATCATCACCGTTTGGCTGGGGTTAAACACAGGCAGATATTTATTATATGTTTGGTTCAGCTGCAAAATTACAATGTTAATTGTATTAAATGCTTTCAATCTCAATCTTTCTTTATTTATATAGCACATTTAAAACAACCTCAGTTGACCAAAGTGCTGTACAGGAAATAAACACAATATAAAATAACCCAATGGGAGTAAAATAATAAAACAATAGCACAATAACTAGAAACATATAAAAACACATACAAATGTAAAAATGTTATGTTCAACTAGAATTAAAAGCCAGTGCAAAGAGGTGAGTTTTTAGCTGAGGTTTAAAAAGTTCACTACACTGAGCATCCGGATATGAGCTTTCATCTAATGGTTTGTTTTATGATTGATTTGGAGAAACAATTGGTTCAAACCGTGTAGAAGCCAGCAAGAAAAACTATTTAAATGTATGCACACGTATGTAAACTGTAGGTAGAGGATACTTAATGCTTTACATGGAGAAGCAGCGTTCAGTTATTATGCTCCAAATATCTGGAACAAACTCCCAGAAACCTGCAGGTCCGCTGCAACTCTGACTGCTTTGAAATCCAGGCTGAAGACTTTTCTTTTTGCCGCTGCTTTTAATTGATATCTTCACATCTTAAACTGCACTGTAAACTTTATTATCTTTGCTTTTTAATGCCATTTTCTTAATGTCTTTCATTTTTGTAAAGCACTTTGAATTGCCTTGTGTTGAGTCCCCCCAAAGGTAGTTAAAGTCATTATTGGGGTTAAAGTCCCCTCGTAGGTGGTTAAAGTCATTATTGGGGTTAAAGTCCCCTCGTAGGTAGTTAAAGTCATTATTGGGGTTAAAGTCCCCTCGTAGGTAGTTAAAGTCATTATTGGGGTTAAAGTCCCCTCGTAGGTGGTTAAAGTCATTATTGGGGTTAAAGTCCCCTCGTAGGTGGTTAAAGTCATTGTTGGGGTTAAAGTCCCCTCGTAGGTAGTTAAAGTCATTATTGGGGTTAAAGTCCCCTCGTAGGTGGTTAAAGTCATTATTGGGGTTAAAGTCCCCTCGTAGGTAGTTAAAGTCATTATTGGGGTTAAAGTCCCCTCGTAGGTAGTTAAAGTCATTATTGGGGTTAAAGTCCCCTCGTAGGTGGTTAAAGTCATTATTGGGGTTAAAGTCCCCTCGTAGGTGGTTAAAGTCATTATTGTGGTTAAAGTCATTATTGGGGTTAAAGTCCCCTCGTAGGTGGTTAAAGTCATTATTGGGGTTAAAGTCCCCTCGTAGGTAGTTAAAGTCATTATTGGGGTTAAAGTCCCCTCGTAGGTAGTTAAAGTCATTATTGGGGTTAAAGTCCCCTCGTAGGTAGTTAAAGTCATTATTGGGGTTAAAGTCCCCTCGTAGGTGGTTAAAGTCATTATTGGGGTTAAAGTCCCCTCGTAGGTGGTTAAAGTCATTGTTGGGGTTAAAGTCCCCTCGTAGGTAGTTAAAGTCATTATTGGGGTTAAAGTCCCCTCGTAGGTGGTTAAAGTCATTATTGGGGTTAAAGTCCCCTCGTAGGTAGTTAAAGTCATTATTGGGGTTAAAGTCCCCTCGTAGGTGGTTAAAGTCATTATTGGGGTTAAAGTCATTATTGGGGTTAAAGTCCCCTCGTAGGTGGTTAAAGTCATTATTGGGGTTAAAGTCCCCTCGTAGGTGGTTAAAGTCATTATTGTGGTTAAATCATTATTGGGGTTAAAGTCCACTCGTAGGTGGTTAAATCATTATTGGGGTTAAAGTCCACTCGTAGGTGGTTAAAGTCATTATTGGGGTTAAAGTCCCCTCGTAGGTGGTTAAAGTCATTATTGGGGTTAAAGTCCCCTCGTAGGTAGTTAAAGTCATTATTGGGGTTAAAGTCCCCTCGTAGGCGGTTAAAGTCCCCTAAGTGTGCCGTTTTGGTTTCAAGACCCTGGTTCGCGGAGGAAACCAAAAAAGTCCAAGAAAAGAAAACTTAAACTTAACTAATGTGCATTTAAAGAAAAGAGGAATAGTTTGGGCGAAAACTAAAAGGTACCATGGGGTCAGATTATAACGGGGGGGTTCGTTCAGATGTGTGTATCTCACACTGCACTGTAATTCATGTATCTTTGCTTTTAAATGAGTGTTTTTAGATATCATTTTATAATATGTTTCTTAATGCTATTAATGTCCTTCATTTCTGTAAAGCACTTTGAATTGCCTTGTGTTGAAATGTGCCGTATAAATAAACTTGCCTTAAACTGTGGAAACTATTGTAGAAGTTGAAGTGAATAAATTGCGTTTACTATCCTAAAGTGTCTAAATATTGCTCAAATCCTCCCCAATGTATATAAATTAGTTCAATAGTTTGCAAGTAGTGTTGTCAAATATTGCATATTAACAACATACATTTCTTAATATATGGAGAGTATAAAAACCTTTTCAACTTTATAATAAACGTGTTCCTTCAGTCTAAAGGTCATATTCTGCAATGTGTTCCTGTTTCCCTTCAAAGAAAGAAAGACATCTTTGACAAACGTCTCTGAAATCTAACCATCAGGACTTCCCTGTCCACAGCACGTTATAAAAAAGGTGAATGAGTATTTCCCCGACCTGTTTCCTCCGAGCGAGTCCTGCAGCAGGCGGGTGAGCTTGGAGTCTCTGTAAGGCACGTGAGAGGAGCGCTTGCTTCGGTCGCCCAGAGCGCTGATTACATTCCCCAGAGCGAGCTGCAGGAGGAATACAGGGGGGAGAGAAATGTTTAAAGGTGATGCAACACTTCAATACATAGGGTTTATATCTGTTGCAGTTTATTCAATGACTGCTCTCTAGGATCATTAACCAAATACGTTTGTTTGTAAACTCCTTTTCTGTCCTCCTGTTCAATTGGTATATGTTGTTCTTTATTATTTGTTGTTTAAATGACCAATTTGACTTTCTCCATCTGGATCACAGATCTCAGAATACTATAGAAAGTGAAATTAAAGTGGGTAAATCCTGCAGTAATGGGGAGAAAAAACATTCTCCAAATGAATTCAAATACTCAGAATGAGTCTGTCGTTCAAGACAAATAACAATTTATTCTTATTGAAAGAGCACGTTAAATAGTAGAGATCAAATTAAAGGTTTTTCATCAAGTTAAATATACCACTTTTGGCTTTATATGATCAAATCTAAACATGGTTTTGTACTTATTGTGCAGCATCTTCCTTGTTGCATTGTTGATCGACTCTTAGTGCAGCGTGGTCATGTATGAATTCAGCCACTAGATGGCAGTCAAACTCTAGTATTTGATTGGCTCTGATTTCTCTGCACCACTGAGATTCATTACAATATGCTAAAATACATTCATCTGAATTGTTTCTTGAATGTCAAATGCTTCATTTGTTTTATTCCTACAAGGACAAACATTGAAGACTAGAAAAAAAACAAGGGAACTGACATTCAACATGACATTACAATCACTGAAGATGATATTTTAAAGACTATTTAATACACGGAGGAGGAGGAGGAGGAGGAGGAGGAGGAGGAGGAGGAGGAGGAGGAGGAGGAGGAGGAGGAGGAGGAGGAAGCCCCTCACCAGGCCACAGTTGATGGAGATCGCCTCCTTGGCTCGGTCTCCCGTCGCTCCGGTTCTCTTCAGCCGCTCGGAGCCGGCCAGATCCACAAAGTGAAACTTAGCCGTCAGCGTCTCGTACTCGTCCAGCTCTGAGTTTCCATTAGAGACTCTGTTATCAGTCTCACCTTCATGCTGAGGGACGGAGACACACACACACACACTGTCAGATACACAACACTATTATCTTTGCATTGTTTAAGTTCTAATAACGGCTTCATGTCAATGTTATGGAGAATTAATTTGCAAAATGGGATAACTGCCATCTGAAAAATGATATATATAAAAAACATTTACAGCTAGAATAATGCAACTTGAGAGATCAGTTTAAAGCCCTCTATTAGGGCTGGGTAATATTCTCAGATATACAGTAGATGATTTCATAATCAAGATAACAATACATATCACAGTATAGCATGTTTTTTAGTTATTAAAAGATAAATAGTATATAATAAAAAACCACATGGTAAAACGTACTTTTGTATTTTTTGTATACTGTGTGAATTAAATACTTGACACATTTAAAGTACAATTTCTCTTTTATTTTCGTATTTAATTAAGAATTTCGTGGCAAAATGTATTGAATTGTTAAAAAAAAAAATGATACATTAGTTAATTAATATTTAACTATACACTGACTTTGTTTACATGCAAGCACACACATTCAGAGTAATCAGATTACGACAATTAACACAGATTTGTTTTTAAACTTGAATTTGTATGTGCTTGTTGTTAATAATTTAAAGGACGTAATTGTGTATGTCTCTTAATATGATTTGGTCTTAATATGATTCCATTAAAAGACGATTCATTATCATCATTAATTATCTCCCTGCCCTCCCCTCTGTAGCACAAAGAACTGTATTCGTCATATATATATATATATATATATATATATATATATATATATATATATATATATATATATATATATATATATATATATATACATATACACACACACACACACACACACACACATATATATATATATATATATATATATATATATATATATATATATATATATATATATATATATATATATACATATACACACAATACAGTATATATATATATTCCTGAGCAGCACTCACATTGTCGGAGGCACAGATGCGGACTTGGCACAGGTGGATGGTGAAGATGGCGTGAGAGCGAGAGCTCTGCACGTTCATCTGAGTGCTGGCGGTGGTGCGACACAGAGCCCCGAGCTTCAGACACTGCATCATCTGAGACAGAAAACACTTTCAGTATTCACAGGCAAACTCTTTTTAGTTTATACTTGAAGTCTTTAAGGATTACAGTCTGGTAGAAGCATTCGCTATTTTCTCCTCGGTTTGTCTTGCAGGAGTTTAAGTTGTAATGTATAAGAGCATAAGATCCACCACAAATGAGTGCAAGATTGTGATCCTTATTTAAATTTCCATGGTCGCCTTTCGATTAAATGTATTAATTGTGCCGACTCATTTCATATAGCTGTGGAAAAAACATCACAAGTTCTCTCTGGCATTTTTAAATATAGCATCAGTGAAGGAAATAATAAAGTACCAGGAATACGTGTCTCTGTAAAGGCCTAGTGACGACAAAGAGGTTCACATTTAAGAGTGTACTCTCATTAATTAAGTCCTTAACATTAACGATGCCAGACAAGACGTTTCTTAGACCCTCGCGGTGTTACCTCGGCCTCAGAGGTCACGCTGCGGGTCGTCACTCCCACGGTGTAGATCCCTCCGCTGGCGTCCTCGTGGATCTTAATGTGAGATTTCTGTCTGGAGTCTCGAGTCGAGTCAAACAGGTCCAGAACCTCCTCGTTATAAAGCTACAGGGAGATACAAAAGAAGGTTTTAATCAGGCAGATAAATCACTTTAAATCTTTGTTGCCTGCTGCCCTGCTCTATTATCTCTCTATTTGTTGTGTTCATGTGTCATAAACATAAATAGATTTAAAAGTTATTAAGGTATCAATAAAATACATTTTATAGGCAGATTCTAAGGTTTGGCGTCCTTAAAAGGTCCCATGTCATGGCCATTTCTACTGATCATAATTCCATTGTTGAGGTCTACTAGAATAGATTTATATTGTTCAATGTTCCAAACTCGCATTGGTTTCTCATACAGCATCTCTGTATAGTATGTGTATTCACTCTCTGTCCTAAACGGCTTGTTGGAGCTCCTGCCCCCCCCTCCCTGTGAGCCCAGTGGCCGTCTGCGAGACAGCGAGACACCGCGGAACTCAGCCTGGGCACACACACACACCCGCAGCCTGGCTGGGAGTTTGTGTGTGTGCCCAGGCTGAGTTCCGCGGTGTCTCGCTGACCCCACACCAGTGAGCCAGCTCACAGTGTCCCGCTCCTCGCAGCAGCGAGCCTCGCAACGTCCCGCCGAGTGTGTGAGGAAGTCCGCGGATTGGTCCAAACGTTACGTCACTATACCCGAAATACGTCACAGAACCCAAGAAGTAAACAATGGAAAAAGAGAAATCTCCAACGAGGCGTTCTGGGGCAGCATAGACAGGTCTTTTCTGTGTTAGAGTTTTACTCGCTACCGGAAAAGCATGACATGGGACCTTTAAGATACTGTATGTTGCAGATCATCAGCTGAGTCATAAAATAAATAACATGAAGAGTTCAAATTCAACACATTTCAGAGCTTTGTATCTGGGATGATATTTAGGACCAATTTCAGAACCAAACTAAAGACTAGCATCTCAAAATGTTAAATTGGCAATTTTGACCCAAAACCTTAGGGTAATTTGTGAAAGTGAAATTCCAGTAAGTTTTTTAAATTATTTTAATATTTTTAATTATCTTCATTAACAGATCCACTTTGCTCAGAATTTAAACTAATATTTTTGACATAGAGTAAAGGTAGATCACAACAAAGAAACAAGAAAAAACTCAAATAAAGGTCTGATTCATTAATGATGTGTGATAGGGTGAAAAGAAAATGCCAGTTGCACATAAGTAACAAATTGATGTATTTATTTGGTGATGTTTGCCTTGATTGTATGTACAGTAATCTATCAGCAAATCCTCTTCATCCACAGAGTTTCCTCCCTGACTGCTAATAAGCTCGTAGCGACATTTCCTGTGTGATTTATTTCCCCCTAAAACACCTGCTAGTCCTTCAGGCCTTTAACAGTCAATTCAGTTTAAGTGTCTCAGGAAGGCGTTAAAAGGAAGCTTTTCACATCTTGCCAAAAACTCTCGAGGAATTTGAACAACTGCCTTGTGAAGAGGTCAGATTGAAACAATATGAATATTATCCGTCATGTCATAAACTCTCACCACCTGCCCAGTGTTTGATTTCTGTGCAAATCCACATTTCATCCTGCTCTCAGTTCCAGGTCTTTTCAGGAATGTGTACGCTGTCAGGATCTGATGAAGAGGAACAACTGTCTCCTCCTCTGTCTCACATTGTTCCCGTTAACTCTTCCTGTCCAGACGGAGGCTCCGCCGCCCGCTAACCCCCCCGATGACAGCTGCTGCACTTCAATTGTCAGTGAGGATATTTTCTAAATGATGGAGCGCTGGTGTCAAAGCCTGTTAAACGAGCGGTGTCAAAAATATAAGCCTGACCCGTGACATCTCTGTAAAGCTAGTGGGAGAAAGAGTATACCCTGCTTTATTCCGTTTGGGAGTTTTTCCTAGAAGAAGCAGGTACAAATTTGAAGTCATTCATGTTGTTGTTGTATTTAATCTCTGCCAAGAAGGTTGAATTTTTCGACTTGTATGTTTGTCGTTTTATCAGCAAGATTATAGTGAAAACGTACGACCCCTGTTTCCATCAAAGTTGAAGCACTGGCAACATTTTCATTTCATTTTGGAGCGTGAATTAAGGGGCCATGTTATGCTCATTTTCAGCCCAGTCTGCTCTGATTGGTTAGCTGGCCGGCTCTGTTGTGATTGGTCAACCGCTTAGAGATGTCCCGCCCCTTAGCCTATCACGTACAATGTGTTGGAGCGCTAGCCAATAGAAGCGTGAATGTTACATAGTGATGTGGTTATGTTAAAATAGTACACAAAGGAGTCCAATGGAGGCGTTTCAGTCAGGGGGGGGAGTGGGTAGGACAGTGGGAAACTCCCTCTAGAGGGAATTTGGGGATTTAAGCCTTCGTCAACCATTCACATGCACTAAAACCTACAGGAAAGGGAAATCCCCTCAAAAAGCATAATAGGGCCTCTTTAAGTTTTAGCTGAGAAGCATGTGAATGCAGTATAAGCCTTGTCAGAGGTCTCCGAGTGTTATTCTAGTAACTACTCTATTTGAATGATGTAATTTAAGCTAAACTAAAATAAGGAATCATTTATATATGTATCAGTGGATTTGTAGATATGTACCTCGAGGAACTGTGCGTTGATCTTGAACTCGGGGATGGGGCGGCCCTGCTGCTGCGCCGCCTGCCTCCGCTCCTCGATGCCTCTGAAGAGGTGGTGCACGGCGCGGGGGATGATGCCCAGCTCCTCCTCCGAGATGTTCACATCGAAGCCCGTCCCCATGGTGTACGTCTTCCCTGAGCCCGTCTGCATGGGGATAATAATAATACATTTTATTTGTAAAGCACCTTTCATTGCTAAAAGTAATCCCAAAGTGCTACAAGGGGCGTGATAGAAAACAAAAGAAACACAAAGGGGAGGAGGAAATGTTATTCAAAAGAACTAAAACACTATTCTATAATAAATGATCAAATAACACAGGAAGATCATGCTGTTTCCGTAAAAGGAACTCCAATCGGTTCACCACAAAGCGTGTCTTGAAAAGAACAACTGCACATGTAAATAGGGCCAAAGAAAGTGTGTTTGTGGTAATGAAAGTGTTTTTTTTACTGTTTTCCTTGTACTTTGTGTTGCCATCTAATTAAATATGATTTCTGACTTCCTTCTTACCAAAGGATCTGCACCAAACATGTGTAGAATAAGATTTGTAGGCCGTGTAATCTCTGCAGCTCCACCATACTTCATCCAAACTGTAATTTTTAACACATTAAGCCTTTAACAAACAGTGTGCTTCCTAACATTTGAATATTGCACAAGTAAATATTGCAATTTCGATCACATTTTGATTAATTGTGCAGCTTTACACCTGATACTAAAGTCAGATATTTCACTTTCTACTCCAAACGGGGGACTGTTTGGTTATATCTGCAACCCAACCTGGCAGACTTCATCAGAAGCAGCCGAGCGGGTCGAGTCTAAATCTAGATTATTCTCTGTAAAGCCACAGAGGAGAACCAGCAGCAGTCTTCAGAAGTAGGCCAGCAGTCAGAGAGCCGTAACTGCAGAGAGACGGTTCATGTGGACGCACATTAAACATGTATGGCTGTCTAAAAGGTGTGTGTGTGTGTGTGTGTGTGTGTGTGTGTGTGTGTGTGTGTGTGTGTGTGTGTGTGTGTGTGTGTGTGTGTGTGTGTGTACTTCACATGGCTTTGAATTGTGTGAGTGCTGTACAGCGGGAGCTCTGTCACCAGGGCAACCTAACGGAGGGAGGGGGTTTTAGGCCCAGACCTGCATGTTATTTCCATGTGGTGAACTTGGCAAAAGGGAGAAGTGGAAGAGTAGGGGGAGTAAGTTCAAGATAAAGAGGGACAGGGACGTACCTACTTTTAGTATACATTAATCTGCTCATTATTTTCTTGATGTATCATTTTATCTATCAAATGTCTGAAGATACTGACAAAAAGGTGACATATAACCTCCTACGTTTGAAAGAACATTAGTGACATTAATGGGCACTTGGATTTAAGAATAAGATCAGATATTCGTTTTTAAAGTCACTGCAAGAAAAATATATTTCTCACATTCCTCGTTTTTTTCCTTCCGATTCAGCGTTAAAGAATATTGGTGTCAGAGAAAATCTGAATCGGAGTACACTATTACATTACATGTAGTTTAGCAACTTACATTTAGTTTCATAACGTAGGAATTCTTACAGGAGCAATTTGGGGATAAGTATCTTGCCCAAGGACCTTTTGACCTGTTGACTACAGGGGACTGGGATTGAACCACTGACCTTCCCATTGGTACACACCCATTTAACAACTGACCCACGGTCACCCCAAAAATATAAAGTGTGAAAAGTTAAACAATATAATGCTACACACAGAGGCACTGCACTTTAGGATTTATGAAATTCTCCAGTCGTATGTGAGGGATGCATTGATTTAATGTAATGTAACGCAGAGCAATGCCAAACTAATGGTTCGACAAATACAAGGTCACAGAGTTTTCAACCCACATGTTAACACTCTCCACCTCTAACATATCCTTCTCTTCCTCTCCTCTAACACACACATGCATTAATCCCATTCCTCTGCATCCAGCAGCTGTGTCACAGAGACAAAGGCTCACCTGTCCGTAAGCGAACACGGTGGCGTTGTAGCCCTCCAAACAGCCCTCGATCAGCTGCTCCGTGCAATCGGAGTAGATGGTCTCCTGCTGGGAGTCCATGTCGAACATGTAGTCGTAGGTGAAGGACCTATCCTTCCCCAGGATCACCTGCGGCTCCCCGGGCATCACGTACGTACAGATGTGACATCCCTCGATCTTCTCCCGGGCCAGCTGAGGACGGATCCTGCAGAGAGAGGAGGAAACAGAGAGAGATGAGTGATGGGGAGGAACACAATGAGGAAGGGTGGTTTATTAGGTACAGTTATAAAATGTAATACAGTCCAACACATCGGCCACATAACATACCTTTATAAAGTTTAACATTGCCAGTTTTCTAATATTGCGTTTTATGGGTATTCTAGGTAAATGAATAAGTTAATTATGTAGCCTTGGGAGGGGAATCATTTGAAGAAAAAAAATAGAATTTCATCATCTGAATGAAGTCAACATTTTTAAATACATTTAGAGATTTGTTGTAACACCTAACGTAAAAGAGTCTTAGAAAATGTCAGACTTTTCTTCCATACAATTTTCCATCCATTAGGCATTGAACTGAAGACAGAATTGGTCCACACAGAAATGATAGCGCTGTATTGGCCTATTTGTGACACCTGACCTTTAGAAACACTTTAAATAAATCCCCTTTGACATCTAAATGGTGGAACTGTCATTCCAAGAATCCATGGTGTTATAACCGTCCTAAATCCCAGGAACATACTGAACTTGTTTTAGTAATTACAAAATGTTTTGATCTGCTCAAGATTAGTTTTTTTCAGGACTGCAGGGTCAACATCCTAATCTGATCCAATACTTTGTACCATAAAAGCTGCCAGCTGGGTTAATATGGACTCTGTGTGTCTGTGTGCCTGTGTGTGTGTGTGTGTGTGTGTGTGTGTGTGTGTGTGTGTGTGTGTGTGTGTGTGTGTGTGTGTGTAATACTGAATGACAGTAATGCTGTCCTTCATGTTGGCCTCAACGACTGAGGGATTAACTCTGTCTGTATTCAGTCTGCAATGAAAGTGAGCAATTTGTATGAAAACATTGAAATGAGCCATAATGAAAAGTCTCTCTCCTTACTTTCAGCAGGTTATGAAAAATACTTTGTTACAAGATCCATTATATCTAATAAACACTGGAGAGAAGCAGTGGACAAAAGGGACTCTGTTTTAACTGTAAAGACGGTTATTGAATCAGTAAATCAAATAAATGTTTCCGTCCCTTCAGGGGATGTTTAGACATAATGAGAACATGAGAACTCATTTTCTAGAAAAGCCCTAGAGGGAATAAAATGTTGGTTTGATGTATCGATTTCACTATATATGTTCCAAGAACAATATGCAGTTATCTACTTTCGTAGAGCTGTTTCACTTTAGGCCCATCATCATTGGACTCCTTTGTTTACCTCTGTAACATAGTAACATCCCTATGTAACACTCGTGCTTCTATTGGCTAGCACTCCAACACATTGTACATGATAGGCTAAGGGGCGGGACATCTCTAAGAGGTTGACCAATCACAACAGAGCCAGCCAGCTAACCAATCAGAGCAGACTGGGCTCTGGTTTCAGACAGAGGGTGAAAAAAGGTGCTGCAGCACAGGCAGTATGAGAAAAATAAAGAGCTTTTTGAACATTAAAGCATGGAGACATGTCCCAGTAGAGGAACAAAATATAAATATGAACCTGAAAAAGAGCATAACCCCTTTAACAGAAGCTATAACATCTCTCTCCTTTTTGCTGATGAATTCCTGGCATGAAATACCCAGAAGACCCCCCATCTTATGTCCAGTGTAAGCATGTAGCACAGCCGAATCATCATCCATTTTCTCCTCAAACTGTGTTTAATTGTGATCAAAATGGATAATATTTTCCATCACTTTTAAACTATCTCTCCTCGTGGGTTCAGCTCACAGACGAGCTTGGAAGAGAAGCACCTGACAGCTGGCTCCCAGCCTCTCTGCTGCCTGGATAAGAGCCTCATTGTGCCTCCAAGCCCAGGCAGAACAATGCAGTGAGGGGAGTACAGTGCGGCCATTGTGTGAGTCTGAGTGAGACTGGAGCCCCACGCTGACACCAACCACAGAGAGCCAGGATTACATGAAGGGAGGAGAGGGAGGAGAGGTAACGTCCTGCCTGGAGGTCACCATGAATAACTACAAAATGAGTCACTGTAACCGATGAAAGATAGTAATTTAAAATCCAAAGTATCCTATTTCTTTTACTGGCTGTTTTTGGTACATTCATATTTTGCTGCTTGACTAATGGTTGTTATTTCTGTCTGTCATTGAGACATTTAGGATCATTATTCTGACTGTTAAACACCTGAACTTTTGAAAGAACATCCATAACATTCATCTGTTTGAAACTCACAAATGAATGATCTAATATATCATATTCCAATAACTTGTATATAGAATCTCCTTGCACTATTTCTATCCTATTTACTTGCACTATTTTATCTGTTTCATTGTGTTGCACTGTTGGAGGAGCCTGTGACCTCAGGTTTTCATTGATATATCTACACTGTAGTTATGTACACATGACAATAAAAGCCTTGAATCTGAATCTTATTCCTCTGGACTTTGCCTTTCAATATCTTAAGAAACTACGATCAATATATGAACTTGAAAGAATGAAAGCATATTTTCATGAGTAGCAATCAGATAAATATGTGCTTTTCACATTACAGTTCCTTTGAACCTGTTTTGATGTGATACTTAAAATAAAGTCATACATCCTCAGAATAGAAACGAAAGAAGAGTAAGAAACACATTTCCTCGTTCCTCATAAGGAGCACGTGTTCTATTGTTTCAAATCCACTGTGAATTTTAAAGCAGAAAGAACGTCATCCTTTGTCAGAAAATCAATTATCTTCCATGACAAATTCGCCATTTTCACCAAATCATGTTTCCGCACACTGTAAGTGTTTTAGCAATCTAATCCTCTCCAGTACCCACAGAGGAGGGGGGGGGGCTTTGTTTCAGACTGTTTAGCTCTCTAATTGGGTGTGTAATCCTGTCTGTCTCTCTCCCACAGCACTGTCACATCCGGGAATCTGAAGCCGTTTCCCAAATGGAATCTCTTACTTCTCATTTGCATGTTCGTACATTAAAGTGAGACTTCCTGCTGTACCATCAAGATTTGGGTGGAGATTTGTTTCATATTTATAACAACATTAATATGAATTTTGCATAATTGCAGTTGCTTTTGAACTAAAGTACTAGGTAATTTTGGATTTCTACATAGATTTATTTTATTTTACAGACATCTTTCACAAGATTTAAATTAAACTGGGATCGCTCAGATGTACTCTTGATTTTGTAGTCCAACTTAATGACAGCAAGCACATTTTAATTATTAGAAAAATAGTTATTTTCCCCTTAAAAAAGTTTGATGAAAGTCAAAAGAATTGTATAAAATTGTGAAATGGATTTCAATCATATCCTCCAGCCTCACAAACCACATAAAAAAGGCTCAACGGTCAGCTAATGAGTGTGTTAGTAAGTACACTTTTATTGTTACATAGATTACATTTAAAAAGGAATTGATAACACAAAAAGTGAAACAGGTTTTAATCATTCTGTGGATTGAGATGTTGTGTCGGAAAAATGTGTCTACTTAAATAATAATAATGTTTAAAATCTTGCTAAATTTAAATCCATTTCATCATCCAGAAGCTCAGATCAATACATCTCATTGTTTATCATCAATAATGCCTAATAAGTGTAGTCAAATGAGAAGCACTGTGTCAATACAAGAGCCACAAAGACAGTTGTGGTATCTATTTTAGGGGCTCCAGCCAGGGTCAGAGATCAGCTGAGGGTCAGGGTCAAAGGTCATGATGTCTCTGCAGTGGAGACCTGATGTCTGGCTATCAGTAACGGACAAACACAGAGGGTCCGAAACAACAAAGACAGACATCTGAGACTCAATGTTAAAATGAATCTCAACCCAATTACAGACACTAGCTATGAAGACAGGAGCAACCCCTCCAACCCAATCACAAACACTAGCTATGAAGACAGGAGCAACCCCTCCAACCCAATCACAGACACTAGCTATGAAGACAGGAGCAAGCCCTCCAACCCAATCACAGACACTAGCTATGAAGACAGGAGCAACCCCTCCAACCCAATCACAGACACTAGCTATGAAGACAGGAGCAAGCCCTCCAACCCAATCACAGACACTAGCTATGAAGACAGGAGCAAGCCCTCCAACCCAATCACAGACACTAGCTATGAAGACAGGAGCAACCCCTCCAACCCAATCACAGACACTAGCTATGAAGACAGGAGCAAGCCCTCCAACCCAATCACAGACACTAGCTATGAAGACAGGAGCAACCCCTCCAACCCAATCACAGACACTAGCTATGAAGACAGGAGCAAGCCCTCCAACCCAATCACAGACACTAGCTATGAAGACAGGAGCAAGCCCTCCAACCCAATCACAGACACTAGCTATGAAGACAGGAGCAAGCCCTCCAACCCAATCACTGTCAGGGAGTGAAGGATATAAAAAGGTGTGTTTATTTTTTAGTATTCAAATGAAATTAATGACATTATTGAATTATTTCTAATGGTCAGCATGGGCGACTCCATTGATTGTATAGAAGTCTATGAGAAAAAGGATCCACATTCTTACATGATTTATTATTTATCAACATTTTCCATACGAGTTGATGGTCTCAAATGCTAGTGTCAAGTCTTCTTTAATACAGCATGATCTTATTTATAAATTAGGTGTCATTTGAAGTAAAAAAGACAATAAAACAGCAATTTGGGCGTGTCATGTTTCCAGTTTAGGAAAATGGAGTCTACTATTTATGGTCTACATTTTGGTTTAGTTTGTTCCTGCGTACCAGGCACACAAAAAGCATTTTAGTATAGTATTTGTTATTATGGTAGTCATAGTTTGAGTTTCATAACACCAGATATTAGCCATTTTGGAGGTTTTGACATTGACATAGAAACTATTTACACAAAGCCATATTTATTTCCACATGCTTTAATGTTGTGCTCTACTTGATGTGCAGAGTAACAGTTTCATACTGCAGAGAACCTGTCTGCTGCTAAGATGGAGAGGAGGGGGAAAAACGATTCAGAGCAACCTTTGTTCGTGCAACCACGGCCAAAAATCTAAGCCACGCACACAAAAGCTTCAGCTCCTCTGCCAGCGCTCTGCAGACTGGAGAGAGAGACAGTCTTTATGTGAGATCTGCTGAGAGCAGCAGGGCTGGGATGATGTCACCTGCCCACTTCACCTCAAGCATGACTGTCCTTCATGCAGGGGACAATTACACCAGTGTGAGGGACAGTGAGAGGGTGTCTGCGCAGAAGAAGGAAAAGGTAATGGAGCAGGGAAGTGCTGACGTATTGTTGAAGGCTGGAGCTAAAGTTAGCATCCCAATGGCTCCTCTGACCAAAAGGAAATTAGATTATTCCTCTGGATTTTAGATTATTACAGAAAATACGATCTTTAAGGTTGTTATTTACATGTTTTGTTCAGAAGGTAAATCTCCCCATAGCAACACCACTTTTATGACTGTTGAAACTTCAATGCACAAGTGAAAAACTAACTTTAGGCTATAAACAAACTACATCACGGTCACATGACCTAACGAACGCCACCACCGCTAAGCTAAGGTCGGCTAATGTTTGGCGTGATGATGTTAAGCAACATCCGTTTTTTTGACAAGCTTCAGACATGGGGGTATGGGGTATTTATAGACCTTGTTTTAATGTCGTAAAAATATCAGGGTTCATACACTTTTTCACGAATGATTTTCAACCTAACCTTTACCTAATTTTCCATGACCAAAAAATTACTCTTTCTCAGCAGTACCACATGGAACAGGAAAATAAGGTCTGCATATGAAACATGTTGTGCATCTAAAACAAATCAAATAGGCTTACTAGCTTCTACACGCTAAAGCAACTAAAATCTCTCACCAGCTAAATACCTCGTCAGTTAAATTACATTTTACGGTTCATTACTATACGATACAGTATTTATTATCATTATAGTATTACTATTTCGGCGATTAGATAAAATATAAATTATATTTGATGCAACTTTAGTTACATTTCCATGACTTTTCCAAAACTTTGGGAAAAATACTTTTCCTGGGCCTGGAATTAGCATTTTGAATTTCCATGACTTTTCCAGGTTTTAATGACCGTAAGAACCCTGAAATATACATTATTCTTACTTCAGCTTGTGTTAACCACAGAGATATTTTCAGGCTTCTAACCTATCCAGAAAACCCTTGACTTTGGGAAAAGCAAGTGCCCAAATGCTGACTTCTGGGTTTTAGGACTCCTTCCTGCACCACTATACTATAGAAGAAACCGTGTGTTTCTTAACCCACTTGGCTCTGTGCCAGACACTGAAGTTTGGCATCTACTGTGTTTGTAATCATAGATAAGTAGAAAGGGAAAAGGCTAGCTTTGATAAGGCAGGTGATTTGATAGGGCACGTTTCCTTTTACAGCTTTATCTCACTGTAGGACACACTTATTTCCAACGAGACATCATGTGACAGACGCGTCTCCTGTTTACGACATCAGGACAATTCAGAACTGGTCAGGTAAGTTGCAATTTACTGCGACATGTTAATTGCCTTTGAAGCTATTATGCTGTCATTTGTTGTAAGCTTCCTGTCAATCATAGCCCTGAAAAGGCAAATCCCACAGTCAGTCAACAAGACAACCTGAACTCAGGCAACCGCCGAGAAGTGACTTTCAAACAACACAACCATTTTTAGAAAAAGTGGTACTGAAGCAGTTGCAGTCTTTCTTAAATGTGCATGGCATTCTTGAGGTATTCCAGTCTGGGTTTAAACTCCTCCACAGCACTGAATCTGCTCTTTTAAAACGTTTTTAATAACCTGTTTTTAGCTACTGACTCTGGGAACAGTGCTGTTCTTATACTTTTAGACCTTACAGCTGCCTTTGACACTGAAGATCACAGTATTCTCATTTCTCGCCTGCAGCACTTTGTGGGAATCAGTCGTACTGCTCTAGACTGGTTTAAGTCGTATCTGTCTGAAAGAAGTTTTAATGTAAATCTTAATGAATTTACTTCCTCCTCTGCTCCTCTCCCATACGGGGTACCCCAAGGCTCCATTCTTGGGCCGATTTTATTTTCCCTGTACCTGCTCCCCCTGGGCGCTATCATTAAAAAATATGGCGTCTCATTTCATTTTTATGCAGATGACTCGCAAATCTACATGCCCCTGAAAATAAATGACCCAAACCCTCAGCAACGCCTGTCTGACTGTCTGCAGGACATCAGAGCCTGGATGGCCTTGAACTTTTTAAAATTCAATGAAAAAAAGACCGAGGTGATAATATTTGGACCCAGTGGTGGCCCCAATGCGCTGTGCTGGATTCTCTTGTCCCATATGTGAAACCCATTGTCACAAACCTGGGTGTACGGATTGATCGTGATTTTAAACTAGACAAACAGATTCATTCTGTGGTAAAATCCAGCTTCTTTCCGCTAAGACTTTTAGCAAAGGTCAAGCCTTTCCTTTCTTTTAATGACTTTGAGAAAGTAATACATTGTTTTATATCCACTAAACTGGATTACTGCAATGCTCTGTACATTGGAGTAACCAAGGCTTCCCTGTCACGCCTACAGCTGGTCCAGAATGCTGCTGCGCGCCTCCTTACAAGGACAGGCAGGCGTGAACATATTACGCCTGTACTCGCCTCATTACACTGGCTACCAGTCAGTTTTAGAATCCAATTTAAAATGTTACTGTTCGCATACAAAGCCCTAAACGGTTTAGCCCCACCGTACCTGGCAGATCTCTTAAAACCATACACACCCACACGGTCACTGAGGTCGGCTGACAGACTCCTCCTGGTCGTCCCTAAATCAAGGCTAAAGCAGCGAGGAGACAGAGCCTTTGCTGTTGCAGCTCCAAAGTTATGGAACGAATTACCCCTCCAGGTTAGACTTGCTCCAACTCTGCCTGTTTTTAAATCTCGTTTAAAATTCCCACTTCTTTTCCGTGGCATTTACAGACCAGGTGACACTTGTGCTTTTAAATTTCGGTTTTTATCTTACTAGTGTTTTGTATTGTTTTTACGTCATGTAGGAGAGTTTCTCAGTCTGCGGCTTCTGATCTGGTTTCATTTCTCGTGTTTTACATTTGTTTCATGTCCTCTCTGTTTTTCATGTATTTATGTTATGTTTTTATTCAGTTGTTGATGTACAGCACTTTGTTCAACTCTGTTGTTTTTAAATGTGCTATAGAAATAAAATGGATTGGAACACAAAGTAAATACAAGCCTTTCTTCTGAAGTATGTCGATAATATCGCTAAATTATTGCTATGACAAATAACTACTGTTCCAAGTATAATTAAAAAAGGTTGCTCTTACACTACTAATACTGAAAAGTAATTGTTGCACTATAGTTTATATAGCACTATACTATATTTAAAGAATTCAGTAAATCTCACTTAGTTTGAGCTCAGCTGATGTGTATTTTGGGGGGGGGGGGTGAAGGTTTAAACAGAAATACTTAACACTACGAGAACTGAAAGGATATTTGGTTTTAAAAAAGCTTGAATACTTATTTGCATGTGTGCATTTTGAGGGTAGAGAGACACCTCAATGTGCAGAAGCAGGACATTAATATACAGAAGCAGACATTGTATTCAAAGCATATTTGATGACTGCTACAATTTGGCTACAGCCTTTCAAAAAAATTGAAATACAGAAGGACATCTTAGGCCAACATATGTAGAATTCAAAGGAGAACGGTCTGCAGTAGGAAGGCCGAAAAAATGCATACCAAGGATTCTTCGTGGTTTTGGTGGATGCTTTTTAAAGTGTCTCGCAGTACGATGAGGGGACATTTTTAGCATGCCCATTCATCCAGACGGGACCACCGACAGCCGCAGACAAAGAGCTGGGAGCAGCGCTGAACACCACAAAATATAACACACACACACACACACACACACACACACACACACACACACACACACACACACACACACACACACACACACACACACACACACACACACACACACACACACACACACACACACACACACACACACAAACACACACACACACACACACAACACACACACACCACACACACACACACACACACACACACACACACACACACACACACACACACACACCACACACACACACACACACACACACACACACAAATAACGCAGCAGTATGTTTGTATGGCGGCGCAGCACAGAAACACACTGTACCCTGCGTGACATAAAAGGATGGGGTTGCCATGGTGACCGGTAATGGAAGCAGGAGAATTAAAGTCATAATCCGATCCCAGCAGGATGTAAAGCTGGCCGCTAAAGGATGCCAGGAGTAGGAGGGGGGGGGGGGGGGGGAGGTCCTGCCGCCTGTCACAGGATCACTCCCTGGTTTCTGCACCAGCATCAAAAACAGTTTATCATATAATTATTCCTTACCCACAGGGTTCATTTAAACTCTTTTTAGCTGCAAGCACTTAGCCCGGCCTTAGAAGCACAAAGCTGGCACTGAAGCTGGGTTAAAAATCCAACTCAGAGGATGTGAAATATTAATGAGTCCAAACTGGAGTTGGAAGAGAGATTCGGCCTCGGGTCAAGTGACCTTCTTCAGCGTCTGTGCAGCAATTAAATTCAGTCAAAATATTTTCTCTTTACTTAAAAAAACACTTTCTTTTAATGGAAGACAAAGATGTAGATGTTGACACGGACAATCAAGCCCAAAATCAGATGTGAAAGTGTCTGCACGACATACAAAATCCCCCTTCGCTGGACCTAGCAATGCTTTTCAAATGATTTGAACTATAACTGAAGGCGGTTTCAAATCTAACATCATTACATGGCCCATAACAATAACCAGATGTCTGTCTCTGGGGAGAGAGACCAGGAGGAAACCAAACCTTTAAACTCTTCCTGCAACCACAACAGAATAATTATATTATTGAGAAACACGAAAAACTAATAATTGCTGAATCGAGGGTCAATTTAGTAAACAAAATGGTAAGATTTAGGCTACAAAATCACTGTTGTGATACTTGTTGTACAGACTCAGGCACATTGGGAAAAACCCAATTCTGTTGTGTTTATAGAATTGTGTTTTCTACAGGTGTATCTGAACACATCTGGAATTGAGTCATATGTAATGTTTTCATGTTTGCATCGCCATAGACTTTCAACAGAGCAGCAACACAGAGAGCAAATGCATCATGTTTTTAACAGGAGGCCAGAGCTTGAACAACATGGCCCCCGCCGGCCCTCTGCAGGGCTCACGGCCCGTCCACACGGCAGTGTGCGTTGAAGCTTCAACGCTTCTGCCCATTCACTTTGAATGGGGTGACGTCACGCTTTGCCGAACTGCATTGTGGAGCGTTGCTTCGCTTTGCTCGCCTTGCTCGCTTCAAAAGTTGAGCAATGTTCAACTTTTGAAGCTTCGGCGGAAGCGTCAGCCAATCGAATCATATGCCATTACAAGCTCTAGCCAATCAAACTGTGTGCTTGTGTGTCCGGGGCGGGAGATTCATGTGATTGGTTGTTGGTCGAGTTTCAGACACGCCCGCCGGCAAGCTTCAACGCACGCCGCCGTGTGGACGCTGCGTCAGAGTGTTATATAATCTGCACACCAGGTTCACACAGGCTCAGCTTATTGGTCCATCTTCCTCTCATGACGCTCTGGACCAGGGGTTTTCAAAGTGTGGGAAGGTGAGCCTCCCCTCAGAGAACATAAGAACAGCCGCGCCCCCCCTCCCAATTATTATTGCTATTATTATTATTATTATTATTGTTGTTGTTGCTATAATGCAGGGGTATTCAATTGCATTTCAAAGAGGTCCAGGAAGAGAAAATGTCATTAAATGCTCTGTTTTCGCTGTCTACCTTCTCTCTTTGAGCACGCCATTTGAAATGACTCGACTGTCTCTCTCTTCTTGTCTCGTCTCTGTGTGTGTCTGAATCTATCGTGCTGACTCACTGACTGCACCGATTTGATTGGCTGAGTAGCGTCACCTCCTTAAAACATTAAACAATAACTTTTTTAAACCTTTTTATCTTTTAAACATTTTTTTAACATTTTCAACATCGTGGATAAATCCTTATATGCTCCCGGCAACACACTGAACGTCAACTTTGCCTCCTTATTACACTCACCCTACTTTAGTGGGAACAATGAGTCTGCGTCTTTGATGCGCACAGGCGGATGATGCAGGGATGCAATGTAGACAGGAATAAACGCAGATCATCCTCTGGCTGCAGCCTTGACCCGTACTTGCTTTTGATCATAGTCAATGCGGAAAGCCCGCACTCACACAGGTAGGTGGAGGTGAAGGGAATGAGCACTTTTACAGCCTTTTTGGCGAGGTGGGGGAACTCGCTCTCCACAGACAGCCAAAAGTGTGACCTTTTTCTGCCAGACGCTGTCTCCTCTCTCACTTTAGGTAACTTCACTAAAAATCGATCCATGTTGCCGCTCGCATAAAGTTAGCTGAAGTTAACTAGCTAGATTTCACTTATTCTCGTAATATTTTTCTCACGCTGCGCCTCCCCTGAAGCTCTCTGGCGCCCCCCCCCGGGGAGGCGCGCCTCACACTTTGAAAACTGCTGCTCTGGACAGATGTCCCACTGATCCTGGAGCTTGTCAGCCTTTTGGAAAATGTGCTTCAAAAACAAACGAGGCCGCACCGAGGCCCTGTGGCACGCCGATAACGGCTTTACTGCTTCCTGCAGGTCAGAGGTCAGGGAGCAGGCCGCCCCATCATTACCAGAGGGGGGGGGGGGGGGGGGTTGGAGGTTAGGCAACAGGAGGTGTCAGATAGGGATCATCTGTGGCTGTCAACATGGAGGGGTCGGGACAGAGTGGGGAGGAACACTGTACTCACGCACATGCAAAGAGAGAGAGGGCTTCTGAGGGATAAAACATATTTTGGGCGTCTCTAATTCTGTGTTTCTGTAAATCCAGCTCTGTATTTTGATACTACGAGCCTCTATGCCAACATGAGCTGTTTATTCAGGTTAACTGTGTGGACTGAAAATACTCTAAGCTGCAGCAGAACAAACACCGGTACTAAAGATAACATCAGGGATTTAAAATGTCAGAGCAGACTACATTTAGTGTTTGATCTTACCTAAAATGCATGTTTTGGTTTCAACAATGAAAGGTTCAATTGTTGAAACTTTTGTGTGGGACTACAGGTTTGTAAAAAGTAATTCTGAATATTTTGTCTGATATTGCAATTTGATTCCAAATATTGGAGGGATTATAATTGTTGCATTATAACTCATCTTTAAAAAATCTATTGAAATAATCATCATGTGATTTCTTTTTTAATTTAAATGATCATTAAACACATATTTAACACAAATGATCATTCACATAGCCTTTAACAAACATTGTGCTTTCTGCGATTTGAATCATACACTAGTGAGTCCATATTGAGATTTAAAAAAAAAGTCAAATCGTGCAGTCCAAATGTTTAGATTCATTTAGATTTAATTTGCTGTCAAATACAAATGAGCAAGAATTAAAAAAAGTCATACATATTTGTTAACTCCAAGTCTACAGGCTTTTTGTAGCAAAGACCGTTAAATCCTTCTGTTCCTGTGCAGTTTATTTGGAAGAGGGCCAAACATGTTCAGTCATCTCAGTCCTGATTCATTTACAATCCCCTGTTCACACCTGCCACCACAATCTGTCTGAAGCAGAATTTGGCAAAGCCTGGTGAGGAAAACTAATGGAAACTGATGCTACAGAAAGGTTTTCAATCCTTTGTCCAGCCTGGTTAACGATGGACTGTATTTGTGGACACATCAGTGTGCTATGATGCATCCTTTTCAGGAGTGGAAACACACACACGTTAATGTTAAACCTACTGTAATACGAGAGCGTTTTAATTAAACTTGGATCATCTAGCGCAACAAATAAACTCTTATAGTACACGTGTATATTTTGACATCCTATAAACAAACCAGTGATTCATACTTGATAGTGGATGCTGATGATGCAGAGGAACTAAATAGCCACAGCTCAATGTGAGTATTGAAAGACCCATTTTATCTCGGGCTAAAATAGATTATCTTGGACTAACACTTGTTGAAGAGTGATAATAACTTTATGTCTAATTTTAACAAAGACACATATCCAGCAGCAGTAGAGCTTCATGGTTTTTTATCGCTGCTGGAACTGTGACATTTTAATGGTGTGTAATGTTCGAGTGTCAGAGTTTTTATGGAACCTTAATAAATATCCAATGGTGTTCAATACCAGTATTCAGTACTGGCATTACTCTCAGCTACAGAAACTCAGTCGACAAAAGGCTTTTACTGGCTAGTTTCTGCCATTAGTTAATACTGGGATTGAGACAGTTAATGGTGGGGAGAGAGAGATTGGGATTAACACGTCAAAAAAGTCCCGATGGAAACTGGAGAAATTGAGCTTCATAGTCGGACTGCATAACCACTTTCTTATACTTACTTTGTACAATACTTCACTGATGAAAAGCCTAATGTATCTGCATCTGAAAGGATAGGTCAGTCACCCTTTCCTTAAAAGCACTGCTGGCTCTAAATGAGTTTTGCCAATATGAGTGTTAATGCCTGGTTACATAAATGTTGGAATGCAGACAAAGCTTTGCAAAACTGACAAAACATCTGTATTATACATACAATTTCAATCCATGTGCATCTCTCAGTCACCCTTTACTATTGGCACAGATAATAGGCTCAAACCAAGATGAGTTATTAAAAACTGCAGGTCCACTGCAACTCACTTCTTTTAAATCAAGACTTAAAACGGATTTATTTGCCACTGCCTTTTAATTAATCATATTACAGTTTTCATATCTTGCACTGCACTGTAAATTTTAATCTTGTATTTTATAACTGTCTAATTATATTTAAGCTTGTATTCATTTAATGAATATCAACGTGGTGCATTTGGGTGCATGCATGTACCGAAAAATTCCACTTTAGTGTTTGCTGTGTCAGCCCTGGACTGCAGTGTCATTCAACCATGTGCTGTTGACACAAGAGTCCCATCTCTGTGTCAACCAACCAGCGACACAAAAGCTCGCCCTCAAAGTGTGTGTGTGTGTGTGTGTGTGTGTGTGTGTGTGTGTGTGTGTGTGAGCCATCTGCAGCTCTCAGGGCAGGCATAGCAGATAATATGTTAGGTAAACACATCAGAGGTCAGGTGGAAGTCTGTGCTGCTGCTCGGTTAACCCTTTGCATCTCTGTCACACTTTTATTTTCCTGAGATTATTTTCCAGCGGGTGGCCAATCAACACGGAGAAGTTTAATAAAGACACCATCAACACCACCCACGTTTCATGTTCACACCTGCAGCAAAACTCTAATGAGTGACCCCTCAAGAATATGCAGATGCAGACAGCTGCTGCACGATAACAGCAGGCGGTGGAGAGAGCATTTGCATATACTGCCAAGATTGTCTGACACAGGGAGGGGTCTGACAAGCTCACAGTGCACGAGGTGTGAGAGGAGTGTGAGGGTGAGGAAGAACAGGGTGTTAAAATGTTGTCCTACACAGATGATGCAGGGAGGTGAGTCAGGTAGTATTGAGATGCATCACTTGAAGTTGATTTAATATAAGGAGTCACATTTTCATCACTTATTAAAAAGGATATTATGTTTTTGGGTTTTTTCCTCTCCTGTTGTGTTATATTGTTTTTTGTGCATGTCTTAATATGTAGCTTTCAATAGCAATGCATCTGTATATCCACAGTAGTTCCTGAGTTCAAGGTGACATCTTTAAATTATTCAGTTGGTCTGAACAAGCAGATATATAGAGTTCGTAAGAGTTCACACACACACACACACACACACACACACACACACACACACACACACACACACACACACACACACACACACACACACACACACAACACACACACACACACCACACACACACACACACACACACACACACACACACACACACACACACACACACACACACACACACACACACACACACACACACACACACACACACACACACACACACACACACACACACACACACACACACACACACACACACACACACACACACACACACACCTCCCCATTAACAGCAGCCTCCTGACATAAATAACAAGGTGGCAGCTCGTTGTGCAAACACAGCTATTTGTGTCCGTCTGAGCGATATTTCTGACGTTCTGCTGTCAGTTTGATGATGGAAGTTAAAGTTACATCCACATCCTATTCCAGCTCCACATTTAGATTTACCCTCCTCCGTTTAGCTGAGCCCCTTAACTGGACAGGCGAGGAAAAGGCTGAGCACACAGACTGAGGAGTGCTGGAGGAAGAAGATGCCAAAAAAGAGAAAATGGAGAAAGACAAAGACAGGAATGCAGGGAACAACATATTTGCATGGGTGTGGTGTACAGTACATGTAAGCTACTCTGTAATTACAACGTATTTAGCCTGACCGGCTTGTTTCTTAAGTGCTACATAATGGGGTAGGCAGGGTATATGCAGGAATCCTGAAGTCAAATGTAATACCTTTTAAGACCTTTTTTAAGACCCTTTCCATACATTTTAAGACCTCATCGCCACTTTGAGTTCTAACCGGTTACATTGGCGACACACTTTACCTTACATTGACTATATACAGTATTGATTGTCCTTCCTCCTTATCTTCCAACCATTTGGACGCAAACTTGCATTTCCCCATAACGATGTTGTTTAACAACCGGCGTAAACGGACCTTCGCGCGCTATCAAGCAGTGAGCGCGCGATGCCCTGTTCAGATGACGTCACATCCAACGGGATCCCATAAATAAACTACACAGAATCACACTACACACCTACGCAATGATTACATTCAGGCAGACTGTAGAATACAACCTCTTTGGACCATTTTATATACTTATTGAAAACAAGCTACAAAATGTAATACCTTGGAAAATGCCGTTTAATACTTTTTAATAGCCTTCATTTTCGCTAAATTGATTTATCAACTTTTAATACTTTTTAAGACCCCGCGGACACCCTGGGTAGGAAGAGGAGGAAGAGGAGGAGTCACAGACGTGTCCACATGTGGTCCACAGTGGAAGGTGCAGATGCGTCTGCAGAAATGTGCTGACTCGTTGGAGGTTGTGATATAGATAACTGCGGCCGGTCGCCGGGCTATTCTGGGGTTGAGTTGAGTTTAAGGGTAGGCTATGATTAGCATCGTGTTGGAACGGGAGAGCCCTCTGTCTAGAAAGAGAGGCACGCTGGTTAAACCCTAGAAATGTAGCTGGGATTTTTCAAACGAATTGCTGTGTTACACGACAGCAGGACAATTAAATACAGTTGGTTAACTTTTAATATAGTCTCCTATGACTAGGAATTTAATTTGTTTGTTTATTTTTGTTCTATTTTTTTTTATTATTTATTTTAGGCATATGATAAAGCATGTTTTATTGTTTTGTTTTGCTTATACTGCCTGTAAAAAATAAGCTTTGTATTTTGCGCAAAGTACGTGTGGACAAACCAGGGAAATAAATAGAAAGTTACAAAATAAATACATAAAGTCAAGATACATTTTGAAAGTTATTCTATAGAAACCTTCCACAACTTTTTAAATGTTTGTCGGCCTGTATGGATATGTTTCTTATAAAAATGGTTTGTCCTATAAAAGGTTCCCTAATACCAAGTAGACATCTTCTAACAGCTTGTAAATACAATTCAAAAGGCCAAAATGTGTCCAATTTATAACGATATAAAATGCCATAAAGTTACAAATATTAATCTTTAAGAAACTGAAGATAGAAAATGTGTAAAATCTTTAATTGCTCATTTATTTATTTTCAATTAATGGACTAATTGTTAAAACTGTAAATACTTGTAAGTTCGGAGATCAGAGCTGAAACAAACAGTTAACTAGTCCATTTGTTATTAACAGAAACTAATAAACAATGTTAGTAAAAACAAGTCATTTATGAAGCAAAAATGCCAAACATTGACTGGTACCAGCTTTTCAAATGTGAGCTGCTATTT
The DNA here is from genome assembly GCA_031216635.1 of Dissostichus eleginoides. Lineage (NCBI taxonomy): Eukaryota > Metazoa > Chordata > Actinopteri > Perciformes > Nototheniidae > Dissostichus > Dissostichus eleginoides. The sequence continues at coordinate 8,715,818 of CM062273.1, read as the reverse complement.
TCTGTTCTTCATCATGTTAAAAGAATATATTGGGTTTTAACGGTTGGGTTTGAGGAACCAAGCAAACCAAAGACATCACCTCAAGCTCTGCTGCAAAAAGAGAATTTGTCTCTTTACATTTTATAGACCAAACAAGGTAAGCTAATGCATTTAGTACCATTTAAAATGCTTACATGTTAACTACAGTACAGGTGCAGAGATCATAAACATCACCAACTGTTATTGCACCATCATAAATAAAACTGTCTGTCAGCCTGAGTGCACTCATTACAGTATCATAAAAACAAAGTGATGTCATCTCACAGTGTAATGAGCCGCATCTATTAAAAGCAGGTTGGAAACACACACTCCTCTCTAACCAGTGCTACAGGCAGAGTGGGTGTTATTCACAGCTCTGTGAGGGTAACTTGGGCAACACTTTAACACTTTGGCTAACACATAAAGGACAAGTGGCATGAGGAGAGGAGCAATACAGCGAGATGAGCCTCAGGCCATTCCTCTAATATACAATGTGGATCATAGCGACAGGATGCACACAACACAAGTCACAGCTAAAGATCATTGTTCCAAAATAACTCAGACTATACACTATTATAGTGTGTTGTGTGTGTGTGTGTGTTTGGATTCGGGTCGCTGAGATGCATGCTCGTTACCCAGGGCGTCACCATGCAAACACAAAGCTCTGACGGGTCTAAATCCTCTGCAGACCTCCAGCTTTGTTCACATCCACTGAGCCAAGTCTGTGTCTGTCAGGAGGGAGCTGACCCCGGCTCCTGGGAATCTGTGTGTGTGTGTGTGTGTGTGTGTGTGTGTGTGTGTGGGACTCAAGCTCTTCTCTACTTCCTCCCATTGTTGTAACATAAGGTTTGGTGTAATAATATTGCCCGTCAGTCATGATTAGAAGTTCTACATTTTCAGCTTCTTTAATCGGATTACTTTTTTTTTTAAACATCTGTGGTGCTAATCACATGCTTCATCGCGATAGAATATTATATGGATTATTCAGACAAGTTGAAAAATATTTAGTTATTTAAAAAGAAGAAATGAATAGGACCAACTCCCAGTGATCATGGTTATTGTATGTGCACTGACAACTAGGGTAGGATGTAAGATTTGGAAAAAAAGGAGAGTTATTTTTGCCTGATTTTGCATTTCGTGGATTCACGATATTGGATTTTTGAATGCTTTCTTATTATCATTGAAAACTATATTAAATGATCTAGGTGGTGTTCGTCTTTTTATAACGATTGCAGAGGTTTTAGTTACTTACTTTAAATACAGTTGGGTAGCTTGGAGTAAAAATGTAAATATTTACCTCTGAGATTTAGTGGAGTAAAAATATCAAAGAAGGAAAAAAAATAACTTAAATGAAGTACAAGTATCTAAAATGTAAACTGTACAGTACCGTCTTACACTTTGTCAGGATTTATATCAAAGCCAGGGTTATCGTTGCAACAAAAACCCAAATTGTCATTTTTTTTATTTGAACATGGACATCATTTACAGTAGATCTGATAAAAACAGGCAAAGAATACAAATTATCAGTTTAAGAAATACATGTTTGCTTTATTTAAGACTCAAAATAAGTATAGTTGGAGTTTGTTTGCCTCTACGAGGAAACACATTACTGTCCGTGTGTTTTTTCAATCTTTCTGCGCCACACTTGTCTCCTCAGTAAAGTGGCCCCTAGCCTCTGTTTGCACTGTGACCCCCCCCCCTCAGCTTTTGTCAGCTGTTGTCTCCTGTCATGTGAGTTAAGCCTGCTCCGGTCCTTAAGTAGCAGATCTCTCCTGTAATCGTGCGGCTCATTTTAACAAGCTTCTCCTGCCACAGTTAACCCCGTCTCCACAGCTGACAGAGGGCTAACCTGAGGCTTACTCTCAGCCTCAGTCTCCGCATGCCTCCATGTCATTACATTGAAGCACGCCTGTAACATAAGCCTTAAGAGGTTTAGGGACCTATTTAATGTCATTATCAACATTGTTGTGCCCTTCAGCCGAGCACCAAGTCCTTACAGGGTTGAGAGGAAAACAAAAGTGACTGGATTGTCATGATATGCATTTGGATTTCTTGGCTTCCTCTTGTTTTTGGAAGGTTTAATGATCTTGGCAACAGGAGCTAAACTGCAGCACTAAGAGTTATTACAGCAGGTATAAAAACAAGCCTTCACGCTTTGATGCACACCGCTCATGTGTCACCGCCTTGGAAATAAATGATAGCTGCTTCATGTTTGTTGTATTGCAGTAATCGCCCGGCGCAGGCAGGTTCAACAAGTCCTCACCCGAGCCCTTCCCCTCAATGCACACCTTCCTTTAAAGACTATTGTGACGTCTTGCACTGTGCAAATAACCCCCCACAGTACAGTCTACAGAGCCTGGCCTTTCTGAGGTAAACACATACGATGGACTCCGATGCATGAGCACATGTTTTCCTCTCTGAAAAGAACAGGACAAACTCTGTTGGAATAAGCCGGGGTCTTAAAAGCGATTAAACAACCTCAAGTTGGACCCCTTATTCCTTAACAACTCTGTTTATGCAATCTTGGATCAGGCATTATGGATTAACTGCACGTTGAACTCGCTGGTCTCCAAGATAAGCTTCTCAACCATTTTTCCATTTTTACATGTTTGTACTATTTTATGGAGTGAGAGTTTGTATACGTTACATTCAATATTATATAAATCGCATTTCTTACAAGAAATTATAAAACATATGTAATTAATGGGGCCCTACTTTGTTCATTTTAGGTTCATGTTTGTATGTAGTGTCTCCACTGTGACATTCTCCGTGCTTCAATGTTCAAAAAGCTCTTTATGTTTCTCATACTGCTGTGCTGCAGCACCTCTTTTCAACCTCTGTCTGAAACCAGAGCCCAGTCTGCTCTGATTGGTTAGCTGGCCGGCTCTGTTGTGATTGGTCAACCGCTAAGAGATGTCCCGCCCCTTAGCCTGTCCCTTACAATGTGTTGGATCGCTAGCCAATAGAAGCCCAAGTGTTACATAGTGATGTCATTATTTTCTGGAAGTAAACAAAGGAGTCCAATGGAGGCGTTTCAGGCGTGAGCTCTGATTTTAGCCTTTGGAGACCATTTACATGCACAAAAACCTATAAAACAATAAAAGAAAAGGGAAAATGCCCTAAAAGCATAATAGGGACTCTTTAAAGAATGATTAAAAAGATAGAAACAAAAAAACAGTTGTCAAAAAAAATGTTTGTCATCACATAAAATTGCAACCCTCACAAGCATGTACATTTGCAAAACAGACAAATAGCCCTCAACACAAACACGCACTCACACAGACAGATGTCACAGATAAGGAGCTAAAGTGTGTGGATGCTTGGTGATTTGACATTACATTTACACTTTGTTGACACACACTTGCTCCTGCGTAGTAAGGAGGGTGCATACTCAAATATGTTGGCACTCGATATTCGAAATATCTGAGAGAACGAACTGTCACACCCAAATTCAGCAGTGAACGGTGAGGCTTGTCAACACGCTCGTGACAGGCCGGTGGTAGCAGTTAAAACATGCCACTGCAAACCTATAATACAGCTGGCTGTCACATCCGTGTCAACCCCATTGTACTAATTACAGGCTTGGTTTTACAGACAGCATTATATCCCTTAAATGCTGCAGAATTGTAGTTTATTTGTAGATCTATAAAAGCTGAAACTGCCGCAAAATATTTGATTGAGAAAGATTATACTGTTGCAAAAGGAACTGGTTTCACAGCGGGAAATGTACTGTGGAATAATCGGGGCTGTAATTGTAGTTCCTGGAACCAGAACACCAAACATCCACCTCCTACCGCATAAAGAGGCACTTCTACTGCAATTTGCATGCTTAGAAAGTCCTTTTGAACACATACTTATGTACAGTTTGGACAAGCATGCTTTTACGAGTTTAAATAAGTGGCCATAATTCTCCAATTTACCCTCACAACAAACATCCGGTATCAGGTAAATATAGAAATGCACAATATAAACCAAGGCATATGTTGGGAAATGTTGATGTATATTGCGATTATAATATCATAACCTATACATTATCATCTGATAATATGATGCTAAATTGCTTTAACGGACTAAACGAGAAAAACAAGATGAAAAAACATATTTTTGATGCACTTCGATAAATGTACATTTGAAGAGCTGTTATCTTTGTCTGTTGTGTTAACAGAGCTATGGATTATTAAATAAACTATATTTGCTCACTACATCATCATCAGCCTTTTTAACCTCAGGTGTGCATAAACTACAGGTTATGAACTTATTCTTAAAAAAAACAAATGCTTACTCCTTACTACAACAAAGCCAACCAATGGCCCTTTGCTGCAATTCATCCACTCTCTCTTTTCTATCCAATAAAGGCAAAAGTGCAGAACAAAATCATGTAAAAAAAAAAAAAAAGAGTCAAATTATCTGTTATCTTATCTCATCGGCCATGAATATCTGTTACGTGTGTACAGTTGGAAGAAATCAATATCAGTATGTGCATCTTTAGGAAAAATAACTGGCTTGTTATACGTCAGTTTTGCATCAAACACTCATGACATTTGAGAGCATGTATTATTAGACAGATGATCATTAAGCTCTATTTTTAAGTTAAAGTGCTATAGTTTTTAGTTCTAACATCCAGTCCAATGCAACAACAATTGTAGTCTCCTCTTGCACCACAGAATTCAATTACATCCAACTAAGTGTTAACAAACTGAACTTTCACAGCACAGCAGTATTTGTTGAAGAGCAGTACACGATATCATCACATGAGTACAGGTGCTGTTTGTTATGGTGAACATTGCTAACACCTGAAGGTTTCCCACTAACCGTGCAGCTTCAGAGAGATAAACAGAAAGGCCCGAGCTGATCACATTACAGATCACCTGCTAGAGACGGACCGACACGTGGCACTGTTATAATCAACACTCTGTTAAACTGGTAATACATGCAATTATTTGTAATTTGCCGATCCGCCCTTTGTTGTGTGCTAAATCCCCCTTGGGTTTGCTCACTTTCCCTCAGCAATGCATGTTCTACTCTACTCTAGTATACAACCTTGTGATTGCATTCAACTCCCTGAATAGCTTTTTCCCCTTCACTCAAAACAAACTGACATCTGTTGACATTGTCATTGCAAAATGTGGGTTTCCATGTCTCATTTAACATGGATTTCTCCCTCTTTTGTTTGGCACAAAATGGCATCTCTAGAAAGAAGCTCTTGCTCTTAGATTTTCAATCTTTTCCTGCTAAAATAACCTCTGCTTGAAAATGTCTTTTTCATATTAACTTTGTTTTAGAGGCAACGTTACCTTGAATCAAACAAAAGTGGCAACATGTACACACCGTATCAGTGTGGATGTTCCCCTTCAAAACAGAATCAGGAAGCTTTGGATTAAATGTCTCAAACCTGGCACACAATCATGATGCTGCACTTTTGTGAACTCACAGAATCAGAGCTTGTTTACAAGGTGCAAAATGAAAGAGGAAAGAGAAATGCAACATCACAACCACCAGCTATCATTTTATAATAGTGAATGGCTTTGTATTAAAGACACAGAGGAGCAGAGGGGGGAGACTGATATCCCATCATGCCACTGTCACTGTGCCACCTCACCAGCTGGTAGGGAGCGGCCTGCCTCAGCACAATAGCACATTAAGTGTTTTGAGTAAAAGGAAGCTTTTTTACTGATAAAGCAAACAGGTGTAATTGTAAGGGGTTTAAACACTAAGCCAGTAGATCAGACTTGAGAGGGATGGAGTGAACGGCTCACTGTCCTTTCCTTAAAACCTGGCTGTCAGTGAAGCTCTCCTTTCATCGATTAACTGTCTCTCTGCAGGAGGCTTTGAGGAGGGGCTTTAGAAAACACACACACACACACACACACACACACACACACACACACACACACACACACACACACACACACACACACACACACACACACACACACACACACACACACACACACACACACACACACACACACACACACACACACACACACACACACACACACACACACACACACACACACACACACACACACACACACACACACACACACCTCTCCCATCCTCTCTGCCTTTCTTAGCTCATCCAGTACAATAGATGATATCATCCCTCATGCATGTGCTGGAGACAGATCCATATGTGTGTGTGTGTGTGTGTGTGTGTGTGTGTGTGTGTGTGTATACCTGTGCATAGGGCGTGATGCTTTTGCATGGAACAAAATGTGCATTTCAACTTTGTGGAAATGCTAGCGGTGATATGGCACTTAACTGACCGAAAATGTGTCCTGAAAAGCCGGTAGCAGCATCAAGGTGCCCCGGTATAACTGGGTCACCGTGCTCAGATGAAATGAGGCGGATCATTAATAGATACAGTGTGTGTATGTGTGTGCGTGTGTGCGTGTTGACCTGCAGGTGTTTGCTAGGCCCTTTGCGCTGACTGACAGGTGGCACCGGGTAATTAACAAAACACAACTACGCATTTACCCCGTTAATGGAGAATTAAAAGAACATTTAGTGACTTACCTCAGTGCCACACGGACTGTACTCTCGTCTTGCCCCGAAGTCATGATTCCTTGCACAGTAATCGATGGGGGAAAAAAACAAAAAAAATTGATTGGCGAGGAAAAAAGTGCGCACCCCGGCGAGAGGACCAAGCAACGGAGCTGCTCACCTCGACTTCAGCGCCGCCATCTCTAAAACAAACCCAAAAATGATCTCAGCTGGTGTTTATAATTATAACCATGATATAGCTGTGGTGTGTCCGCATGTCACGTCTATGTGCGCCGCATCTCTGCGCAGTTCTGCCCGGATGCTTCAGCTTGGGCTCCAGCAGAAACACATGCAGACAGTGCTGCTGCTGCTAGGTGAGCCTCTGTCATACACACGTACAGATTAGAAAGTACACACACACATACACACACGCACACACACGCACTCTCTCTGCTCCGTTTACGCAGCGCGCGGGGAGGGAGCCGCAATGCGTCAGCAAGCCACGCCCTCTTCGGGGAGAACGGCAGCGAGGTGACGTCATGACAACAAGGGTGTTATGCACATGTTTTGTAGAAAGTCAGAAATGCAAACTTACCTTTATGCTTAAGGGTCAATAAATGTTCTGCCTTTGATAGGATTTGGAGAGGCTTCTTATATTGTCTCAGAGGGGAAAACGCCACAGCAACCTTTGTATAATTGTGCGATTGCATGTGATATGTACATGCTTATTTTAATTGTATTATATGTTTATTTGCAGATATATTTCCTTTGAAACATGTCATGGGACTCGTTGAAGTACCTTACCCCGTAGGATGATGCCTGACGTGTATCCTTGCATGTTCTTCTTTTGTGTTTATGATCCATGTAATTAGTGAACATTTTCACTTCACTTTCTTTCTGATAAAAAAAGAAAGAAAGTGAGAAATGCACTATTTTTGGTGAATATTTAATATGTTTTAGGTTGCTTTATGTTTAATTATCATGCAACTAACCTCAATGGATAATTAATTTGATTACACTATCAGGAAATAAGATAAAATTACATTAAAAAACTGTCTTAAACGCTTTTTATGGTGCATTTTTATCAAAAGTCAGGAATACACTTAAAGTCAGATCACAACTTATTTTATAATGTTTACTATTTTAATTTTCGTCCAACTATTTAAGTGATTTCTTTCATGGGGATTGTTCAACACAGAAAAATTATAGTTTTGCTGTCTGAGTAAAAGTATACTGTTGTGCTTGACTGTAGTTCAGGGCAAAGGAGTCAAGATAATCGTATTTATATTACAGAATAAAATGGCCCTTCAAAATCACTGTACACATTACATTATTACATTACTTGTTAGACGCTTTTATCCAAAGCGACTTACATACTCAATACTGTGGACAATCCCCACAGGAGTAATTTGGGGTGAAGTGTCTTGCCCAGGGACACAACGACATGCTGACTGCAGTGGGGTTTGAACCTGTGCTCCCCTGATCCCAACACCAAGGCGCTATCCACTGCGCCACAGCCTTATCACAATATGGAGATCTTTGTTAAAACATACTAATATTAGAACATAATGACTTCATGTATGAATATGATACCGTATAATGTGTTCTGCAATATATGCTTATGAAATACAAGACAAGTGAAATTAAATAATGGTCTGTATAAATGTTGCTGCTGCACTTGTTACTCTTGAACCTTTAACGCCACCCTGTGGATATAAACCGTCATGACACTGTGAGGATATTGGAGATCCATTAGGTCAGAGAAAATAAAAAGAGGTTATAAATTGAAAAAGTTGACATTAAACGTAAATTCAACAGCAAAGCTCATCCAGCATTTTTCATATTTTACCGTTTTTATTTTCAGCCCTAGTGTTCCTCCTGTAATCTATGGGGTACTGACCCTTTAAACCAGGGGTGTCAAACTCAAACACAGTGGGCCAACATTCAAAAATGGGTACTAGTCGAGGGCCGGACTGGTTCAATGTTTATAGCAAAACTTATTGAAATGAACTTATTGCACATATTAAACCTGGAACTAACAAAGCTTAAATGATTGCCTATAAAAACAACATTAAACATTAAATAATCAGTTGCATTCATTCCTTATGGATCTATCTGCAGCTTTTCCTCAGTCATCTTTTATGATTACATTTTTCCACAGGCCAACAACAGCTTCAAAAAAACTATTTCCCTCAAAGAAAAAACCAAACATGCCCTGTTGTCTCAAGAAAGAAAGTGCAGAAGGAAACATCCATTGAAACTCAGTGTGCTGCTCTGTGATGCTAGTTCAAGCCAGATACTTGGCATCTCATCTTGGGTGCAAGTTCATCAATGTTTGGGCTCAGGCTCTGAGCTGAGGAATCCTCAGGATGAGTGAAGGTGTGCGTGCAATATACCGGCGGGCCAGATCTAATAGTAATTAGAAATTATCCTGCGGGCCGAAATTAAATCCACCAAGGGCCTGATTTGGCCCCCGGGCCTTGACTTTGACACATGTGCTTTAAACCCTGCCTAATATTGCTAACACAGCTAAGACAGCAACTTTGACATTGTTGTTTGTACTTTGTGGACTCTCAAATGTACACACAATCATTTATAGAATATTTAATTACCTTAATGTAAACAATGCATCAAATAGTGAAGTGTTGCATAATATATCATTTCGGCCACATGGTTTCAAATTGCTTCAATGTGCATGTTTATTTCCAAAGGTCACATTGATCAACAGGACATTCAATGTAACATTGTGATCATTTTAAATACAAAATGGAAATGACAAAGTACCAAAGTGAACACACCATTATGTTACATTGATCTATGGCCAATAAAAACTCCAATCTGAAGACACTCATTACCTGAGGACACACTAAGGTGTTCAAAGGGCAGTGTGACATTTCCCTTTTTAATTCTCACACAGGCTGGTTTTCAACAAGATGAACAATAATAGCGGCTGGATTACATCACTGCTGTCATATTGTTTACAAGTTTTAACAAAATTTATAACATGATGTTACACAATTACAACGGCAAAATATGTGAGAAGTATCGAAAAATACTTAATTAAGATTTTGGTGCTATTTCCAAGCATCAGAAAACTATCCCCATATGTTTGTAGATTATTATCAATAGTTAAAATTAAAATTGTTCTTAAATAAAACATTAAAAGACACACAAGAATTGTAATTTCTGCTTGCTTTGCTTTAACAAAAAACAGAGAACTTTTAAAAAAGAAATCTATAGATTCAACAACTTAAAATGCAAATAAGACATTAAAGAGTGCAAACAGGAAGTTGTGAATAAAGGTGCTTTGTATAAAGTTGTTCAGGGCTACTTGGTCACCGTTATCTGAGCTGTGAACACAAACACATCGAACATTACATTTGGTACAGACAGTATTTAAAGCTTGTGCGCACCTTGTTTCAGTACTTACAGTAATAAAGGCTATAGCACGGTCTGACCCCACCGCTCCGTACTGTGCCGGACTCCTTTCCGTTTGATTCTAGAAATATTTAAGATTTGAGCAACTTGTTCTAGCAATCTGACATTTAAAAAAACATATTTATGATGAAATGAAAAATGAAAAAGACACCCTTTTTTAAAGTGCAATATGTCCCACTGCGCAAAGAATAGCAGCAAATCACGATCAACAATTCAGTTAATAAACAAAAGCACAGGTTAGAATAATAAACCCAGGTTAGTGACTTTAACAGGAATGTTTTTGGAAGATGTATGGCTAAGAAAATGTTAAATTAAGGCAAAAAGGAAAGGATTTTTTTCTCCTCCGTCTGATATCTTCATGAATTTAAAGTAACATCACGGAGCTAAACAAAACTAACATTCTTGCTGGAAGAAATGGATGAAGTATTTATATGAAATATTAAGAATATGAGGACACTTTGCTTAAAGGTGGGGTAGGTAAGAATGGAGAAACCAGCTCGAGTGCGCTAGAATTTGAAAGTACGCAGCCGAAAAAAATCTGCCCTTCCTTCAGACTTCCTTACAGAGCCCCTCCTCCAACACACACGAACGCGCACATGACCAATGAGGGCACGAGATAAGTTTGTGCACAGATGGAAGGCTGACAGGCAGGTAGGCCATCCAGTTATTTTAGCCGGGCCGGCTCAGATGATTGGTCGTGCTTTTTACAGCGCCACGGCTTCCACAGTGACATTTTTTATGTATTTATTGTCAAAGCATTTAATGTATTCATTGCTATCGGGATGTTAAGAGCATTCCATGGAAGATAACAACAAGTGTTTCTGAAGTGAATTACCTACCCCACCTTTAACTACTACATTATTGTCAAAGTACTCATTACAAGTAAAATACCTAAATCAAAATCTCACTTGACTAAAAGTACAGTATTGAGCAAATGCAATACGTTATTTTCCACCACTGCTTGCTGGTATATGAATTTTGAAGTCAAGGTGTACCGACTAGAGATAAATGATGGGACGGAAATCAAGCAAAGCGTTGGTAACAACATCTGGAAATAGAAAGGTCTGGATGCTAAAGAAGGAGAATGAGGAAATAACGAATTAAAAACCAGGTCAATTGGCTTCTAAAACAAAAATAGACTTGTTTCTGAAAATTCTCCCAAGTCCTTGATATTCAGATGACCAGTTTGTTAAAAAACATAATCTGTTTGACTTTGACATGTTTTTGGTACCATAACGTTCCTGTGAAATTCACATTAGCCCAGTTCAGATCTACCCCGCTCACCAAACACCTGGAAGGTCTTGCTCCAAAGTTCCTCTTTATGATGACACAGGGAATGATGGGAAACAAGAAGAAGGAAAAAGCAGATCCCAGGCTAGAAACACCGAAGAGAAGAGATGATGAGCGAGGGGGAAGTGTCCGATTTAGCCAATCACTGACTGACAGACTTGTTTTGCTCATTTGATCAGAGGTAACACGATCCCCTCTCCACCAGTTCACCCAAAGAGAAAGAGGACAGGCTCCCAGTCTACTCTAGATCTGACGCCTCGTCGTCAGAGTGGAGGAAGTTGCTGCCGTTTACCCGGGTGTACTGGACGTTGCTGCTGTCGTTTGGGGGGGCGGAGGCTCCACAGGAGCAGAGTGGACCGGTGAACAGGTGATCCACGTCCTCCAGCTGCATGCCCTTCGTCTCCGGGAGGCAGCCCTGCACGAAGAGGAGCCCCAGCACCACCAGCCCCGAGTACAGGAAGAACGCTCCTAAGGGAGACAGTCACATGACCACTGTCACTGATTCAGTTGGCAATTTTTAAAGCAAATCTATTTGTGTGTGTATGCATGATGTAGTTACGTCTAATCCAAAATACGTCTCAGGAAAATTGGGTTGACTCTTTACTCAAACAAAAGATATCAGTACAAACACATATTTTCAAAGGTCAAAAAACGATATTGCTCCGTGATTCTTTTCTCCTTCTCACTTCTAATAAGAAGCAGCTGCGGTCGTCTATGACGTCAATTTTACGACAATAACAAAGGATTACAATGTTCAAATATATCAAATTATACATTTGAAGATATGGCTCCTACACATATATGTTATACTGTTTGTTTGCAATACATTGTATTGAACTCCCAAGATTAACCCTGGTGATTATTATGACATTCAATGTGAAATGACTCCATGTTTTAAAAACTGCTGACAATGTGCTACCGTAAAACTTAAAATGAAAATGAAAACTGGGGTTATGCATTTCTGTTCATATCAAGTCCCAACGTAATCTCATGTTAGATGAAAATGAAATGGAAATGCTGCCAAAGTTACCGATTGCAGTTTGAGCCTGTTTATGATGACACGTTCATTTTCTCTGGGCGGGTCAAAATGTGAGTAGTGACTAAATGAATAGCTGTTAATAGACAATCATTTCCATCCTGTAGATTCAATCAAAACTATTTCGTTGTTATACTCTGAAAAGTATACAGTTTGATTTATTCTCACGATGCTCAATCAAAAGCAAACTCCGATGTGTAATCAAAACCCACTTGTTAGTGAACCTCCACTCCCTCACCACTACCCTGTTGCTGTAAACAAGAAGACGTGTAAAGTATATATATATATATATATATATATATAAAAGGAGGAATAAAACTACATTTTTGGATCTGGCAAAAGCAGAAGACTGCTGTGAAGTAGCAGGAAATACTTTTAATGACAACATGTAAAAAAAAGAGATATACCAGATAACAGAGATTAAACTCAGTGTCTTCATGCTTCATCCATTCACAATTCATCCTCTCCGCCCTCCTGTTTTCAGCTGTTAATAGACGCCAACTCTTTTAGTTCAACAAACCAGATTTTGCCACAATGTCCATCAGACAGCAAGAAATCAAGTACACCTATACATCAGGGTCACTGCACAATCGTTCACATAGTTTAGCCATGGAGGCTCTTTTCCCTTTGCAGTCCTTGCAGGTTAAGAATATTATTAAAGGTGCCTCCAACATCTCCACTTTCTGTGTCTTGCTTCCTTCCTCCCTAAATATCTAGAAGGAATCAGCTGTGAGCAACACAGACCAATCTATAGCTCAACTTTTACATTACATGTCACTTGTTAGATTCTTTTATCCAAAGCGACTTACATACTCAATACTGTGGACTAACCCCACAGGAGCAATTTTGGGTGACGTGTCTTCAGGGACACAACGACATGCTGACTGCAGTGGGGTTTGAACCTGTGCTCCCCTGATCCCAAAACCAACGCACTAGTCCACTGCGCCACACGCCTCCCTGGACTTTTGAGACACAACACATTCAGTTCAAATCATTTCAAAGCAAAAAGAGTCCTATTTTTATCACAAACGCAGATTTTTTTTTTTTAAAATCTCCCCTCACATGTAGCGGGTCTTACCGTAGTAGGTGAGCATCTGAGCGATGTGGAGGAAGGTCAGAGACACCAGAGCGTTGCAGATCCAGTTGACTCCGGCTGAGCAGGCGTTCCCGGTGCTGCGCGCCCACATCGGGTAGATCTCAGAGTTGATGGTCCAAGGCATGGGGCCCATACCTGACACAGAGGCAATGCATTATGTTTACAAATGTTTATATGAACATACAAACAAATGACTAACAATGTGTTCTACAATATAGAAGCCATGTTTAGGGTTGTAAACATGCTGCATAAAGGATTTTTCTACAAGAACTACAGCAGATGGCTCCGGTTGTAGTAAGATAACATCTGTCACTCAAAACAAGACTATAAGATGTGAGACGAAAAACAATGATGAAGTCTTTTCAGACCTGGAGCAAAGAAAGCCAGGTAGAGGATGAGGCCCAGCAGGACGATCCAGGAGTAAGGGGTTGGACAGTAGTTGTACGCCCAGAGCGAACTGTCGGGTAACTCCTGTCCTGTCTGGTTGTAACAACTGGATGAAAGAAAGAAAGAAACGAGAGAAATGTTGCTGATTCCAATTCCATATGGATCATCCAGCAGAAGAGACCAGGCTTGCAGGCGATTCTATGTGCTTTATTTTGAAAATACCAAAGCACCAAGAGGATCTTACTACTTTGTCCTCAACTTTTAGTGCTAAAAGAAGATTAGTACTTGCCTTTGCTTTTAATAACGGCTATTTGTATGCTATTTCATGTGAAAAGCAATCTAAATGCAATGCAGACCACATGTGGTTTCACTTTAGGCATATGTGATGATTACATTACATTTTAATATTAGCTGACGCTTTTACCCTAAGCACCTTACATAAGCTCAATCATACATAAAGATACACACTAAAACAGCATTTATCCTGCACGTACATTAGCATTCATTAAGCCAGATTATATGAGTTGCTATACATCGAAATTGGCCATTTTGTATTGGCCAAGGTGCAGTCAAAACAAAGGTTGTAATGAGAGCTGTTAAGTGTTTGTACTTTGACACTCATTTCTGCATCCCAACTATTTGTCATACTCTCATTTAATATCCTTCACAGAACCACACAGTAATCCGATGCCTGACCTTCCCCACGCAGCGTGATCTGTGGACGCCGCACTGACAGGAACACAGGAGGAGTCGTACACAGCGGTGCCGTTTTCACGATAACAGAATCCACAATCTGGATCCAACATGCAGGATTCACAGGACCTGAAAGATAAAGCTGGATGTAAAACGTCTCACATAAACCCATTTCAACATGGTGACACTTTTGACTGTTTGATTATCAAGATTGTAAGATGCAGGAAGAGCAATAAGAAGGGTGTTTGGTGAAATGATTGCACCAGTGAACACAGATACACCTCAAGGAGTCAACTATGCTAAATGTAATGGCACTTTGGATAGTCCAATATTTGTTTAATTGACACAGGACTCATGCAGAGATGGAACCTCCCACTGGAAAAAGACACATTACATTATTACATTACATTTCATTTAGCTGACGCTTTTATCCAAAGCGACTTACAATGACTAATTACAGGGACATTCTCCCTGGAGTAACTAAGGAGTGCCTTACTCAAGGGCACACTAGTGGTGATGTTCCTGGCGGGATTTGAACTGACAACCTTCCGATCTTCAGCCCACCTCACTATCCATTAGACCACTACTATCCCTATGACACCATGTACTATCACTATCATGTTTAGTATACTGGAAAGAAGATTGGGATTGAACACTAGTATCTCACATGTATTGTTGATACTGAAAGTTAGGTGTATTGTCTCACCCATAAAGTGTGCATGTTAAGTTTTGGGGGTCGACCGGGTGAAGGGTGATGGGCGGAGAATACTGAGCAGACATTAAAAACCCAAAGGCCAACACAGTCAGACTCAGACCGGTACCTGCATCCGAGAAAATAAAAACAAGAAATAATGTTGTCTGTAGAAACTATCAAATAATTAAATTCTGCAAGACTTCCGGGACATATCACAAACCTAGAAGACTGCCCAGCGTCAGCTTCCTGCGGCCCACCCTCTCCACCAGCAGCCACACTCCGAACATGGTGAACACAAAGTTTGTGGCAGAAGTTGCAGAAGACAACCAGATCGCCCGCTTAATGTCCCGCACCCCCGCCATCTGCAGAATAGTTGCACTGTAGTACCTGGATATGGGAGGAGAGATGAAAGAAAAGCCAGATCTATTAACATTTCGACCCGAATCCAACTGAACACTTTATTTTCTGTTCCCACTGAGACACAAAGACTCAGATTTATCAATTGAGCTCTTAATAAAGCGGGAAAAAATACAACAAACATTTTTATGAACACTTGTATGTTTTTTTTGTAATGCTGCTACTTATTTTATATCATGGATGTGTACTTATTTGATTTTTTAACTATTATTGGTGTGTTAGCCTTTTATTTGATATGTTAGTCTACTCTTTTTATTTGCACTTTACCTTTGTTGTTGTTACAATACATTTGAAAAACAGGAATCTTGTATTGGTCCCACAATGGAAAAACGTACAGCCTTACAAGAGGCTACAGTGCAGATACAATTCAAATACAAAAAATACTGAAAAATTAACAATCATAAAAGAGGCGAGCACACGTTAATATAATAAAAATCAAATAGGTTCCAACCATGGTAAGAAAAAGGAAGCAGCAGGATTTCTGATTCAGGATGCTACTAGGCAGGGAGAAGATAATTCATAATCATACAGTCGCTATTACAAGAGGAACAGACAACCTACATGACGGTGTTTACTCCCGACAGCTGCTGGAACATCTGGAGGCCGCAGCCGACGAAGAGAGCCCGTCGAGTCGGACCGTATTTAAGCATTCGCAAAATAACAATCCCTCCTGTAAGGACACAAAGTCTCTGATAAACATTCAAGTGTCAAGTCATGTCATTCCTTTTTGTGTTAATGTCACTCTGTACACAAGTAGACAAAACTCGCAGCTTTAATCTTTTTTTTCAGGTTTCGCAAAAATCATTCACCTCCGCCCGACTCCTTCTCCTCGTCCTCGATGCTGCTCCTGATGGAGTCGTACTCCTCGTCGACGTTCTGGCCTCCTCGGATGCGGCTCAGGGCGTGCCGGGCCTCTTGGCTCCGCCCCTTTTGGAGGAGCCAGCGGGGGCTCTCCGGCAGGAAGAGGAAGCCGCAAAACTGCAGCACTGCTGGGACAACGGACAGACCTAGCATGTACCTGTGAGATGGAGAGGAGGAGGAGGAGGAGATGAAGAAATGCTGGAGGAAGCAGGCCTGTGCTGTAACACCAGACACTGAGTTTCAGCCTTATATTCTGATATTAAATAACAAACACTTCACCTGTGGATCTGATACCGTCATGACATTTAAATTACAGATGTTGGAGGCTACAAAAAAACATGGTGAGATCTTTGTAACACTCGTGCTTCTATTGGCTTGCACTCCAACACATTGTACATGATAGGCTACAGGGCGGGACATCTCTAAGCGGTTGACCAATCACAACAGAGCCGGCCAGCTAACCAATCAGAGCAGGCTGGGCTCTGGTTTCAGACAGAGGGTGAAAAGAGGTGCTTCAGCACAGGCAGTATGAGAAAAATAAAGAGCTTTTTGAATGTCAAGCTACAGTGAACGACTGTTGTGGAAATTTACCGGCAGAGAAACGTACCTCCAGCCGTCGTGACTCATGTAGCTGAACACTCCATCGATCACCGTGGCGATGAATTGTCCGCCGGTGATAAAGAGGTTGTTGATGGTGACCAGCTGACCTCTCAGGTGAGGGGGGGAAACCTCAGCGATGTATACAGGAACTGTCATAGAGGCAATGCCTGATGGGAGAACCAGAAAGGGTTTTATTTTGATACACACACAAACATTTCCCAAAACATTCATTCAATTAATTTGTTGGTGATGTAAATCTTGGGACATTAAGTTTTACTTTTCCATTTAGTCCGGTTCTTCTTTCAGGCAAATACAATCCAATAGTAGTGCTGGACAAATAAATAAAACTAGAATCACCACGTTGCACTTTAGAGCTCCTCTAGCTGTAGTTACTTTGCAGATTTAGTCAACTGAATATGTTTTACACTGTAGTATTTCTGATTTGACTTAGTAGTGGAAAAGGGATTTGGACATTTGACCTGTCTGTGGCTATTTGGGGTGGGAAAGTGTGTAACGGTGTCAATTACCTGGATGAATAAGGCGTTAATGTATCAAAATGACATGCTTTCACCAACTCACCTATGCCCAAACCAACTATGACTCTTCCCACTAGAAGAACCACCTTGTCGGGGGCTAAACTCAGGATGATGCCTCCAATGGTGAAGATGAAACTGGCCAACAGGATGCAAACCCTGCGGCCCAGCCAGCCGTTCAAGGAGCCTCCCGCCAGGGCGGAGAAGGCTGCGGCCCAAACAGTGCTGGACACCAGCAGCTCCTGCCACAGAGCGCTCAGGTTCATCTCCTTCTTCAGGAGCAGCATGGCCCCGGAGACCACCCCGGTGTCGTACCCGAAGAGAAACCCCCCCAGGCCAGAGAACAGCGCCAACATATAGACGAAGCATGGCTTGGAGGCGTTTTGGTCCAGGAGATCCCCACCAGTGGAGGATGGAGGCCCGATGAGGCTCTGTTCTCCATCATCCCCTGCTTTCTGTCTGCTTCTGCCCATATGGCCGCTCATGTACTTCAGGCTGTATTCATCCTGGCCGCGGCTGCTGGTGGTGGACATAAGATTAAAGTTAGTTTATTTATAAAGCACATTTCAGACACAAAGGCAATTCAAAGTGCTTTACATAGGCAATAACACATAACAATTAAAACAAAGTCAATTTAACAGAAAAACTATTCATAAAAGAGATAGAAATGTGTTAAAAGGAGATATTGTAAATACACATAATTGCTGCAAGAAGTGCAATGTTAAAACATAGTTAAATGACCTCTGGAAAAGCAGCATTAAAGAGCAAGGTTTTCAGCCCTCAGATTCTCATGAAGTAGAGGAACGTAGAGGAAACAAGGAGGTCATTTGCCAGCAAATGAAAAACTCCCTCAACACAGAGCAGGGTTGAGAAGAAGTTGCCCCAAACAAAAGAAGGTAGTAAGGCTGCATTTTTCGGAATAGCAGACGTCCAGGAACAGGAAGCAGCCAAAACGTCGAGATTTAAACAGCTATATCTGCTCAATACATATCGTTTCCTTACAAACCATTGTTTTTGAATATGCATACGGGTATATTATACAGCAACGCTGATGAACGGTTAACTTTAATGACTCCAAAATGACTAAAAACTATGTTTTAATCACCGAAAGCGCTAAAGCGCTGCAACGGGAGCCGCCATTTTTAATGTTTACACTGACGTCACATGGGGTGAGTCACCTGATCTGACCCGCAGCAAAAAGAGGCAGAAATTAAACGTTTTCCAATTATTTGTAATTTAAAAAATCCAACAATTAGGTGTATTCATAAATAAAAGCAGTCTTGCACATTCCGAAATTTTTAATTATTTAAGAAAACGTTTTTTTTAGCAACCAACTTAGTTTCTATGTATTTTAACACTTCCTTTAAACTGCTGCACCAAACCCCCTTACTAAAATAATATATTATTTTTGTAAATCGTTGTTTATCGGCAATGATGTTAAAACAGATATTCAGATAGTTTTCTATGTCCTTGGTAACTAGTGTTAACAATGTATATCCGTCTAAAAAAAACGGTTTAATGTCTATCGAAACTACAAATCACGTAAAAATTACTTCAAAAATCAATATATTCACACCGTTAACATGATTAGTAATTGACCTAGCTGCTACATGAATCATACACATAGGTATTTCCAGTTGTACATGGACAGTTGTCATTTTGGGCGTCTGGTGAGAATATGTCAAAAGCCAATTGTAGTTTCTGAGAATGCATTCGAGTGGTATGTAGCCTATTGATTTATTAACAGAGACTCAAAGTGCAATAAACTACAGGCTGAGCTTAAAAGTTAAAATCCACAGCATGTCACACAAATTCAATTCACACTAGATTTACAAGCTGGCGCATAACATAACACTTAAGACAAGGTAAACTATTACACGCCAACATCACACAAAACAACCAGCTGAACACATATGTTATCTGTGCAAAATAAACCAACTGTACCTGTAAAAAGCTTCTTCAGGTGCAGTGCATTTGGCGTCCTCTTCAACAATAGGGAAGTTTGGCTGATCATATGATCATGTCGCAAAGGTAACCGCCCATTTACATAATAATGAACCAAGACTAGCCTCCGGTGACCCTCTCATAGCACACAGCTGTATAACTTCCAGCCTTATCAAATATCAGGAATTTGCATTGATCGGAATATATCAGGGAAATAAAGAGTGAACAAAGTGTCCCATCCTATTTTCATGCCAGTTGTTTCTTATTCGCCTTAAAAACTAAATTATAATGAATGGTGAATGATTTAGCAAACTAATAGCATAGTTTTCATTTTATATTGTTTAAAGATCGTCTGGACTATTTGTCTTTTTATTTAGATACTTTATAAGATGCAAATAAGAGATATTTTGTTTGCATTTTTTACCCCAAAATAGGATATTGCAATTTTCCATTTAACATTGACATGGGTTTAAATATTTTGACATTGTAATAATACAATTCCTCAATCCATATCTTTCACAATTTGGTAATTGGTTTATTTTCAATTCTTACACAAATGAAGTATACATCTGACTCAGTTTGACACGTGGTAATATTAGTATTATAAAAAAAAAACGACCTTCCATGCGGTGTACCGTAAATACAGTAATAGATGCGCAGATAAACCCCAAGTTGATGGTGGCGGCAGAAGAACAGACATAATTATTAAATAAATCGCATTTTTGTCAGAGTTTATGTATGCCGAATTAAAACACACCTTAAAATAAGTAATTCCGCTTTTTGATATTGTCTGTACCAGCTAAGTAGCCTTGCCTATTTAGAATCAAACATTACAAATTTGATTTTTTAAAATGGAATACGGCGTGAATCAGTGCTGCTCGCCTCTGCTTTTTAAATCGGTAAATCAGTGACTGACGTCAGACACCGGGGCGGGAGTGAAGCTGTCAAATTACAGTACAATTAAATTTTATTTAAAAACGATTTGCTGATATTATATTATCAACGTACAAACTTAACCGACAGAAACACGTCCATTGAGTTACAGTCAAACGAATTTCTGATACCATTATGGATTTATAAAGAGAACTGGACACAGCGTTCATTCCTATGAAAGTTGCTCAGTGACGCATGAAGCCCAAAACAGAGCGACTGCAGATTCAAAAAGTACCCGTATGTGGGCCCACAGAGCATGCGCAGTTGAGTTGGAGAAAAAATAACTAGATTCAGCTTTTAGCGCATTTTACAACTTTAAAACCCTGATTATTTAAATAAGGGCTATACAAGTGTTGATTCTGGGTAGTTTATTTAGCTAAAAAATAATATATACGCTGATTTACAGACTTCTCTTTCAAACGTATTTTGATCACAAATAACGTCACGGAAGCTGTAGTACCACTGTTTGGCCACTACGGCCATTCATAAAAATCAGCTTCAACTGCCGGCGCACTTCCTGTAGGCTCGGATACCGACCCCACTGTTTACTTCCAGTTTCCTCTTTACAACGGGAAGTTTTTTCCGGCCCGCAGTCATATGATGTGACCATAAGGAAGGAGGAACACGGCTGCCGGAGAGGAACTGCTGGTTTTTCCCGCAGAAAACTACAGAAAGTAAAAAAACTCCGAGAAAAGAGGAACACGTTTCACTGCCAGAAGAAAGTTTGCATAAGACGGTGATGTCAGGATCGGAACTCATTCACACTGACAGCTTCTCTATTTGTGACTGTCACTCAGCCGGATTGTAGCTAGTGTAATATTATGTAATATAGCTATTATTTAGCAATGTGATTTATTTTTTTGAGTCACTTTTACAGGTTTTTTCCTCACGCAATGCCGCAGCAATGCTCAAATGTCAGCTGTTCTGAGGGATTCACCTAAATGCAAACTTGTCAGCTGGAAAAGTGTTTTTTAAAGACCATGGTTAACCAGGAGGAGTTGGAAGAAAGGTTGAAGAAACTTGTGGTGAGGCTGAAAATCCCACAAGAAGACAGACAAGTGTGCACGCTGATTCAGATCATCCAGGATCTGCTTTTCCTGGCGCACACCGACAATGGTAGGAAACTCTCTCTTCCTGCATGTGTGCATCATGTTGCTGCTCGTAAAAATACATGGTTTCCTCTGGACATGTTGCTGGACTTGTTTCAGCCTTTGGTACAACACGTACTCCTATACTGAAGTGTTACTAAAATTAACTCAGATCTTGTACTTGAGTAAAAGTAGAAGTACCACAGTGTAGGAATACTCTGTTACAGTAAAAGTCCTGCAATCAAAAGGTTACTCAAGTAAAAGTAGAAAAGTATTAGTTTCAAAGAATACTTAAAGTACCAAAAGTAGTCATCGTGCAGATTGGTCCATTCCAGAATAATATATATGATATGTTTTATGATTATTGATCATTAAAGTGTTCTCAAAGCTGGTAAAGGTGCAGCTAGTTTGTGAATTTACTCCAGGTGTAACTAAAGTCTGATTTAAGAGTTGATTATATTTCATATCATTAATCCACATCTGCTAAGTAAAGGTATAAAACAAATTTTGTGGAGTAAAAGTACACGATTAACCTCTGAGTTGTAGATGAGTAGAAGTACAACACATTACAATACTCAGTTAAAGTACTAGTATCTCCAAATTGTACTTTAGTAGTGTACTTGAGTAAATCTACTAAGTTACTTTACACCACTGCATGTGCATAATGCTGCTGATCATAAAAGCCATGGTTTTCTTTGTTCATGTTGTTGGACTTGTTTCAGTCTCTGGTACAACAGGTTCTCAGATCCTTTACTGAAGTGTTACTAATATAAATAACAATGACTTTATTATATGACACACCAATACAAGGTCCATAGCGAGAAATAGTGATACCACAGTGTAAAATACTCCATAGCTACAGTAAGTATTGCAGTTTAATTTAGGCTAAAATCAGCATAATATAGTTATACTTAAAATATAAAAAATACTCAGTATGTAGAAAATTGCTGTCATTTTGGCGTTTTGATTATTATGTATAGTGCATTAACATGATAGCATTATTTTAATACTGCAGTCTGTGTAGCTCTTTTTATAATCAAACATTAATTTAAATGGCACCTTTTCTAGACGTGCACAATGACAAAAAGATAACCATAATAAATGTTGTGTGTTGATCATACGTTGTAAAAGCCTTATCTGTAGAGGAACTACTACAATTAAAGGAGAATAAAGTACCGTACAGTATGTTCTTGTTAAAGCTGATGCACAAAATGGAAAGACTTAGGCACAACACTTGTTCTTTGTTATTGTAGTATCCACCACACTGCTTTAGAGTGACTTTGTGTGGTCTGAACAGTTCTTCATGTCAGTCTCGGTTCCTTATGCATATTTATCGTACTTGTACTTTTTTTCCATGTCCTATAAACTTATTCTAAGGTACTTTTACTGCACACATATTTACAGTAGCTAGTGTGCAGATAAAGATAAGACATACTCTAGGGACATGGATGAATTGCTGTATTTCAATGTTGTATAGGTGGTTTAATCCAACAGAGCAACATCTGTTTTTAATCGTAAGATAGTACACAAATGTATCATCATGCATATTTTATAGTTCACTGTTCTGATAATATTGATGTGCTTTTGTGTATTTGAAGGTCTGTATTTGAATACCGAACGTCTGATCGATCCTCCTTATTGGTAGACTATTCTCCAAGACTTGTGATATGCATTAAAAATGTAATGTATATATCATAAGGCGTTTGAAGGACTGTCCCGTTATTCAAAGCTAACTCATCACATCATTTCTTCCCATCTGTTGCAGCAGCTGAACTGTTTGAAGGAAAAAGCGTCCATGCCCCCCTCATGCTGGTGCTCTCATCCTACAGCAGCAGCAAGGGGGTCCAGCAGGTACCACACACCTCACACAACTCTGATTGTGTGCTTTACTTTCCCTTTTGCATCAGATGTGTGTTATCAAGCCATCTTGGACTTAAACAGATAACACACACACACACTTCAAACTGTGTCTTTAAAGCCAGATTTAAAAGGCCAAAATGAAACACAATAGTATTCTATCTTAAACGAGACCCCCATATGTACAGTTTGTACAACAGCATCACCTGCTTACTATAAAAGTAACCCACAGCTGAAAGGCTCACACCTGATACAGCATGTGAATGGCGTCTCGTGACTGCACCTTATCACAGGTGATTCAATGTGACACAAACGAAAGTGAGATTATGATCAGTCAGTCATAACAGTCTCATATAAAGAGTAAAACATCATCTGTGGTATTCAAATGTTTCCTCATAAGAGCTGTCGGCAGTTTGTTGGGCAGTAAATATGGTTTAAACCAGATGTAGCTGTTAGATAGTATCTAGCTGCAGTCCCTTTGTCAAGGTCAAGGTTCTTTATTTGTCAAACGAACATAGCTACAGTTTAGTTATGTCGATGCAAATCTTGTGTCAGGCTTCTCCAACAGTGCAAGACAAAACACAGATAAACAGAAACATATAGTGCAAGTAAATAGTAAATAGTAATACAAAAAGAAAAATTGTTTAAAAAAGTGAAATAGTGCAAAAGAGTCTATATGCAAGTCATTGAAATATGATATATTAGGTAAATAGATACTCGCCGCTGGGAGTAAAGATCCTCCATGGATGGCAGCTCCGTCCTGGTGATGTTCTCTGCAGTTTTCACCACCCTCTGTAAAGCCTTACGATTAAGGGCGGTGCAGCTGCCGTACCAGGCCGTGATGCAGCCCGGCAGGATCCTCTCTATGGTGCACCTGTAGAAGGTCAGGATCCTCTCTATGGTGCACCTGTAGAAGGTCAGGATGCTCTCTATGGTGCACCTGTAGAAGGTCAGGATGCTCTCTATGGTGCACCTGTAGAAGGTCAGGATCCTCTCTATGGTGCACCTGTAGAAGGTCAGGATCCTCTCTAAGGTGCACCTGTAGAAGGTCAGGATGCTCTCTATGGTGCACCTGTAGAAGGTCAGGATGCTCTCTATGGTGCACCTGTAGAAGGTCAGGATCCTCTCTATGGTGCACCTGTAGAAGGTCAGGATCCTCTCTATGGTGCACCTGTAGAAGGTCAGGATCCTCTCTATGGTGCTCCTGTAGAAGGTCAGGATCCTCTCTATGGTGCACCTGTAGAAGGTCAGGATCCTCTCTATGGTGCACCTGTAGAAGGTCAGGATCCTCTCTATGGTGCACCTGTAGGAGGTCAGGATCCTCTCTATGGTGCACGTGTAGGAGGTCAGGATCCTCTCTATGGTGCACCTGTAGAAGGTCAGGATGCTCTCTATGGTGCACCTGTAGAAGGTCAGGATCCTCTCTATGGTGCACCTGTAGAAGGTCAGGATACTCTCTATGGTGCACCTGTAGAAGGTCAGGATACTCTCTATGGTGCACCTGTAGAAGGTCAGGATCCTCTCTATGGTGCACCTGTAGAAGGTCAGGATCCTCTCTATGGTGCACCTGTAGAAGGTCAGGATCCTCTCTATGGTGCACGTGTAGGAGGTCAGGATCCTCTCTATGGTGCACCTGTAGAAGGTCAGGATCCTCTCTATGGTGCACCTGTAGAAGGTCAGGATGCTCTCTATGGTGCACCTGTAGAAGTTGCAGAGTATCCTGGAGTCCATGCTTTACAACTTTACAACTGTAAAGACACAAAAGATATTACATAGTCTCTATCTCACTCACATTTATAAAGCATAGATCAACACACAAATACTTGTATATGTTTATCAGTACAACTATAACATTACAATGAATTAACAGTCAAACAAATGTTGAGTTAAGACTGGTTGTTCCAAATCTATATGTTGAGACATTGTTGTTTGATACCTTTTTTAACGTGCAACCCTTTCATGCATGATTTTGTCTCTTACTGTTCAGCAGTTTGCTTTACATAAAGTAAAATGATCCTGCCTTAATAGTTTTCTTTCAGATAAATACAAGAGCTCATTGATTTTGGCTTTGCTACCGTGGAGTCAAACACGCTTTGCACCTTTGTGTCCTCAGGTGGAAAATTGCCTGAGCATAATACAAGTAAATATAGACATTGATTACACACAGTGAACAAATAGATATAGATTTAGATTTCAGTTAGAAATTCAAGGTTTTTACTACATCTGTCTTTTTCTTTCGTTTTATTCTGACGGTTTGACTGCTTGAGTGTGTGACGGTGTGATTTCCTCCCCACAGGTGGGATGGTCATTGCTGTGCCGGCTGATTGAAATCTGCCCCGACACTCTGGAGCAGCTGACCAGACCTCTGCAGGCCGCCAAGGAGTGGGAGGTACTGGGAGTGCACCAGTAAGTGAAGATATTCGTACTGATGGTGCAGGAGTGACCTCATTATGTTCTCCCTCAAAGCATCGCTGTAGCTCGGTACAACCTCGCATAATGTTTAGCATGGCTGTAAACTCGTTGTCTTGTTACTTTAGACATGAATCACATCCTCATAAACATGGTTAGTGTCCCAAATAGAAGTGAGAATAATAGTGAACGTTTTGAGAGTTGCCGAACATTTGGAAATACAGTTTCATTAATCATATAATAATATATATAATGTTTGTTTGTTGCTTTCTTCACGACGTTGAGTTTTTTTAATTTGAAGGATTATTAGAATATGTGTAAAAGTACCGGTAAATATTAATAGTAGACAATTTTAAATCCAACGTTGTGTCATCAATACCATCATCATGAGTGTCCAGATTACCTTAATAGATATTGACTTTAAGAAAATCTGGGTACAAAGGATTTAAACACACTTTTCAGTTCCTGTTCATCACACAGAATCAGCTGTGGTTATATTACAGTTTAACACCATGTCAGTTTTACCTGAAATTGTCTTTTCCCTATTCACCTTTTCAGTTCCTTTTTGTATCGCTGTCTAGCCGTCTAACATTTCCTCTAAATCACTTTGTATTTCTACCAAGCTGTTCCAAGAAGTGTGCTCGGATAAATAGAGGTTGTAGAATACCTTTTGACCCTAATGATATGCAGAGCTTTAAAGGTCCCATGTCATGGCCATTTCTACTGATCATATTTCCATTGTTGAGGTCTACTAGAATAGATTTAAATTGTGCAATTTTCCAAACTCACATTGGTTTCTCATACAGCATCTCTGTATAGTATGTGTATTCACTCTCTGTCCTAAACGGCTTGTTGGCGCTCCGGCCCCCCCCTCCCTATGAGCCCAGTGTGCTCTGATTGGTCGGGACGTTGCGAGGCTCGCTGCTCAATGATCTGGCTTACTGGTGTGGTTTCCGGGTCGGCGATACAGCGGGACAGCGGGAAACTCATCCTGAGCACACAAACACTCACAGCCGAAGTAAAAACAATAAGTGTGGCTTGATATTGAGTAAGAAAAAGGTTTATAAACGCTGTGAGAACTGGTCTGCGGAGAGCATTTCTCCACGATCCCAACTCGTCTATTACCAACCAGGGAGCTCTATGCAAGTCAATGGGGACTCCCTGTTAGTTGAAAATGTACGCTAAAGGTCCTGGTGTGTGAGGAGCTCCGCGGATTGGTCCATTTTGGTCATTTGTTGTTGATATGGGTGTTCACACGTCACAGAACCCAGGAAGCAAACAAATGGAAAAAGAGAAATGTCCAACGAGGCGTTCTGGGGCAGCATAGACAGGTCTTTTCTGTGTTAGAGTTTACTCGCTACAGGGTGTACTTTGAGGGTTTGTGACTCTGCAGACCGTTTACATGCAGAAAAACCTTCATAACACACAAGGAGACGGGTAATAACCAGAAAAGCATGACATCAAAATTCCTGTACCTTTCCAAACATCAGGCCCCTGTATACAGACAGGAAAAGGATGGAATTGACTCGAGTCTCACTCTTGAATCCCTTTTCGTCTTGGCTTCAGCTCTGGTTAACCCTTCTCTTGTCCTGATGTGTTTCCAGACAGATCCTGAAGGTGTTCTCTCAGTACAGCTCAGACTGCAGAGTGACCATGGTGGGACTCAGAGTGCTGGCTCTCCTGCTCAGATCAGGTAAACAACAACAACAACAACACAGCAGATACTGTATGCTAAAAAACATGACCACTCCTACTAAATATGACAAAAGTAAAAAGAGAATTTAAAAGCTTTTGCTGTGCATTAGAGCCTAGCTAATAGGTTGTGATTTTACACTTGATTTTTCATCTGATTGGAATATTTGACTAGACAGCAAAGTCACGGATCAATATAAAAAAGAAACTTGAAAGTATATAGTTCATAAAGACTTTCAGCGTAATAAGATAAGATAAGATACTCAGACTTATTACATTTTAATTTTTAGCCCTGGAGTGGTACTGAAACTGAAATTGTGAATGTGATATTTTGTACTGTATTATTGTCTGAAACTAAAATAAATAAAGTTCTAAATAAAAATAAAGACTTTCAGCAAGAAAGAAGAGTCAAAATGTAAATGTAGTTTAAATGTGTGAGGAAACCGTATATTTGTACACAAAACTTATGAGAAGCATACTGAGAATAAACAAAATCAAACCAACAATAAGCAGATGTGTTCAACCAAAGCACTTTGCCAACATCGAGATGAAAATCTACATTTCTTTAACTGTGGCCTAAAAACTCTCAAGAAAACGATAACATTCAATCACATATTTAGTGAAATCCATATTGTGGACCTCCTAAATTTCATTTAATAAAAAGTAGAAGACTTTCATCTCTGTCTAGAAAAGATCTTTTTCTGTGACCTATATTCCACCCTGCTTTGTGTGATGTGAAGCTTCCAATCAAGGTTCATCTAAGAGGGTCAAACTTAGATCACATGGTCTGCAAACTGCCTCCACTTGTCTGTGACTCTACAAGGTCAGTGGTTCACTGCAAGGATCATTCATTAAGCAAGCCAGGACTTCCTGCTTCTGACAGAAATATTCAAATAACGCCAAAGGAGAAAAAACTCTGAAATGATTATGAGATATTCTTATATCATTTTTTATTTTTAACAGGATGATGAAGGGTAGAATTACATTACATTCAAGATTTCACGCCACCAAGAAATTAATTGGCACATTTTTTTTACTTAAAGGGGACCTACAGTATTAAGCAAAATGCACTTTTTGATGTCTTTTATACATAAAGATGTGTCCCCGGTGTGTCAGGGAACTCACGCAGCGTCAGAAAATAAAACCCTCTCTCTTTTCCTCCGTACCCAAATCTCTAAAAACGGGGCTACAACGGAGCTGATTCAGATTTGCGTCCGATATTACGTAATATCGGAAATGTGGACCCACGGCACTATCAGAAACAATGCCCGACTGTTTTGGACGTAATATGGTCGGTGCATGTTTACATTAGCATCGCTAACACTCAGAGCTAACCTGTACTGGAGAGCATGTGTGTGAAGAAGCAGGAAATAAAAAGGAACTCACCTTGTGGTATAACTGGCAAGAGAGAAAGCCTTTGAGCTCCATACTGTTTCAGAAATAATCCTTGATAATCCATGATATGGCGTTTCATCACCGCAGTATTTAGTTTAGACAGTAGCTGCCGGGTCCCGCATGAGCTCAGACCCCTCCTTTTTTCTTTTATCATTTTTTTTTTTTTGTAAAGCTTTATACCCCAAATCAGCACTTTTGAAACAGGAAGTGAAATAGAGGGATATGAGGCATGGCTAGAATGGGTGATCTGTTTGGTATGTTGAGCAAAACACTTCATAGACATGTTTTTTATATATTTGTATATATCTGAGACCTATGCTATTGCCTAAAAATAGCATGATAGGTGACCTTTAAATGAGATAGTACCAATTAATACTTCATCCCCACTAATTTTTTCAAAACAAACAATTATGAGATATTCACTACCTAAACATATAGTACCGTTTCCCAAACTCCTGCTCTCATTGAGTCAACTAACTTGAATACGTGTTTAAATCTTGTTTCTGCAGACATGATTCTTCGGCTGGTGCTGGAGGAGGATGAGGAGGATGTGTTTGTCCTGGTGGTGCAGGCGATGAAGATGTTCCCCAGCAGTGAGGAGGTGCAGCTCCAGGGCTGTGCCGCGCTGCAGCTGCTGCTGGAGGGAGGTGAGCAGGGACTCAGTTTGACCTAATATACTCGGGTGTGGGCATGTCCTTTGTCCTTGTTGAGATGTTAAAGGTCATGTACTAGACTAGAGTGACAGTCAAATCTGACTTTTTAAAATATTATTCTACTCTAAACGGTTCTTTGCTATTATTCTTATCTTACCATCAACGTTTGCCTGAATAAAAATAGGTAAACTAAGGTTTATTATTCCTTAGTTGGCTGTTTGAGGATATTTGTAAGGTTCAGCTTCACATCATCCAATTTGACTCGTCTCACATTTTTCTAGGCTATGCTTTGTCAATCTAAGCTGCACTTGGGCTTAGCCTAAAGCTAACATTATCATCCATCTCAGCCCATACTCGCCTTCTAATAAGCTTAAAATAGCAAGTTACAGGAACAGTTTCACCTATAATATAAACATTTACATATTGTTCTTTTTAACTCTTAGTGACGAGTTTGTTATCTTTCCTTTGTTTCTACCAAACTACAGCACATTCCCCAACAAGTGAGCACAAGCTTCTTGTTCATGAATAGATGCATGCTTCCTCATGAGCACTGATACGCTTTGTGGGTGTAATCTGGTAGAAATAAAACAGTTCCTACATGAAACTGCTCACAACAGTGTTTTGTGGATTATCTTGAGTAGCTTGGTCATAGTTTCTGGAACGAGACATTGCCATTATTTTGGAGAGAGGCAGATATCACTACGCCCAATATCTCCAATCAAAATTATCTAGATTTATTGTTTTGGGCTGAACAGTACCTTTTAATAGGCCTACACTTAGCATGTACATATTTACTTTAACAGCAATGTTTGAAGAGTGACATGCTCACATATTAGCATTTTAGCTAGCCTTTTCTTAACATTTTTCCATTTGCCTGTGTCCATACACTGAACATCTCTCTTGTGCCTGTGTTTCCAGTGAGTGATGAGCACCTGGTGGAGTTTGTGGAGAACCAGGATCACGTTGTGGTTCTAGCGGCTCTGCAAAGGTTCTCCGACAGCCCTGAGCTGCTGCTGCAGGCCATGAGGGTTCTGCTGCCTCTGGCTGCATCGGTGAGACCTCAGTACATCCCTCATAATGTTTGTGACGTCTAAAAGAGACAAAACGCAACAAAATGTAGTATTAAACCTTAGTTTGTTGAGGATAAATGGATAGATTCAGTGCATTAATGTGCCTCTTTCACATGTGTTTAAACACATGTGAAAGAGGCACATTTAAGATCAAACCTTTTATTTCTGATTTCACACGACCTATATAACCCCACCAGACCATGATGTCACCGTTAGGCTTTTTGAATTGTCTTGATGGTAATTAGATTATGCCTCGAACAGTAGAATGTGTGGCGTTACGCTCCAGAGTAACAACAGCTGTTGAGTTTTGTTTGAGGAAAATAGGGACACGGAAACTCCCTCATGGGGAAGAACACAGAAACTGAGGTTTAAATGTGAGGCTCTGCGTATTTGTCATAAAAACACATCATTATGTAATAGATCATTTGGTTGGTGCCCCAAAATATTTGTTTTTACAAGATGACATACACTCTGAAAGAAAAAAGAGGAACTGAAAGATATTTTACATTTAAGGTTGCACAAGTTAAAAGGATATTTTGGGCATTTACTACGACTTTAGTAAATAACTTTTCTTTAGCAAAGTTCCTTCTGGTCTGTTCCCGATATAGAGTGTCTGAGATGGATAAAATATTGGCATTTTAGCCAGAAATTCTTAAAAGTTAAGATTGTCAAAAGGATCTCGTCCATTTGGACAATAAAAGAACAACATATGTACTGATAAGGACATTTCTTCATTCTCTCTAGATTTGTAAAGGTGACACTGTTTCTTAATGACCTGAAACATACGATAATGATGTCATTACGCACTGCTTTTGGGGATGTTGTCTTTTTTAATGATCTGAAACGGTGATAAATCGGTGATAACCTTATCTGATAGTAAGGCCAAGCTATTTCACATGATAGCGCCGCTAGAGTTCCTTCTCTTGTGTTGAGAGAAGCTTAATCACTTATCGATTTATGTGTGCAAAGCCTCTTTTTGGTACAATGAAACACAGGCCATGTCTGTTTGTGACATATTACTTTTTTTCCAGGCATTGCTGTACACTGAAGTTCCTATCAGTTCGGGGAAAATCTGCATTAATGGAGCTGGAGTTCAATGAAAAGGGGAAAAGTGGCAAACCTTCAGTCACAAACAGGTTTTCTCCACTTTCATCTGTGTATTTCACAGATGTAGAAGTTATTACTGTCAGAGGGGGATTCCAGACTGTTCTGTTATTAGTGAGGGACTTTTATTGACTGCCTGGTTGTCTGCATTGTATTTCATATTTAATTGTTTTGTCCATCTTGAATCTGCTAACATCAGTTATTGACTTCTAACATGCAGGTTGTAATTTGAAATAAAAGCAGCAGAGATGGCGTCATTGTTCTGAGTCTATGACCTTTTGTCCTTCAGGCAGTAACGTGGAGATGTTGATGTCGGGGGGGTCTCGCTGCTACAGCCTCGTCATCGCAGCCATGGACGCCTTCCCCGAGGAGGAGGGGCTTCAGGAGACCGCCTGCTGCCTGTTCAGGAGCTTCACATCAGGTCAGACACTCAGATTACACTTCTACACACTGAGCCGGAGTATAACAACTTATATTAAAACTTAAAGGTCCCCTATTATACTGTTTTTCATCAATATATTATAGGTCTCAGATATAAACAAACATGTCTCTGATTGGCTCCAAACACCAAACAGATCATTGCAGCATCCCATAATCCCCTCTGTTTCAGCCCTGTTTCCAAAGTGCTGATTCTCTGTCTGTTACTTTAGATGAAATAAGGAGCCCCTCCCCACGCCCCTCTGAGAGATATTTGGTTAAAAAGAACACAATGGTGCTCTAGGAGGAGATTCAGGTGATAAGGTGGGGGGGGGGGGGTTACCTTGGTTGTTGATTGGCTAATGGTTACACAAGCCAAAACATCGTTATGACATCATAAAGTGGCCAAAATCTGATCAGCTCATTTTCAGACAGGTTTTTATATAAATGGATCAGGAGTCGGTCTATTTTGTGGATAAATGTGTTGTTGGTTTCAGCCATTTTGTCCCTATGTCCAAGTTGAATAGATCCAAATGTTACAATAGAGGACTAGAAAAGGTATTGGTAGAATAATCTTATTTCTAGTTTCTTTTGGTAAGTTATTTATTCATGTGCTAAAATAAATGTAAACACCTGAACAGATACTATTTATCTGTTTTTTGTTGTTGTTTAAGAACACTAGCAATAACAGTACATATACAATCAGCTGAATAATAATTTTTGTGAGTGGAAATATGTTTTGTTTGCATATGTTCATAGTTTACTTGACTGTATCTGATGCAACATGTATTGTTTTCAACATTGAATAACCCTCAGTTTCTCTGACAATAATTAACTGAGTATCTCTTCACTTGTTGACGTTCAGTGATAACTCTGTTTGCTAAATCAATGAATCCTCACTGTTATTCCAGCAGTGTTTGGATTGTATTCATCCTGATGTGTTTGCCAGTGAACAGATTAAGATTAAAGGGTTCAATAAAGGCACCTGTTTTATCATGGGTGCGCTTGTTTTTGTGTCTCCTCGTAGAGAGTTACTACAACATCCTGGTTCTGAACGGGGTGCAGAGGATCGTAGTGAGAGCCTGTCAGCGTTTCCCCGACAACGCCAAGCTGCAGGCGGCCGCTCTGTCCTGCCTGGCTGACCTGAGTGAGTGCACGCACGCACGCACGCACGCACGCACGCACACACACACACGCTATATTTAACCCCTGTATTTATACCCACACTGATGAAAACAGAACAATGCCTTAACCTCAACATAACATCACATGGCAGTGTTATACGAAGAAGATAAATGATACTACACACAGTTATTTAGAATCTATTGGAGGTAAAGCAGCCTGTCGTTGTCAAGCTCTCCAACTCTTGTCTGTAGTTTCTAGTTTTTAAACCAAAACAATATCGATATCCAGGAGATTGAACCCATTTAAAGTCAACATAGTACTTTTCTTTGACCTTATTTCTAACCAGCTATCTATCGAGCTTTGTCAACTACGAGATATTCCCAACAAGCTGCACAAGCACAGCCATCAGAGGATTAACAATGAGTCCTCAGTAGAAGATTGCACATAAATTGATTCTATGTGAAGGACAAGCTGTATGTTTTTCAGCACACGGCTGTTGATAAGGACAGAATATGCTGTGATTATATCTCGTACAGTAGAGTTATTCACACCACATTGTGTCCGTCTGTTAGCCGCGACCATCGTGCAGAACAAAGCGGTGGCGGAGCAGGGTCTGGAGGAGGGGGAGGCGGAGGAGAACAGGGGTCGGGAGGAGGTGGAGGACATGGGTCTGGGCTGGATGGAGGCCTGCTGCTCTGCGCTGGAGCTCCACACCGCGGATCCAGACGTTCAGGTCAGTCTCAAGTGTCAAGTCAATAAAAGACCCCCATCACCCCAGCAACAAACTGTTCTGTCTGCTATCATCCGGTCTAAAACCACCAGACTCAGAGACAGTTTCATTCCACTGGCCATAAGACTGTTAAACACCTGAACTTTTGAAAGAACATCCAGAACATTCATCTGTTTGCAACTTACAAATTATTTATTTAATATTTCATATTCCAATTACTTGTATATAGAATCTCCTTGCACTATTTCTATCCTATTTTATTTGTATTTACTTGCACTATTGTATCTGTTTTAATGTGTTGCACTGTTGGAAGAGCCTGTGACCTCAGATTTTCATTGGCATATCTACACTGTAGCTATTAACACATGACAATAAAAGCCTTGAATCTTGAAAAAGTGCTTCAGTCCCTCCAGCTACAGACCATATTTCACAAAGAACCACTTTTTTAAAAGACTCTAACTTGTGTCAATCCTTTCTGCCGCCTCAGGAAGCTGCCAGCTGGGCCATCCATAATCTGCTTCTGCACGGAGTGAAGCATTCAGAGGAGGAGCAGGAAGAGAGGTACCACTGTCTGAGGATTTAAACACTTAAATGTCCCCTATTATACTGTTTTTCATTACTTTATTATAGGTCTCAGACTGCAGCTGATTGGCCTGCAGGTCCAGCCGAGTCAGACTCTTCAAACTCTGTCCAATCAGAAACAGGAACAGCTTCAGTGTGCATCTTCATTTTTATTAAAGGTCCCCTATTATACTGGTTTTTCATCAATATATTATAGGTCTCAGATATATACAAAACATGTCTCTGAAGTGTTTGGCTCCAAACACCAAAGAGATCATTGCAGCATCCCATAATCCCCTCTGTTTCAGCCCTGTTTCAAAAGTGCTGATTCTCTGTCTGTTACTTTAGATTAACATAAGGAGCCCCTCCCCACGCCCCTCTGAGAGATATTTGGTTAAAAAGAACACAATGGTGCTCTAGGAGGAGATTCAGGTGATAGGGGGGGGGGGGTTACCTCAGTTGGTGATTGGCTAATGGTTACACAAGCCAAGAAATCGTTATGACATCAGAAAGTGTCCAAAATTTGATCAGCTCATTTTCAGACAGGTTTTTATATAAATGGATCAGGAAAAAAAGAGAGAGAATCTTTTTTCCTGAAACTTTCAGAGTCTCTTTACACAGAGGGGACACATGTTGATGTAGAAAAGACAGGAACAAGTGGATTTTGCATAATAGGTGACCTTTAAAAGCCCAAAGGAATTATAAATGGACCTCTTCAGGAGAATGCTGGAAATCAGATTCTGCATAATTAAGTGTTGTGCACGTCTTGCTTTTCATGTCATCAGGGTTGAATAAGACATGAATGAATATGTGTTCTAAGGGGATTTAATGTCCTTGTTGCACGTGGTGTGTTTTCAGGACTCCTGTCCACAGACAGCTGATGGTGGCCATGCTGCTCCACTCCTCCTCTCCCCGAGTGTTTCAAGCTGCTACCAGTGCCATCTCAACACTGCTCACACACAACAGTGAGTCTCCAACACTATCATTGAGATTAAAGTACATTAAAGCAATTATAATCAACGTGTTTTACCTTGAAAAGTGGTTGAGCTTAACTTAAATGACAAGTCTTTTTAGTTGCCATGATAGAAACCTGAAACGAAAATATTAAATATGCAGATATAAAATTTCCCCAAATGTGAATGAAGTTGCGATAAGCCATTTTGGAAAGTTTTAGGTTACATTTTTTGGATTTACTAACACAATTGTACATAAAGGTTTCATCAACTTTAGATTTTGAGCCTTTTTTAGTCAATTAATTTCCAGTGTGGGTCTAAAACAGTGGTTCTCAAACTTTTTCTGTCAGGCCCCCCCATTGGAGAAAAAAAAAAGTCACCCTTTTAAACTTTATTCTTTTTTTACTGTCATATAGTATTTCATACCTGTTTTTCATTTATTCTCTTATTTTTTTATAACTATAATGATCATATAAACGTGTGCCTCGGAAATAATTGTTTACATTAATGGTGACCAAAACGTTTCAGACCCACTGAGATAACTTAGACTAAAGTTAACTATCTAAACACTGAGAGAGTCCTTTAGCTCACTGAGTCTCTCAGTCTGACAGGAGAGGACTCTCCTCCACTTTGTTGTTGAAAAAACTCCTTATATCCGTTAGCGTAGCTCGCTAGCACCAGAAGCTAACAACAACGATCTCCGGTACCGGTGCGCTCTCTCTCTCTCGCTCGTGCACGCACACAAAATGGCTCGTTCCACACACACACAGAGCCGAGCTTTAATGAAACACAGACGTAATAGTTCTGTACTGTATCATATTATTTTCGAATCAATCATTTTTCAAATTATGATTTTTCTTCTTTTTTTTAATCTTTTTTTTTTAATAACCATTTTCCTCCTGGTCTCTCGCGCCCCCCCTGTCATGCCTCTGCGCCCAGGGGGGGCGCGCCGCCCACTTTGGGAACCACTGGTCTAAAACATTAATGATGTTTGTTAATCAGCAACCATTCATGATGGAGGTTGTTTTCATTTGAAAAGAGAGAAAGACATCAGGGTTTTTATACAATTATACATTTTGCCTTTTTTTGTTCACTTCTAGGATATCTCAATGTTGTATTTTTCTAATTGTTTGACCTATTGCAGGTTTATCCTCTCAGGTTCAGCATGTTTTGTAGGCTCGTACAGTGAATGTCTGCCTGCTCTGTCTGCAGGTAAGATGCGCTCTCTGCTGCTGTCCAGTGGCCTTCATGTCAACTTAGTGGAGATGATGAAGAGCCACTCAAACTCGGCTGAAGTTTCCATCAGCGCCTGTAATCTGCTCAAACTGCTCTTCCAGGGAAGGTGGGCAAAAACACAGTTTGTCCAAGTTGGGGGTCATTAAGGGTAAAATGAAAGCACAACGAGGAGTAGACTTTTTCACAGATCGTCCACATTTGTCTATAGTGCTTTTATTTTCAAACGTGTTTATTATGAAGTTATAATCTTCAAGGAATGATATTTTCTCAACCTCTCTGTGCGTCTGCAGGACGGCCAGTCTGGATGAGCTGACCATGGCCATGACTCAGATCCTGATCAGCATGAAGGTCCACAACTTCCAGCCGGAGGTTCAGCTGGAGGCGCTGCAGGCCAGCCTCGTCTTCCTCTGCCCAGGTGACACATCAGAGGTCACCTGACTAGGAAATGTTGAGGTTATATATAACATATACTGTATGAATTCACAGGTGTGGGTATGTGTAAAACTAAATGCACTAAGGCAGTGATGGAGAACAAAAATATGTTTGTATATTTTGACTGCGCAATAAAGCATGCACCTGTATTAACGAGGCAGTCTGAGAGCAATCTAACATCCTCATAAATGGCATTAATATAAGCACAATAACACCAAATAAAAATACATTTGAAGGTTCATTTGGTAACCTCAACAGAAGCTTTTTTTTTTTATGAACAGCAGATGAATTCTAATGTTGCTCCTCAATCATATATAATAACATTGTACGTGTGGGGGAAACTTCTGTAGCAATTGGAGTCAGGACTCAAAGAGACACAAGGAGAGCTGGAGCTTTGATGTCAAACACTGACGGTTTATTTGGAGCTTCGGCCGGAGAATTCACAAGACATGTCCTAGAGCCACGATCTGACCACACGGATGAGTTGCCACAATCAATTCTGAAGAAACCGTCCTCTCGCATGATGTTTGAACTAGTTTGGAGGAGGGTAATCCACATTCTTCACTAGATAGTCTAAACAGCTGGGGACAGTGAATTACTTGCAGTTGACGCTAAGCTTGGAGTCATCAAGCCCCGAGAAGGAAGCGTTCCAAATGTCCCCATAACAATGAACTATGTTTGACCGAAAGATGCCCGGTCATAAACTGGCAACAACAACAAATGGCTGAAGCACCCTCCTCCTTAAGGGAGATAACATGCCAAGGTTGGTCATAAACGTCAGAGGGCAAAAGGTAAACATCTATGGGAATTATTCCCTAACAGTATGTTAGATCTTTGTCTTTCAATCGGATGTAGGAATCCACTGCTGCTCTCATAAATTGCATTTAATTGGAAATTCAGGCAATTAAGTCTAAGGGGAACAGCGCTAAATACAGACTTCATGAAGGTCAAGAATACATCTCATATACAATATCCAGTATTGTGTAAATACTAACGGAACAAAGCTGTTTCGGTGCTGCCTCTTCTCTGCTTTTCATTTCTATTACTGAGGTTACAGTGTCCTCTGTCTCCGCTCGCAGCACTGAACTCGTAACACTGCTAATGAGATTAGTGATGATCAGTGACAAAGGAGCGTCTGTGTGTGTGTTTGCCGCTCTTTCTTGACTTTGCTTGGTGTGTTGAATTCCCAGACCGCAGTCTAAGAGAGCACGGCGTCTCTGTGGCAGACCCAGACATGGCTGACGTTTCCCTGAAGGTCCTGAAGAACCAGTGTGTGGTGGAAGGAGCTCACACACTCTACCTGGAGGTTCTCAACAGGGTATGAACACATGAACAAACCCTTAAATATCTCTCTTATTAGGTCCATTTCCTTCCAGTCTTTATGCACTTTTATTAAATAAAATGCTACAGATATCCTAAAACAAAGAGAATACTGAATTGCCCCCTAATAGGATTTAGTGTAGCAGGACAGTAGCCTACATATAGTTCTCATTCATTACACGGATTAAACAACAGCTCATCCATTCATTACAAACATTGTACAGTAGCTTGTCTTGCATCTAAAACATCGGAAGAGTGTGTAATTACATTTCTGTAAAGAATGTGCCAGTAGAAAGACTAGTTTGAATGGTGAACAAGTTTTAGTTCCCACGTGGTTGTTTCATCCCCCGCTGCCTGAAGGTGGGGCGGGGAACGTTGGCAAAAAACACAAAAAAAGGCGTCTTGTTGGAGTCAAAAGCTTAAAAGAAATTATTTTATGTTTAACTTTGAGCTCATTTTTTTTGCCATTTAAAGAGTTATGTTCCTAAATAAGATACAAACAGTTTTGACCATACTTTAGGGTCGCATTCACACCTAATAGTCCGCTTCTCTGGTGCGCACCAGACGATAGTTTGTTACAGTGTTTCATTTTTCAGAAGGTTCGGTTTGCGTTCACTCGGGCAAAACTCAAACGGACTATAAACTTTAAACACAAGTCATGTGCACGGAAATGCTGTTCAACAATTGGTCAGACATTAAGGGGGTACAAACGCAAATCCCGGCCATTTCTACCGGAGCCTCCGCCATGGAGCATCGGCAGGTTATTTTCATGCTGCTGTTAATCTTGAGAGCAGATCAACAGACTCTAGCAGCCCGCTCATATGATTATATAATCAGACAACGTCCGTTAAAAAACATTAAAACACATAATGAGAGACGTTCTGCAGTCAGGAGGAGGTTTCACCGACGGCAGGTGGCTCTGACTTTCATGTATAGTTTTTAGTTTGATAGTTGTTGTTACTTTACACGACACTGTTCAACACTTCATTCTGCTTCACTCTTTCGCTAACGATTTTGAAGACATCCGCGTTCTTGTGACACGTAAATACTACGCTTCCTATGTTTTGGTGCGGACTGCGTTCACACCTATGGTTCACACCAGCGATGAACCGCTCCAGAGTTCAGTAGCAAGCGGTCCGAGACCATCTCTTTAGGCGGACCAGAGTCCGGTTGTTTAGTTCACTTCAGAGGTCTCGGACTGCGTTCACATAAACCCAAACGAACCGCACCAAGCGGGTGAACGCACAGGGTTCGATTCAACCGGACTATACAAGGCTTGTGTGAATGCGACCTAACACAATGACTGAGTTTTTATTATTGATTTTTCTATGTCAAAACAACAAAAGAAACAACTACACTGTTTCCAGTAATCATAACTATATAAATCAAAAACGTAATTATATAAGGCAAGACTTTATGAATGTAAAATAACAATGTAAATATTTGTTTTCAAAGCTGTTGCGTGAAAACAAATTAAATAAAATGTAATGGGTACACCGAGCAAATACTCATGCAGTCTAATATAATAATTCTTCCTTCCTACCTTCATAAAAAGTATAATGTTCAATATTGTTGCAACATAAAGTGGTTAAATCAACTTGTGTTACCAGAATGTAGGTGGAGTCAAAGCATATATATTACACATTATATACACTGTATGGTTTTCCCTCTTTGGTTCACGGACGGTACTTGAACATGAAATATGTTTAACATGATACTTGTGTGTGCAGTTCATCAGCAGCGAGCTCATCCAGAGGAGTGGTCTGAAGGTGCTCTCCTCTCTGGCTGACTGCTCCGGTGCAGTGGACCTGCTCTGCCAGCAGGGGGCGATCGACACGGTGCTGCACACACTACAGATGTTCCCACAGGACAGAGGTATGGAAATGACAAATGAGTCAGAAATAAACATGTATTAATTTTTTGCTATGTTTACAAATGTCATGTTCTTATATGTTGTATGTCATGGACTGTGGATGGAAATTAGCTCAAAGCTCAAATCCGGCATATTTACACTTGAAGCATTATTTGTCTAAAGTGTTCATTAATGTGCATTGTCCCTATTCAAATAAACGATTAAATGAAAATGAAAACATAACGTAAAGGAACTAATGTCACAAATTCCCAATTTCCCCACCAATAAACTATTCTGATTCTGATAAGCCCCCCGAAAGATGAATTTCCCCCTATGGGGTTCAATAAAGGTTCATCTTAATCTAAATCTTAAATGGTACTTTGGTTTAATTTACTTTAGGAAATAGTAATTAGACAGAGTTCCAGAAGAAGAGTAAAATCGGTTTCTTTGACTAAAAGTCGACTAAAAACTGAAATGTTCCCATTTGAACATTTTAAATATGATATCAATATTAGAGAGGAGTTATCTTGCTTTCTCTAACTTCCCGTCTTCTTCCAGAGATTCACTTCTGGGGTTGACGCTGCTCAGCTTCCTCGTGTCCAAGAAGAAGCTGTCGAGGATGATCGTTCCTGTTCTGGCCTCCGTCGTGGTCGCCTCCCTCCTGCAGTACAGAGACAACTCCGAGATGCACCTCAAGGTGACTTTAAAACGGCATACATGTTCAATATCTCTTTACATTTTGTCCTTGACAGCCTGTCGAAAATTAGCAGTTGACTGGATACTTAGAACAAAACTGAAACTCATAGAAATGAACTTATTTTAGTTTGTAGCTTTATGAAGTAGAGTGATTACAACATTTGAACTGCTTAGAATCAAAGAAAAATGTAGTCTTATTTCTCAGAATTAGAAACAATAAATAACTTTTGCTTATATATTTTCATATATGCTCGTTACGTTTTACATTAACAGTCTTAATGCTATCTAGTGATGTTAAATGTTCATGTAGTTGCCGATACTCTGCAGAAGCTCAGACTGTTGCACTAACAGTAGACGGTGTTTACTGCCCTTTAAGGTGAGTCTGTATATTGAGAATGTATTATATATACTTTACTCTCTAAGTGAAACTGACATGACTTCTCTCTGGTGGCGTGCCCACAGTGTGTTCAGGTGGCGTTGAGGATGCTGGACGCCTGTTCAGGAGCAGCTGCTGAGCTGCAGAGAGAAGGCTTTGACAGACAGATCTTCCAACACCTCAGAGAGGAGCCGCCCGACCACTGCAACACTGCTGTGAGTTCATGTCGGTTGTTGCTGTATTTATATTGTGTCTTCTCTTTCTCATCACAAAAAGAGGTACTCTTTATCCAAATCTCACACACCTACACACTCACTCACTCACCTGAACTGCTAACAGCTATTTTCCACCTCAAGAACAGCGGCGTGCACTTGATTTAATTCCTTTATCTTTCAAAATGAATGTATCTTCATGTAAATAAAGGGACTTTCAGTCTCATGTCCTTTGCTGTGTATCTGCAGACAGTCAGGTTCACTCTCAGGCCGTACCGTACACACACAGCAACACACAGCAACACACAGCAACACACAGCAATACAAAGCAACACACAGCACAAATGGAATCTACAGGACATACCAGACATGCTTATTACATGTTCTTTATTACCTTTATCTACTTCTTGGTACTTCCTTAGCAAGGGTATTTCCTAGAAAGACTGGAAATACTATGTTAATTGAATAAATTGATTAGTACAGGAAATGTTTAACTCCGTCCCCTCTTTCCCTCTATGTGTGTGTGTGTGTGTGTGTGTGTGTATGTGTGTGTGTGTGTGTAGCTGCGTAAGTCAGTGTGCCTGGCTCTGTCTAAGATGTGGTGCGACTACCAGCTGCACTGCAGTCTGCTGGAGAAGGCCTGCGAGGACGGAGACGCCACGTTGGCCGAGTGTCTGATCGAGCTGGGAGCCGACATCAACAGGAAGACCAAAACAGAGTCGCTCATCTACAAGGTCAGAGGTCACACAAGCTCACCGGCCACCATCAAGGAAAATGAGTTCACTATGGGATTGTTTACCAAATTGAGTTACCCACAGGAAAAAGTGTAGCATGCTAACACACTTAACAAACATTATACCTGCTAAACATCAGCATGTCAGCATTGTTATGTGACCATGTAAGCATGTTAGCATGCTGATATTAGCATTTAGCTCAAACACCAACTGTGGCTAAAAGCATAGCTACCCAGAGTTTAGTTTATTTTTATCGTAAATTGAATTTATCTGATATTATTAAGACAAAATAGGCGACAACATATAATTTTGAACGCATTACCTTAGGCACTGATAAGTTGTTTAGTGCATGTGTCTATATTTAAGATATCTTTAGACCAATAATGCCCTTTTTGTATTTAAATTGTATTCAACAAAACCCAGTACATTCATGAAAGCAACTTATAATAAATAAAAATACATACAATATTTAGAAAATGTATAGTTTGAATGCAAAAAACATTTGTAATCAAACTAGAAAACAATATACAAATGTTATCAAGTATTTGATGCCAGATTTTGGTAATGGACCGTCTTTGCTATTACATTTCAAACTCTACCAAATGAAACTGAATCACTCAGCGCTATAATAGAAAGATGAATCAATGACTAGATTAACTTGATTTCAACCTCTCGTCTGTATTTGTCAGGTGTGTGAGCGTGGGGGGCCTCTGGAGCTGGTGGAGCTGCTGCTCAGCCACGGGGCCCACGAGCAGCACCTGCGCCGGGCCCTGGCTGTGAGCGTGAAGCGGGGCGAGGGTCCCACCGTCATCCAGCTGCTGGGCCGCCTGGGGCTGGACCTGAACAACAATGCCCTCTGCCTGGGGGGCTTCAGGCTGGGCCGCCTGGACGCCGCCTGGCTCAGCCCCCTGCTGGGGGAGAGGGGGAGGACACACAGCCTGCGATACAGAGACAGTAGGCAGCTTTGTGCATTCATTACATCTGGGTTTTGGACAAACAAATTCATTTGAACAAAAAACAACAAGTATAAGTGTACAGGTTTTGAAAAGTGTACATGTTTTGTTTTAAAATAACTGCCATGTGTGGAATAAACAAATAAATAAACATAAAAAATAGTCACACATGGACTTATTAGTAGTACTATTACTTGCAGCCCTGTGTTACTTTCTTTAAGGTCTGCAAAGTTATTGGACATTTGAGTGAATTCGCAATATTGACTAGTGCAAGATTCAAGTTTCAGGAAGGACAGTATTTGTCAAACGCTAAATATGTAATAAAATCCCATTTTGAAGGAAGTATTGTGGCGTTGCTGAGTCCAAGCCTACAACTTGTATTCTCTAGAATTAATAAAATACATGTATTTGATACAGATCCTCTTTAAAAAAGAAAACACCATGATCATATTTATACATTTTTCAATGATAAAGACAATAGCCATGCCGAAAAGATCACTCCCTTCCACATTGTGGGTCATATCTCAATTGCAACATCAGTCAAAGTCGTGCAGCCCTCTGCTAATTTCCCTGTGTTCTGTCTTTAAGGTAAAGGTATGAATCTGGCGAGGTACATTAAGAATTTCCAGAGGTCCAAGAGTATCA
Source organism: Dissostichus eleginoides (assembly GCA_031216635.1). Taxonomy (NCBI): domain Eukaryota; kingdom Metazoa; phylum Chordata; class Actinopteri; order Perciformes; family Nototheniidae; genus Dissostichus; species Dissostichus eleginoides. Next base: position 8,671,882 of record CM062273.1, on the reverse strand, counting down.
GCGGACTTCTCAGATCTCCGGGCGACCCCTGCCTGACCTCTGGATACTTTTCTGACGAGAGCGACGACTCCAACTTCAGCTTCTTCTCCACGGACGACAGCCTGTTCCTCAACGACGACATGGAGAGTGATGGTAAAGATCAGAGACAACAGGCCCATCTACTACACAGAGCACAATAAGGTGTTACATTGATATGGAAAGTGACAGTTTGACTTTGAGTTAACAGGCAAAATTATCCAGGCTTAAAAAGGGACTTTATCAGATCTATACACCTGAATTCAGAAGTTTTACCACACACTGAACTGAGGAGAAACTATCTAAGAAAAGACTGAAACCAATCGATGTCACTTCTTTGATGCGGGAAGAGTTCAGATGAAGTGGAAATACAGGGGACGAACTGGGAATTAACTTCAGTAGTGTTCCAGGTTTAAGATAAATAAAACTACAGTTTGAAGTTGATCTGAGTGTAGTGATATAATTTAGTGTGGGATGACTCACTTCAAAAGAGAGAGATCTCACATGGTCCCTGCAGTTATAAAACTACCCGTAGTGCATGTCTATTATCGTCAATAACCGTAAAGATAATCAACTGTGGGACTAATAAAGTTATTCTGATTCTGATCAAGTTAACTGATTGTTTATGCCTCGCATAATACAATCATTAAAAATACAACAATTCAAATAGATTTGTGTCCCCCTTAACCATCTGTATGATTTTCCTTTTTTTATCTCTGTGGTCTCTAGCTTATAAAGTAAATATGTTTATTAATGGGAATGATATGATACTAATAACTAGAATAAATGCAGTTTTAAACAGGGTGTCCGCAGGGTCTTAAAAAGTATTAAAAGTTGATAAATTAATTTAGCGAAAATTAAGGCTATTAAAAAGTATTAAACGGCATTTTCCAAGATATTACATTTTGTAGCTTGTTTTCAATAAGTATGTAAATTGTCCAAAGAGGTTTTATTCTACAGTCTGCCTGAATGTAATCATTGCGTAGGTGTGTAGTGTGATTCTGTAGTTTATTTATGGCATCCCGTTGGGTTTGACGTCATCTGAACAGGACATCGCACGCTCACTGCTTGATAGCGCGCGAAGGTCCGTTTACGCCGGTTGTTAAACAACATCGTTTTGGGGAAATGCAAGTTTGCGTCCAAATGGTTGGAAGATCAGGAGGAAGGACAATCAATACTGTATATAGTCAATGTGAGGTAAAGTGTGTCGCCAATGTAACCGGTTAGAACTCAAAGTGGCGATGAGGTCTTAAAATGTATGGAAAGGGTCTTAAAAAAGGTCTTAAAAGGTATTACATTTGACTTCAGGATTCCTGCATATACCCTGTTAAAGTATGTGTTGCAGAGACATCAACTAAAAATAGGAATTTGATGATGTACTCGTAAATAAAACATTCAGATTTGTCCTTGTTGTGTAGCCTACCTCATATGAAAAATATCCTTACCTCTTATTTTGTGTTGTTTCCTTTTGCAGGAAGTGATTCTCTGTCAGGGGTTTTGTCTCCAAAGCCGCTCAATAACTCCACAGAAGAGTTGAGGGGGGGGTCCTTCAAAAGGAAGCAGGGGCGCCGCAGACATGCCAGTGCAGAGGTAACACCTGTCATTCACATCATGTGTACAAGAGTGAGCAAAGCTGTCATCAAGGCAAAGGGGGCTACTTTGAAGAATCATATTCTGCTTTGTTTAACACTTTTTACTTTACTACATCATTCCGTATGTGTTCTTTTATAGTTTTGATGTCTTCAGTATTCATCTACAATGTAGAAAAGAATTCAAATAAATAAAATCCTTCGAATGAGAAGGTGTGTCCAAACCTTCGACTGGTACTGTATATCATAAAGCATAGTTTCAATAACTTCTAAGTGAATGCTTTACTTTCTTTGATGTCACTCTTAGTGAAAGATGTCTGAATGCCACCCAGATTCCGATCCCTCACTGTTTGTTCTCGGTGTGTTTTCTATTCCTTCTCCAGAGCGGTCAGACGGAGAATGAAAGTGAACACGGGCACAGGAGATATGGAAGGGCCGGCTCCAGCCACAAAGGTTTCTGCATCACATTCAATTCTGTTCAACTTTATTGTCGTCCTGTCAAACACAGCTGCACGGAAACTACAGACGATTCTGTGACTCTCATGGTCTCTTGTCAGTTCAAAAGGAGCTTATACTGTATGTTAAATCACAGATGGTGTGATAACAGCTCAGAAAACACAGTTTCTCCTTACATCTCGTGTACTTATGGTAACTATTTTTACAATAATTACACTGCAGATGATACGCTTTGTATAGAAATTAGACACCTGTGTTGTCTTCAAACACACATACCCTAAGACACATGTTTTCTTTGTTCAAGTTCAGTGAAATGATTAAGAATAAAAAGCTTTTTCTTTAAAAATCCCCTCTCACAAAGTTGGCCCTTTTTGTCTTCAGTATTTTTTAATTTCCAATCGTTTTGGCTTTAGGGATAGTGAGACTCAATGTACCCATTGAAAGAAATGAAAACCATTACATCTGATGCCACGGCCATTACAGCATACAATCATGCACTTTATTGAATCATGCTTTAAAATTAGACTCCTCAGAATTTCCAACAATTTGACCAAAGCTTTTTTGGTGCTTCTTCCCATTTAAGAAAAACAGTGGCGTTACATAAACTAACAAGCATTTGAAACGGTTAGAAGACCCTGTAGATAAATTAATATTTGGCAGTTATCATGCGACCAAAGTCGGTAAAAAAGATTGAAGTCAATGATATTGGGAAAACATATTGATATATCATTTTAAGGCATGAAAGTGTTTTATCTCTGATATCAAAGCAACTGTTTTAAAGAAATCCATGATAGATCATAAATCCTAAAAGAATAAAACAACAAATCCTTTTATTCCATTGTCCTTGATTTAAACCAAACTTATTTACCAAAACTAAGGCTGTTTTTGCCAACCCTAGTTACACATTAGTTTAAGTCTACAAGTTGTTGAAGAAGTTTATCAGAGCAGCAATGTTTGGTTATTATAGGGCGTGCTTTAAAGAATTGCTGAAACGTCTCTCTCTTCACGTCATTTTTCCCGATGTAATAACTCATCACTTATTTGATTCTTCCCATCATATTGTCTCTGTTAATCTGTCTCCTCCTCAGTGCTAGGAGGCGAGGGCTCTGCTGTGTTCAGAGAGCGGGAGAGGGTCCGGCTGCTGGACCTGTCGGGGAACGAGCTGGCGTCTCTGTCCTGCCTGATGGACGACGACATCGTGCAGCAGCAGCTCGGACACCTGCTCCGCCTCGACCTGAGCCACAACAGCCTGCTGGAGTTCCCCTCCGCTCTCTGCCAGGTAGCGTGCAATCCACCACAATAAATCCATTAAAGGTCACCTATTATGTAAAATCCACTTCTTCATGTCTCTTCTACATCAACACGTGTCCCCTCTGTGTAAAGAGATTCTGAAAGTTTCAGGAAAAAAGATTCTCTCTCTTTTTGTCCTGATCCATTTATATAAAAACCTGTCTGAAAATGAGCTGATCAGATTTTGGCCACTTTATGATGTCATAACGTTGTTTTGGCTTGTGTAACCATTAGCCAATCACCAACCGAGGTAACCCCCCCCCACCTTATCACCTGAATCTCCTCCTAGAGCACCATTGTGTTCTTTTTAACCAAATATCTCTCAGAGGGGCGTGGGGAGGGGCTCCTTATTTTCATCTAAAGTAACAGACAGAGAATCAGCACTTTTGGAACAGGGCTGAAACAGAGGGGATTATGGGATGCTGCAATGATCTGTTTGGTGTTTGGAGCCAAACACTTCAGAGACATGTTTTGTATATATCTGAGACCTATAATATATTGATGAAAAACAGTATAATAGGGGACCTTTAATAAAAATGAAGATGCACACTGAAGCTGTTCCTGTTTCTGATTGGACAGAGTTTGAAGAGTCTGACTCGGCTGGACCTGCAGGCCAATCAGCTGCAGTCTCTGCCGGAGGAGCTGCTGTCTCTGCACTCGCTCAGCACCTTCAACGTCTCCAGGAACTGTGTGGGTCCGCTGCTGACCTTTGACCCCGCCGTCAGCTGCCCGTCACTACGGCAACTCAATCTGTCCTTCAACAAAATCAGCACGTTCCCACAGGAGCTGGGCCGCGCCGTGGGGCAGCTGGAGGAGCTGTTCATGGAGGGGTAGGTGCTGGAGACTGAAGAATAATAATCTGGTATTAGGGTTCTTTTATTATACAGAAACATTTATAGGTTTAAAAATACTTAAAGAGGCCCTATTCTGCTTTTTCGGGTGTTCCCTTTCCTGTAGTGTGTTTTATAGATTTTAGTGCATGTAAATGTTCTGCAAAGGCTAAAATGCCTGAAACGCCTCAATTGGACTCCTTTGTCTATTTCAGTGACAGTGACATCACTATGTAACACTTGTGCTTATATAGAGTGCCACAGTGACGCGTCCTAAAACCCGGAAGTAAACTCCTTCCGGTTCCTTCGACAAAAACGCAATGCAATTCCTCCATAGGATTTTGGAAAATAGCTGGAAATAAGGTCTGTGGTTGACACACATTTAAGAGACGGATCACGTTTTGTTCAGCCGGATAATCTACACATGTCTACCCTACTTTTATAATTTTCTAATCATAAATCTAATCGCCAGAAGCAAAATGCTATCGTTATGCTATAAACGAACTACAGCAGGGTCGCTGCTTCAACGTCACGCCGACTTAAGATCCATATTCAAAACTACAGATTCAAAATGGTACAAGTTGAAGCGTTTGTTTTAACAGTTTGCAGGAGGCAGGTACTTGCTTTCAAGCAGAACACGGGAAAAACAAACTTAGAGTGTTTACGTGTTCGGCGTAATGACGTACAACGGCCTCGACAACTTCTGTAGTCCTATTCAGCCACTTGGTAACAACCATCGTTTTTCAGACACGTAAACTCTTCAGAAATCACCAGTGGGGTCACTGCTGATGTATTTAATGTCGTAGAACAAAACGTGATCCGTCTCTTAAATGTGTCTCAACCACAGACCTTATTTCCAGATATTTTCCAAAATCCTATGGAGAAATTGCATTGCTTTTTGGCGAAGGAACCGGAAGTGGTAAAATGCTAACTTACTTCCGGGTTTAAGGACGCGTCAGTGTGGCACTCTATTGGATAGCGCTCTAACATCTTTGATCTGATAGGCTAAGCGACGGGACATCTCTAAGTTGACCAATCACAACAGAGCCGGCCAGCTAACCAATCAGAGCAGACTGGGCTCTGGTTTCAGACAGAGGGTGGAAAGAGGTTTTTAAGTGGCAGAAAAGGCCTTGAAAACATGTCTGTATACAGTTCCTATTAAATGTTTATTTTATATTCGGCAGCTCGTTGGTATGAACATCTGAGAATAAACTGTCCTGATTTGGCTGTTAGGAATGTGAATTTCATTGGATTTGATTTGTTTGTTGCTATGAAAATGTTTTTACATTTTGTTCCCCCACTTAATTACCAAATTTCTCGCATTTCAGAATGAATGAATTATGACCATTTAGCGATTATCAAAATTGAAACCATTTAATGCATAGCAGAAAGCTGGGAACATCTCCAGTGATTATGGGGTATTTCCTGAGAGGGTCCAACACATCAAGTGGCTATATAATGACTGGTATTGTGTTAAAGGAATCCAAAATGGTGTCTTCTGACCTGTGCTTTCAAGTACAGAAATATAATTAGATTTATATCTGCTGTAAATCAAAATCATAGTCAATGAAATGTTCTTTATGGGCCACATTTCTCAGATACCCTTCTAAACACATGACTAATCTGCTGTAAAAAAGTGCACACATACACATTTGGCCTTATGATCTTGGCTATTTTAGTATAGAAAGCGTTTCATCGTAATCATCAAATATGGCCTATATAAGTAAGCCTAATATAAGTAAGTGGTAGTGTATGAGAAAAAAACTAAAATGTTGATGCGTGTCACAAAATAGAAATATATAATAAGTCCTCATTCAACACCAAAATCATGGGACATTTTGTTGAAGACAGTAAATCTGAGAAAACTGAAAAAATAGTGCAAGTAAATACAAAAAAGAAAATTGCTACGTTAATTACTGACAGCATCATGAATTGATATGTCTAATTGCAGAATGTTAAAGACACCTTACATTGCTCTGATTTCTCTTTTCAGTAACAGTATTTCTGAGCTGTCTGTGCCTCTGTGTCTGCCGGAGATCAAGCTGCTCGATGTGAGCAAGAACAGCGTGGAGAACATCGCTCCTGACTTCCTGACCGGCTGCCCCAAGCTGGAAACCTTCAGTGCCTCCATGAACAGAATCTGTGAGTACCGATTATTACATTCAGGATAAGACCTGAACTAGCAGATACACAGGTTTAATTTGAGATGGCTAAACTAAATATTTGAGAGTATTTAAGCTAAACAAAAGTCCCTCTAACAAAGTTAAATTATAAATACAAATAAAAACACCCACATCAGCTAGTACAGACAATATTTTAACTTGCCAGTATTAGGGGTGCAACAACTAATCGACTTAATCGATTAAAATCGATGACCAAATTAGTTGCCAACTAATTCAGTCGTCGATTCGTTGGTGACGTCATCACGTGTTTTACGCACCGTTAAACTCCAACGTTATCGGTCTTTTTATCGGTACTGGAGACATTTAAAAAATATGTCATATGTATTATTGCTACATAAACATTATGTCGCAGTCTTAGTGTCGCCAACTCGTTTCTAATATGCAAAAAGACAAACAAATTCGTCTATGATGCATTTTCGATCTTTCCAATCCAGACGAGATCTCTCTCTCCCCCGTCTGTGTGCGAGGGGGGCGGGGCAGTTTACACACACGCGGCTGCTACATGCATGCAACACACTGCGGGGGATGGCGGAGATAAGCACTCCAAGGTGTGGTTAAATGTTACCCGTCTTGAGGTGGAAAATGCTCGATGCCAATAGTGCAATAAGAGTTTAGCATGTAAGGGCGGTAACACGAGCAATTTGTCTAAACATTTAGCAAAAGTGCACCACATCCAGACGGAGAAATGCACCAGGTTCGACTGTCTTTCTAGTAGCTCTGTAGCCCCCCCATCCACGAGTAACTTTTCCACGTCAGCAGCACACAGAGTTAACAAAATTATACAAACATGGGTTAATGATTAGAGTTAACTGAATTATTTATTTTGTTAAAGTTTCAGCTATTCTGTTTACAGTTCTGTTATCACATTATTTAATACGATTTGTACACATTACAAAAGAAACAACAATGTTTTACATTGTTGTTTCTTTTGATGTGAAATATTATTTATTTTATTTAAATAAAAAGCAATGTTAATTTTGTTCACAATTTGTTTAGTTAATTTAATAATATTTGTATTTTTAAATCAAGTATTCATCTTTATTGTCTTCATTGTTAGTTTCCACATGCCTAAAACAACCTCAAGCTAAATCTAAAAGTTGATGGCTAAATAAGAGCGTTTGAGAAATTGTGCAAGGCATAATAGTCCGAATAGTCGATTAATCGTTTCATTAATCGATAGATTAATCGATTATCAAATTAGTCGTTTGTTGCAGCCCTAGCCAGTATGATATATGGTAGATTTGCTTTATGTGCCAGTTAATTTATTTGAAAAATCTATCCATACAAGTTTGAGTAATTAAATGACATTTTTTTCCTACAAAATGCAAATGTCTTTACTGCCCTCTCCAGGTTCCCTTTCACATCTCCCATCCAAGATCACAACACTTAAATTGGCAAACAACAACTTCACTTCCATTCCTGAGGCCATCCTTAGTCTCCCAAAGTAAGTCTTTTCTTATTCATACAATTCTGTGGACTCTCCACACATTGTATGCATGCCTTTTCCAATAGTAAAAATGTAATTCAAATGTGTCCAGCCTGCGGTCGGTGGACATGAGGACCAACAGAATCGCGGCGCTGCCCGGCCCGGCGCTCTGGGAGTCCAGCAGCCTGCGAGAGCTGATGTTCAGTCAGAACCGCATCAGAGTCCTGGATCTGAGCGGGCCGCTCTACAAGTGGACCCGCCTGGAGAAACTCCACCTGTGTGACAACAAGCTCTCTGAGGTAGAGAGCAGTCTACCTGCCAAAGGAGTTTCTTATTATGCACTGCTCATTTCTTTGTGACACCATTACAAATCATTATCAGACTAATGAATGCCGTAAAAAGCTATAGTTGCTTGTGACGTGGTTTTATTATTTATGTGCTGCGCACATTAAAACACTACTTCTAGAGAATGCAGTCAAGAGGTTGATGTTTAATGGTGGATAATAAGATATGAATGATTGTCTCATTACATGAAATAGAAATCTCTTAAGTTTTAAATATATCAAACCATGTTCAAACTTCCTGTTTTTGCCTGCAGTGTTTTGAGGGAAAGGAGGAAGTCATATAGGGGGTGCGGTCTATACTTGATTGACAGTCTAGATGTTGATGCCTGGTTGTATTGCCTCTCCTCAGATCCCCCCACAGATCGGCCTGCTGGAGGGTCTGACCTCTCTGGATGTGAGTCGTAACACGAACCTACGCTTCTTCCCCAATGAGATGGGGAAGCTGAGCCGGCTGTGGGACCTGCCGCTGGACGGCCTGCGCCTCCAGCTGGACCTCAAACTCATCGGCAGCAAGACCAAAGACATCGTCAGGTGACCTCAAATACTGTTAATGCTATTTACTGCATTTACTATTGTTGTTTCTGTATGTGTTTTTAAAGGTCACCTACTGTATCATGTAAAATCTACTTGTTCACGTATTGTATACATCAACATGTGTCCCCTCTGTGGAAAGAGACTCTGAAAGTTTCAGGAAAAAAGATTCTCTCTCTTTTTGTCCTGATCCATTTATATAAAAACCTGTCTGAAAAATAAGCTGATCAGATTTTGGCCATTTTATGATGTCATAACGATTTTTTGGCTTGTGTAACCATTAGCCAATCAGCAACCAAGGTAACCCCCCCCACCTTATAACCTGAATTTCCTCCTAGAGCACCATTGAGTTCTTTTTAACCAAATATCTCTCAGAGGGGCGTGGGGAGGGGCTCCTTATTTTCATCTAAAGTAACAGACAGAGAATCAGCACTTTTGAAACAGGGCTGAAACAGAGGGGATTATGGGATGCTGCAATGATCTGTTTGGTGTTTGGAGCCAAACACTTCAGAGACATGTTTTGTATATATCTGAGACCTATAATATATTGATGAAAAACAGTATAATAGGGGACCTTTAAATGTGGAAAAGACATGGTAAAAAAAACATACAATGAAATAAATCTCATAATAATAAATCTTTCCCCCCCCTCTCTCCCAGGTTCCTGCAGCAGCGGCTGAAGAAGGCCGTGCCGTACTACCGGATGAAGCTCATCGTGGTGGGGAACGCCGGCAGTGGGAAGACGACTCTGATCCAGCAGCTGATGAAGCTGAAGCGCTCCGAGATGAACTCCAAGAAGAACGCTGTCGGCATCGACGTCCGGGAATGGTCCATCAGAGAGCGGGACAGGAAGAAGATGCTGCTGAACGTCTGGGACTTCTCAGGTTAGCTTGATGTCGACACATGACATTATTTTGTGACAAGTATTCAAGTTACAGAGCAACTTCAACTTTAGAAGAGTCCTTAAATAAAATTGCAGATACAAAGATGTGTTTTTACCAAGATCTGAAGTCTCAATAATATTTGCAAGTCATTAGTTTGAGATCATGTATATAGGTATATACATATTTGAATACATATTTTTATATATATTTGCTTTTATATTCGGGATTGTGGGAAACGGTATTTCGATCTCTCTGTCTGTACACACAAACTGGAAGATTGACAATAAAGTTGACTTTAATGTAATATAACCCACGCAAGATAAATAAAGTGTGCACAACTTCCTAGTCAACAAATGACAGCATAAATGGCCAGAAAAAAACATTAATTTCTTTCGGCAAAAAAATCATTTCTGTAGATTAGTACAATTTCAAAGCCTTACTGACGATATGCACTTTCCATCCAGTCTTGATTCATTCCTTCATCATTTCCATGTCTAATTGTAGCCCTAGTTTCTTCACCAACCACATGATAAAGGACTATGTCAGTGGATTCTGTTCCTAAAGTAGGCTCAATAATAGGTGATTTTGGGAGAATGTATCTCATGTGAGTCTCATGTTGTAAGACACTGATTATAATATGTCACACAATTGATATGTAAGTGTCCTGTTCAGCTGTTGATGTGATTTAGTTTCACTTCTCTTCCTCCCAGGTGGGGAGGAGTTCAGCGGCTCTCACCCTCACTTCCTCACCTCCAGAGCTCTCTACCTGGTGGTTTACAACCTGAGCAAAGGGGCCGGTCAGGTGGACGCCCTGAAGCCCTGGCTCTTCAACATCAAGGTGAGACACAGAGCCAAGGAGTCAGGAAGTTATCATTAATAACTGATGAGATGAGTGGGGGGCTGATTTAATCCTGTTAAGCAACGTATAAAACATCACAAACAAGGGACTAAAGGCTTCATCAATAGCGTGGATTATGTATTGAAGTCAATGGGGAGAGAAAGATTATCTTTCGATCCCGTTTGAATTGTGCCACGAATTACACATATGATGTTTGTCAATCTTAAAAAATTATTTCCATGTGAAAAAAGTCACTGTTTGTCGTAAAACTGTTGAAATATAAGACTATGAAAAATACGCAACTAGAAAGACTACAAATCCCAGAATCCCGGACCCGCATGCTGGCTCTTATGGAACCGACTAACTCCCCTTGTGTGTATGTACAGCTCTCAACATGCCCAGACTTGGAGTGATTTTCACCTCTTTTAATACTTTTCGCCTCATTCTGAAAGAAAGAAGTGAAATGTGCCAACGTGACGGCCGTCTTGGTGTGTGGTGCGAGACGGGAGATGTAGTTCATTGAGCGGTTTCACACAAGTGTTACTTCACAGTTTTACGACACATTTTTATTTTTTTGACTTGCAAAATTATCTTTTAAATTGACAAACATCATATGTGTAATTCGTGGCACAATTCAAACGGGATCGAAAGATAATCTTTCTCTCCCCATTGACTTCAATACATATTTTTCCGAAATAAGGTCCCATGGAGCTCCCCCGGAAAGGGAGGGACTTGCAAGGCAAGTTTATTTATATAGCACTTTTCAACACAAGGCAATTCAAAGTGCTTTACAAAAAGACATTAAGAGCATAAATCACATCAGAAACATTAAAAAGCAAAGATAATAAAACATGGATAACACAGGTACATGAATAAAAGTTACAGTGCAGTGTGAGATGTGAATAGTTCAATTGAAAGCAGCGGCAAAAAGAAAGGCTTCAGCCTGGATTTAAAAGTAATAAGAGTTGGTTTCTGGGAGTTTGTTCCAGATATTTGACAATACCCCTAACCTAAATTCTCACATTCCTCTAGCCCTAGTCTTCCCGTGAAATGATAGTTCCTTTGACACTTTTCTAACCTTTTTATAAAAGATAGAACACATTTTTCTAAGCACGGTATTTTTGAAATGTCAATTATATCGATATTCTCCCCTTTTCCTTAACCCCCTGCTCTCCTCTGTGCTCCAGGCCGTCGCCCCTCTGTCCCCGGTCATCCTGGTGGGAACACACACCGATGTGAGCGATGACCTGCAGCTTCAGTCCTGCCTCTCTAAGATCAGAGAGGAGCTGCTGAGCCACCAGGGCTTCCCCGCCATCAGAGACTACCACATGGTGTCCACCTGCGAGGACTCCGACTCCATTGCCAAGCTGCGCAAAGCCATCGCCAGGGAAGTCAGCGGCTTCAAGGTGAAAGGGCACAAACAGCTGATTAAAGGCTGTGTGTGTGTGGTCCAAATCTATACCTTTGATTAACAAACATTGGTTTCTTCTCATATCATTTGCTTTAATTAGCATCTTTCAAGTTTCAAGGCTTTATTGTCATTTGCACATTGGCTTCAGTCAGAGGTGGGAAGAAGTGGAGTACAAATACTTCGTTACTGTTCTTAAGTACATTTTTCTGGTATCAGTACTTTACTCCACTACTTATTTTTCTGACGACTTTTTACTTTGACTTCTTACATTTTGAACACAAATACCTGAACTTTCTACTTCTTACATTTTCCAAACAGGCTGGTTCCTTTAGTTTGAATGTGTGTTTGGTGGCCTGATCATTATTATTTAGAGTCATGGCGTGCCTATTGATTTGAACACGATCCGTGTATCCATCATTTCCTGGTCTTCTCTAAAGAAGAGGGACCAATGAAAACGTTGTCATGTTGCCGTTGTTCAGCATGGAAACATTCATTAGCTAACAATGACATTATTGTTCTATTAATATAAAGGGAGGTCAGGTACTCTTTAAAACAGCTGCTAGTTATGGGTACTTTTTACTTAAGTACATTTCAAAGCCTCTTTACTTTTACTTGAGTTAAGAAGTTCAGTCAGTACTTCTACTTTTACCAGAGTATTTTTAAACACGAGTATCTGTACTTCTACTTGAGTAAAGGATGTGTGTACTTTTGCCATCTCTGGCTACAGTGTAGATATGGCAATAAAATACTTAGGTCACAGGCTCCTCCAACAGTGCAACATGAATATATATATATATATATATATATATAGGACATAAAACAAATAGAACAGATAAGATAGAATGTTTTGAGATGTGCAAGTAAATACAAATAAAATAGAAATAGTGCAAAAATAGTCTATAATAATTTGCAAAATGCAAACAGATGAATGTTTATGGATGTTCTTTAAAAAGTTCAGGTGTTTTAATCTTTAGTACACCTTCCTTTTATGTAGCTCTCCTCTGTCCTCATGTCCTCATCTCCTCTCTGGTCCACAGATCCAGGGTCAGCCTGTGATGGGCCAGCTGGTTCCCGACAGCTACGTGGAGCTGGAGCGCCGGGTTCTGCTGGAGAGAACCCGGGTTCCTGCAGAGTTCCCCGTCCTCAGTCACCAGGAGCTGCTGCAGCTCATCCAGGAGAGTCAGCTGCAGCTGGAGGAGGCGGAGCTTCCCCACGCCGTGCACTTCCTCAGTGAGGCTGGTACGTAGAGTCAAGACTTTAAATACCTCTTATTAAATATAGAGTCCAAATTCATCAACATCCCAGAATCAGCATCAGAATACCTTTACCCGTCCCCAGAGGGGAAATGTACATTGTTACAGCAGAAAAGAGCCAAAGACAGCTTAATGTTTCCTCAGAAGCATGCATACAAAAGTATTAAAGATAACAAAAATTCTAATACAAAAAAAAAGAAAAGTTACGCAATTTACAAAATACACATCCTGTAACAGTTCTGAGGATTTAGCAGCCAGGTATATATTGCACAGATCCCTCAGGTCATCTTCATTTAACTCAACATCCTTCAATATGACCTGTGCTGGGTCTCAATTTGCAATCTTGTGAAATAATAACATGTGCTATTGTGAGTGCATGGAGTACCTGTATGGTGCACTCATAACATTCAAAAGGTTGAGTGTGGACACTTCTTACACTCAACGACCGCCAAATTGGGTACATAGCAGGCGTTTTACTTTTAGTTTTGAAATAGAGTCTCAATATATCTGACCACGCCTGCTTGTTGTTTCTCCTCCTCTGTCACAAAGGGGTGTTACTGCACTTTGATGATCCGGCGCTCCAGCTCCAAGAGCTTTACTTCATCGACCCACAGTGGCTGTGCAACATCATCTCACAGGTAGCTTCATCTGAACACAGAGACATCACACATGCTTCAACTTCTCTTAGGAGGTTAGGAGATCATGCAGGTAAAAAGACAAAACATTATATAAGCTAAGAACAATGTATTCCTACAAACACTTTGCATACATCACGCACATTATTTATTTTCTTCTTGAATAGCTGATCCTAAATTCAATGAAGCAATCAGCGGCCACATAAAACCTCTGTATCAACCCCTCATGCAGGAACATGACTGCTAAAGAATGTGTCAGATATGCTGATGTTGTCTCTCTGTGTAGAAACTCACGTTAAAGGGCTGTGGCTTCTGGGAGCATCCTAAAGGTGTGGTTCAGCGCTCCGTGGTGGAGAAGTTCCTCTTTGAGAACAAATCTTTCCCCAAGAGCCACCTGACGCAGTTCTTCAAACTGCTGGAGAAGTTTCTGATCGCTCTGCCCTTCGGAGAGGACCAGCTGCTCATACCCAGCAGGTACATTTCTAATGTTCTTTTGGGGGATTGCCATTGTTAAGGGAGCGAATAAATTACCGTATATCAAGACTTCTTAAAGGTCACCTATTATGCAAAATCCACTTTTTCATGTCTCTTCTACATCAACATGTGTCCCCTCTGTGTAAAGAGATTCTGAAAGTTTCAGGAAAAAAGATTCTCTCTCTTTTTGTCCTGATCCATTTATATAAAAACCTGTCTGAGAATGAGCTGATCAGATTTTGGCCACTTTATGATGTCATAACGATTTTTTGGCTTGTGTAACCATTAGCCAATCACCAACCAAGGTAACCCCCCCCCCCCCCCCCCCCCCCACCATTGTGTTATTTTTAACCAAATATCTCTCAGAGGGGCGTGGGGAGGGGCTCCTTATTTTCATCTAAAGTAACAGACAGAGAATCAGCACTTTTGAAACAGGGCTGAAACAGAGAGGATTATGGGATGCTGCAATGATCTGTTTGGTGTTTGGAGCCAAACACTTCAGAGACATGTTTTGTATATATCTGAGACCTATAATATATTGATGAAAAACAGTATAATAGGGGACCTTTAACTCTTTCTTCCGTTCCAGCTTGTCCAAACACAGGCCGGTGATCGAGCTGCCTCACTGTGAGAACTCGGAGGTGATCGTGCGTCTGTACGAGATGCCGTACTTCCCCATGGACTTCTGGGCGCGTCAGATCAGCCGCCTGCTGGAGGTCTCCTCCTTCCTGCTCTGTGGAAGAGGTGAGTTACACTACAGTACACACAGTCACTCTTTCATACATGGTACTATACTGTAGATTAGAGATATGTTGATCGACAGTAATATAATCAGCAACTTTTGATAATCTGATACGATATGTACATTTTTCATGGAAAAATTGTAGGAAATGTAGTTTTCGCCTTTCAAATATCAAAATTCTCTACTTTACCATTTTTCATATGATATAAGGGCTGCATGACATGATATGATGTACTGAAATGTTGATATTGCACAAGCCCATTATACAATTATTTTTAATTAATTGTGTAGCTTTATGTCTTAAGAAAACTGAATTTGATTGAGTTTGGACTGGCAAAACTTGTTTTAATAGAAACTGAGATGACGATTTTTCACTTTGACCTGACATTTAAAACACCATCTTTAAACTATGATAGATAATAATGAATGAATGTTCATGCTGTGTGTTCTCCAGGTAAAGTGGTGCGGCCCAACCGGATCTACTGGAGGAGAGGAGTGTACCTGAGCTGGTCTCCGGAGGCGTACTGTCTGCTGGAGGCCGCCTCGCTGGAGGAGAACCCCTCCAGCTTCGTCAGGATCACTGTGCCCTCCTCACGAAAAGGTGCCAATGTTTTATTTTAATTTTATCTTATCTTATATTTCATCATCTTGTACAAATTTGGTAATATCATACATTTAAAAAAACAACATTTTTGTATTATTGAAATGGCTTTTTTAAATTATTTTTTATTTGTTTTCTTCAGGTTAAAAAAACGGTTTTCGGATTTGAGGCAAACCATTTTATACTGTACGTAAAAAAATGAAACTAGATTTCTATTTTGAATACGGCATGTATGGAATACAATTCAATAAATAAAAAGTAAAAGAAGGGATGTAAAATATCTCTTATCTTGTAAATCGGTTATCTTAATTAAAATGTATATAAATAAATCACACAGAGGCACTGCAGTGTTTCCAGTGTTAGCTAAAAGTGCTCAAACACATAAATATGCAAATCATCTCAAAATCACACAAAACATCAGGGACAAAACGTTCAAGCGCTACTCACACTAGTGATGTGTCGGTCGCGAACGAGCCGATTCTTTTGAACGGCTCTTTGGTACGAACGAGGGGAACCGAGTCGTACTTGGTGAGAGCCTTTCTTGTTATCGTTCAATCGTTGGTCCGCACTCACTGCCTGCCAAAATCCACTCGCCTTTTAAAAAGCTTGATTTTGTCCCCCAAACGTATTCTGTGAAGACCCGCCCCTACTCTGATTGGTAGGTTTTAGCACGAGGAGTGAGATGGGGTGGGTCTTAACGGAATACGCGCGAGAGAGAAGTCATAACACGTGGTACAGGACAGGTAGACGACGTGTTTGTCGGAGGGGAAATGAGCCAAACGCGAAAACGCAGCAGCCTTTGGATGCACTTCAACCAAAACCCAGGCAGTGATAAAGCGCACCATTTGTAAAGGCAAAATATCCTTTAAAGCAGGGTCAACACATATTCTCCATCGCCACTTAATTATCATTATGACTGGTGATTATTTCGCAGATAAACCTAGTAACCCCGCCCCCTTTAAAAAAACGGCTCTTTTGAACGGCTCTTTGAAAGGAACGGAGCCATAAGATCCGGCTTCCTTCAAAGAGCCATAATTCCCATCACTAACTCACACCTAAAGATAAAGCTCAATAAAATACACCTTTTTTAATAAATCGTTACTTTCAAAGTCAATTCCTGATTGTTTTCAGTTGTTAGGACCATCTAAGAAAATAAGACCACAAAACGAACAAGCTTCCATCCATGCTTTTATCTTTTGAGGACACTTAATATCTATCTTGTGTTTGACTATGTGTATATGTGTGAGTATGTAGGTGTGTATATGTATATGTGCATATATCAGTATATATGTGTGTATGTACATATGTGTATATACATATGTATATATGTCAATCAACAGGTAAAGCAGATTAATAATAATGATAATTATTGCAGATTATAGATTATAAATAAATCATTTAGGGACAAGGGGGTGAGATTAAATAAATTATACTTCTTCTCACTCCTTTTTGAACACTAGATGTGGGACTGTTTATGTTGCTAATGCTGTTGTTGTGGTTGTAAATGCCATTTTTTGTTTTGATTTCTCTTACATGAATATGCACTGCAAAACATTTTTTGTTTTGTAATTATTTATTTTACTTGTTCGAAATAAAATGTATCAATCAATCAATCAATCAATCAATCAATCTTTCTAAAATGGCTGACTGCCCCCCCCCTCAGGCCGGGTGCTGCTGGGTCAGGTCGTGGACCACGTGGACTCGCTGCTGGAGGAGTGGTTCCCCGGCCTGCTGAACACGGACGTGCACGGCAGCGGAGAAGCTCTCCTGAAGAAGTGGGTGCTCTACAGCTTCCAGGACGGGCGGGAGAGGAGCCGGATCCTGCTGGAGGACCTCTTCACCCAGTGTGAAAATGGTACATAAATCACACATTTTCTTTACATTATCATCGTATTATACAAGCCAAAAAAGTTTCAGAAAGTAAGCTTCCTATAGCTATTATTATCGCACTACTATAGTAGAACAAATAAATAAATCTATCGGTCAAATTCATCTTTAGCTTTGTTTAGTTTTAGTGTTTGTTCGTCTACTTTTTTTGGAAATGCATTGTGAAAAATTCAATTGTGTGTTGGGGAGGGAGACAAAGCAAGAATGGGAAATAATGTAATAATTTAAGAAGATGATTTGTTCAATATTATCAGTTTTGTATTATCAACATGCTATTAATTTTCATTTATTAAAAATATTGGTTATTGTCAATCCCCGTAAAACTTTTCGCCTCTTGCATGAATTCAACTATTAGTTTTTTAATCCATAAAAGTCAGTATTAACCACAACGTTTTTGTTTTCTAAATGTGCTCAGAAGCGCCTCATCTTCCTACCTTAAAATCTAAAATGTTGGCTATTATTATTTGATCAAATATAGATTTCCTGCTGGTGAACCCGGAGGACCCGAGCTTCAAACTCCCCATCTCTCAGATCGCTCCGGACCTGGTGCTGAGCGACCAGCCGGCGGGCACCATGATGGACAGCGAGGAGCTGGAGGTGGACATGGTTAAAGAAAACCGACTGGGTACACCTCCCTGATTTCTTTAGACATATGCATACTTTTTTTTTTTCTTACTCATAAGTGTTTAAAAGGGATGTGTAAATATATGATGTTTGTCCTCTACAGGGGACGGTGGCTTCGGGACTGTCTATCGAGGCGTCTACAAAAATGAAGAAGTCGCTGTGAAAATATTCAACAAGCATGCGTCTGAGTTTTACACCTACAGACTCCTCAGACAGGTACCGCTGATCATTTAACCACCAAACAGTCCATGTGGCGGCTCAATTCCCACGCCGAGAGGCTTAGCTTGGCTTTATGCTGCGACGCGTTTTCAATGAGAAAGTCTATACTGAAGTAAGATAGGTTGAAGATATTTAATAAACAAAATCAAAACACACATTAACTTAGAGGGACAAAAACGGTCAACAGAAAGCACAAGCTCACCCTCTGTCATCCGCACCCCGACATGAAACAGGTGACCTATATACACAAACCACACCCATGTGACGTGTTAGAAAAATATCACTCGTCACCGGCTTGAGCTTCAATATCAGGATCCATGTATTTCTGATCCTCTCAAGAATGGGAGTAGTCATCACATACAGAGCATCAACTAGTTCCTGAACAGTGTCCTTCACATGCTGATATACAAGAGAGGGAGTTACCAGTCACAAGATGGAGGAATACCGGTTATTCTAGGTAATCATACAGTTTTTTCTTAAAATGTTGGCTTTTTTCTGAAAATCTAAAAAAAATTGCTTTTTCCTCAAAATTCTGACTTTTTCTCAAAATCCTGACTTTTTCTCAAAATCTTGACTTTTTCTTAAAATCTAAAAATTATTACTTTTTCTCAAAATTCTTAATTTTTCTTAAAATCTCAAAATTCTTACTGTTTCTCAGAATCCAGATTTTTTTCTCAAAATTCTCACTTTTTCTCAAAATTATGAATTGTTCTCAAAATTATGAATTTCTCAAAATCTCAAAATTATGACTTTTTCTGAATACATAAAAATGTTAATAATCACTCGTCACTGGCTTGAGCTTCATTCTCAGGATCCATGTATTTCTGATCCTCTCAAGAATGGAAGTAGTCATCACATACAGAGCATCAACTAGTTCCTGAACAGTGTCCTTCACATGCTGATATACAAGAGAGGGAGTTACACAGTCACAAGATGGAGGAATAGAAAGCAGTATTCAATGTTTAGTTCAGATTAGCTCCACGTCAGAAATGATCCTGCTTGTCCTATGTCTATCTCCATAGAGGCTGAATCATCATGTTAATCACATAGCTATCATATGCCTAAAACAGTCCTGATGCTCTTCTAGGTAATCATACATCCTGTCATGTACAAGCTACAGTTGGGATACCTTTGTTATCATGTGTACTTTGATATTGGAAGAGTACATTCAGTATCTTCCCAATGTAAACAAATAATATGTGTTTGGACAGTACAATGACTAAATTCTTTCTCCGTTGTTCTCCAGGAGTTGACGGTGTTGGGCCGCCTCCATCACCCCAGCCTGGTGGCTCTGCTGGGGGCCGGCTGCTCCCCTCAGGTCCTGGTGATGGAGCTGGCTCTCAGAGGGTCTCTAGACTCCCTCTTTGAGCACGAGAACGGCAGCCTGAACAGGAAGCTGCAGCACAGGATCGCCCTGCAGGTGGCCGACGGACTCAGGTACGGAGTGAGGGGTGAACAAGGAGAGCTTTGGTCAGCAAATGATTAAAGGGTGTGCAATTGAACCATAGCCACTAGCTTTAGGATCTTTGTTGCATGTCAAACCGAACTATTTCTCTGTCTCTCTCTTCTAGCTCCCATTTTACTGCAATCTGACAAATAACGGACATTTACTTTTGGGAATTATGGCATTTAATTGCTTGTCTTGCTTGTGTTGTGTAGTCTTGCTTGTCTTGCTTGTCTTGTGTGGGCTTGTGTAGGCTTGTGTAGGCCTGTGTGGGCTCTGTGGGCTCTTGTGGGCTCGTGTGGGCTCGTGTGGGCTCGTGTGGGCTCGTGTAGGCTTGTGTAGGCCTGTGTGGGCTCGTGTAGGCTTGTTTAGGCTTGTTTAGGCTTGTTTAGTCTATTTTCTTGACAATATTTGGAAGTATTGGAAATGTTGTTGTTTATTTCCTCGAAAAATGTTGACTGATAAAAGTCTTGTGAAGATCAAATAACAATATAGTACATTACAGTATCATTTTGGATGTAGGCTAAGTGCAAAGATACTATAATTTCTCATGTTTTTTGATAAAATCATCAACCTAAATTAGCATTACGATTCAGACATTTTTACTAAATGGATACGGATCTTCAGAATCAACATTTATAAAACTATAGTGTCAAAAATGATAAAAATATGACATAGAATCCACATTGTCTATTTCTTTCTGTGTGATCAGGTACCTCCACTCAGCCATGATCATCTACCGGGACCTGAAGCCGCACAACGTCCTCCTCTTCAACCTGAAGACGGACTCAGAGATCATCGCCAAGATCACAGACTTCGGCATCGCTCAGTACTGCTGCGCCATGGGGGTGAGGAGCTCCGAGGGAACGCCAGGTGAAACTCTCCAGACTTTTTACTCTCTTATTACTTTTACACTCACTCTCTTTTTTTAAACACTTTACTTATTGGTTTTTCCCACACATAACACAATAACAGGAGAGTACAAATGCAGGTGCTATATCAAAAAGAAATACAAAAAAGATGATAACATGAAAAGACCATTACACTGTAGTAATAGCAATGACAAAAAAAAGATAGAAATACACAATGAGGATCTGCAATTACATTTTATTTATTTTTATTTATTCATTTATTTAACAGGGACAGTGCACATCAATTAACATATCTGTAAATGTGCCAGTTAGCCAAGAGGCTATTTTTCATCTGTAGTCCCTGGACAGATTTTGTAAGTCAACCTTAAAGCAAGTAACAAGTAAATACAATCCAATGAAAACATGCAACATACATTACTGGAATACTTAATAAAAAACCAACAGAACATGATAAAACACAGGCAGTGCAGAAAGACACTGGGTTGTAAGTTCACGGTCAGTATCACTTTGTTGCTTATTAAAATGGATTCCTCTCTATATCTCGCAGGCTTCAGAGCTCCAGAGATCGCCCGAGGGAACGTGATCTACAACCAGCAGGCGGACGTGTTCTCGTTCGGCCTGCTGCTCTACGACCTGCTGACCTGTGGGGAGCGCATCTCTGACGGCATGAAGTTCCCCAGCGAGTTCGATGAGGTCGCCGTGCAGGGGAAACTGCCAGGTAATCATAATGTAATAATAACAGTAAACAAAAAACAGTCAGACAAACATAACAACAAATAAACTAGGGGCTGAAGGCCTTGGCAAATAGGTGGGACTTGAGGGCCCTTTTTTTACTATATTTGTTCTTATTTTTTTATGTTATTCTAGTGTTCTTAAAATAGTTCTCTATCTGTGTTTTTTTATTTTGTTTTACTTTTATGTATGCACCACGACACCAAGTCAAATTCCTCTTACGTGTCAACCTATTGCATTCCATTGCATTACATTACATTACATGTCATTTGTTAGACGCTTTTATCCAAAGCGACTTACATACTCAATACTGTGCGCACTCTCCCACTGAGCCACAGCCACAGCCTCCCACCTATCTGCTAATAAACCAGTTTCTGATTCTTTTAAAGGCGTCATCATTAAAGACTGATTATTAGTAGACTGTTAGTGCTTTGGTGCTTATATTGTCTTTGTGCTGGAGGTGATTGTTTTTATAACATGTCATGAGATTACACCTTTAAATGTACTCATACTTTAAGAAATGTTGTCCTTTTTTAAATGTGGTTTAATGAACTTCAATGCAGAATCCCCCTCAACATACAACAGAGTGACCTTTGACTCTCCTGTCCCGTCCACAGACCCAGTGAAACACTACGGCTGCTCCCCCTGGCCGGGCCTCCAGGAGCTGATGAAGGACTGTTTGAGGGAAAGTCCTCAGGCTCGACCCACTTCTGCTCAGGTGTGAAATGGGACCTTAGTAAAGTACAGACACGTTTATCTAGAGCGCCCCCTGGTGGTGTGATCAACAACGTTACACTGCTGCAACCAACAATGCACTTAGTAGCTTCACATTTCCAGGAGTTAGCATAACAAGGGCTACCTCGACAAAAAGCCTTTTCCTTTGGATTTTGGAATATTGCAGAAATTAAGCTCTGTGGCAAACACACATTTATGATATTTACACGCTTTGTTCAGCAAGATAATCTCCATATATTGACACCACTTATTCTTTTTGAAGCGTAAATGCAATCACAAGAAGTACAAAGCAACTGTAACGCTTTAAATAAACGTAATCATGGTCAAATTACGTCACATCACCATCGCTAAGCTAAAGGCGGCTAATGTTCGACGTTATGACGTTTTTAGTCACTTTTTAGCAAGTGGGCTATTCTTTCAGGCTTAAAAAAAACATGAACTTTGATACGAGGGAACCCAGAAGTGATATGAAATGGCGACTCATTTCCAGGTTTAGGACAAAACTAATGATGTGTGTCCTCTGTGGTGTGTGCAGGTGTTTGATCGGCTGAATTCGGGCCAGATGTTGTGCCTGATGAGGGAGCTGGTGGTCCCCCGGGCGTTCAACACTGAGTGCTTCACGGTGAGCTCTGGCAGTGGGGACGGACCCTCCATCAGACACACAGCCTGGGTGGGGGGGGGCAGCAGCACCCAGAGGAGGGGCTTCATCACAGCTGTGGACCTGGACACCAACGCAGTCTCTACACAGGTACCAACAGCGCTAATACACCCTAATTATTAGCTATAGAGTGGTGCAGTGATGACGTATTTTTGTAGGCCAACCCTGAAGTAAGCTGCTCATGGGTTCCCTCGACAAAAAAGCACCGAGATTTCTCCATAGGATTTTGGAATATTGTATTTGGTATAAACAAACAGAAAGAGTTATATCACTGAACCATAAAACAATAAAACATGAACAGTGATACTACAAAAAAATTACAATTGCCCCAAATTACAAGCCAAATTAAAAAGATAGGTCTTTCATTTACTTCTCTTCCTCTTGCAGGACATCGACACCAGTCCTGTCTTGTGTCTCGTGACCGTCCAAATCCCAACGGAGGCCTGTGATTGGCTGGTGGCCGGCACCCAATCAGGGTACTTGGTGTGTATCAGCACTGAGGACCCGTCGAAATGGCACCACCTGCAGAGTGTCACTGACGCCGTCACCTCGCTCTACTTCCATGTGCCTCGTCGAGCGTAAGATATTCTATTTTATGTATGATGATACTTCTCGTGTAACAAATGGATGTATTGGTCTGACTTAAACAAATGAGGGGGGTCATTAAAATATAAGTTTCAAGATGGGAGGAACATGAACATCCATTGCACATTTTAGGAAATATGTATTGTAATGCTTGGTTAAAAGGCGTATTGGATCTAGCATGGCTGCTTCAGGGTATTTTACATTTCAGGGTCTGCTAAATATTTAGGGAATCATCCTCAGAGGTTTATGAACATGTAATTAATCTTACAATTAATTGACCAATTGTCTGAATGCCAACACTGTCATAACTTTTGGCATCTTGGTATATGGCTGTTTATGGTCTCTCGTGAATTAAATTAAAAAAAGATATGTATATATGAGATTAAACAGTCTTAAGCATTTTCATTTATAAATACAGTTTTGCTAATTTGATTTAGGGTTATTTCGAGTTTTGAAACCATGTGAACTAAATTGTTCCTACTGTTACTAATGTTGTCATCTTAAAAGTGAAATAAGGTCATGATGCTGAGTTTCAATAAGCGACTTTAGAACCCAAGCTATCCGTTGACTTATGGACTCACTGAAAGACCCGCACGCACGCACTCACTCACGCACGCACGCACGCACGCACGCACGCACGCACGCACGCACGCACGCACGCACGCACGCACGCACGCACGCACGCACTCCTCACTCACTCACTCACTCACTCACTCACTCACTCACTCACTCACTCACTCACTCACTCACTCACTCACTCACTCACTCACACACACACACCCCTCACTCTAAGCCCCGCCCCTCACTCTCAGGTAGATTTATTATGTTTTTTGTATAATTTTTCAGCCAAAGAAAGAATTACCTGCTGGTTGGGACCGCCAATGGAGTCCTTACCATCTATGAGGACTCTGTACTAAAGGTACGTGTTAGATAATGAATGGAAGATCAAGTTTTTGTTCTTAAAATCTAACATTTTTGCTCAGACTTTCTCCTTCCATGCTCTACATGTCCTATACTGTATTCATTACCTTCTTGTGATCTTCCCTCTCTCCTCCCCCCCCATCAGCAGGAGGGCGGGCAGCCGGTGAAGTCGCACACCGTGGGCAGCGGCAGCACGCCGCTCATGTGTCTGGGTCAGTCTGTGTATTCTCTGGACAGCAGGTGTGTGTGGGCCGGCTGCGGGACGAGGGTCCTCTCGTTCACCGCCGACTACGACGTCTGCAGGAGCTTCGACACCAGACCCAACCTCATCTTTCAGTGAGTCCATAAGTCAACGGATAGCTTGGGGTCTATAGTCGCTTATTGAAACTCAGGAAATAATTTGCGACAGGAATGCGTTAACGTTTGATCACAAGAAATGAAATGTGTCTGTTAGATAAAGGACAAAAAGAAATGCCCAACACAAATCAAATTCTTTCTAACAAATATTCCTGCATTTTTGACAAAAATAGGGAAATATTGAGGAAGAAGAAAGATATTCTAGAATGAGATTAGAGTGAGATCGAGTTTGAAGTTGAACTCTGTCATCATGTTGTTGTATCCTTCAGGCAGCAGCGGTCGCTGGCCGGCGAAGCGTGTGTGTCTCGGATGGTTGTGGATAAATATGTTTACCTGAGCAAAGGGACGCCTGTGGTCGAGGTTTGGGACAAACGCAGCGAGAGGATGGTGGACTCCATCGACTGCGCTCAGATCATCAGGTAGATATCTCTTTATTTATCTATCAGAGCTCTGTGCTGGGTTTGTTTTGAGTCTGTCTGGAAAACCGAACAGGCATGTATATCATTATAACACACATAGCACCATGTGTACAAAATGTAAAGTATTATAAACAGAAAACAAAATGGTGAGTGATTTTTGGATAACGCAGAAACACTTTTTCTGATTTAAAGGCCCATCCGTGTATGGGCCTTTAAATCACATAGAACAAATACACAAGGGACAGTAAAGCATGTGCACTACATTAATGCACACAATGTACACAATATCTGTTTTCTTTTTTTGTATTACTGCCAAATTGTATTCCATTCCATGTAAATACTGCTATATTTTACTATATTTTTATTATTTTTTAATATTTATTAATGTTATTATAGTTTTCTTAAAATAGTTCTCTATCTGTGTTTTTAATTTTTTAATCAAGTCAAATTCCTCGTACGTGTCAACCTACCTGGTAATAAACCTGATTCTGAAGACACAAGAACACAATGCTAAATACTTAATAATATATAAACATGTGGTTATGAGGACTGTCAACAGATGTAGAAATGAACAGTGTGTTATAAACATACAGTTTGTGAGTGGTGACAGTTTTATGTCCTGTGGGATGAAACTGTCGTCTGGAGGTCTTGTGTGTGTGACTGCAGCTGTGTCCCCCCCCCCCCCCCCCTCCCTGTAGAGATGACTCCGGCAGTAAGAAGGCCAGCGAGGTGGACCCCCCCCCTGACGCGGCCCCCCCCTGGGCCCAGGTGAAGGCCCTGCTGGTGCAGAGCGCTGCGACCCTGTGGATCGGCACCCGGGGGGGGCACCTGCTGCTGCTGGAGCTCTGCAAACACCAGCCTCTGCAGGTGGTGGGGCCCTGCTGCGCCTCCATCCGCTGCATCAGCTCCGCTCTCATAGGTGGGGACAACTCTCCTTTATAAACTTAACATAAAAAGTAAGGACATTTGTGTTTGGTAGATTCTTTCTTTGTTGAAACAATGCTTCTTGGCATACATACCCATACCCACATAGAAGCATTGTTACAACAAAGAAATGCTCTACCACACACAAATGTCCTTACTTTTCGTGTTAAGTTTATATATATATTTCATTATGCATGCTTTTAGTAATATTTTCATCTACTACTACTACTCCTATACTACTACTACAACTACAACTACTACTACTACTCCTACTACTACTACTACTAGTACTACTAGTAGTACTACTTCTACTACTACTACTACTACTACTAGTAGTACTACTTCTACTACTACTACTACTACAACTACTACTACTACTACTACTACTCCTACTACTACTACTACTCCTACTACTACTACTACTAGTACTACTAGTAGTACTACTTCTACTACTACTACTACTACTAGTAGTACTACTTCTACTACTACTACTACAACTACTACTACTACTACTACTACTACTACTAGTACTACTAGTAGTACTACTTCTACTACTACTACTACTACTAGTAGTACTACTTCTACTACTACTACTACTACTACTCCTACTACTACTACTACTAGCAGTACTACTTCTACTACTTCTACTACTACTACTACAACTACTTGAACTACTACTACTACTACAACTACTACTTCTACTACTACTACTACTACAACTACTACTACAACTACTTGAACTACTACTAATACTACTTTTACTACAACAAATGATAATAACAATTCAAATAAATAAATAATTATAATACATGTTATCTATTAAGTGCTTTTAAGTACTCAAAAACCCTTTGGGTTTACGGGGTAAAATTAATGAAAAAAATCATTAAAAAAACCAACACACTTAAAGAGATTTGAGATGTACTTTATTTATCCCAAATTGGTATTTATTTTGTGGGATTACCATGGTAACAGGCATTAACATGAGTTTAAAATAGAATACAAAATGGAAAATTGAATAAATAATAGAAATGTATTCTTTAAACAGCTCCCTCTACGGGTTAGGAGTCCACAGTGGAAGTAGTTATATAACATTATGTTAATTTGGAGGGATTTAGCTCATTCAAAACAACCCTGACACGAATTGTCCTAATTAGCATAAGTGTTAATGTCTTATATGAGATGGTGATAATCTCAGGCGCCTCAGAATACATTTTTCCTGCATACTCAGTCATTTTATATGCATGTTTTCCACAGCTTCAAGATGAACTTTGTCTATTTTATACTTTCTACTGGGTTTATAAATAAACAGTACAGTATTTAGGCCAAGAATAAATTAAAGAGTTACATAAGTCCAAAGCAAAAACACTTGAAATAAAAACAAAAAAAAGGTAAGGAAGCTGAATGATTATAGAAAACATAAAACACTGCAAACTGTTTTCCATCATAGTGAGTCTGTCTGGGTGGTTGGGTGAAGAATTATGTGAAAGAACCAGCTGCTCACAGCTTGACTGTTATTATATTCAATATGTTTTCCATTCCCCCTTTTTGGTCGTGCTTTATTTTCTTGTTTGAATGCTGCATCCAGTCAAGCCTCCGTGTCTTTCAAGAGTGACTAAAGATCATTTTCTCCTGAACAGAAACACTAAACTGGAAGAACGTGGTGCTGGTTCTGGGCAGAAGACTCCCACAGGACACAAATCAGTTAGGTGAGTGTGATGGTGTGCCACACGCTGAGGAAAACAGTCGTCTCGCTGTGTGAGTTTCTCTAAAGTGTGTGTGTGTGTGTGTGTGTGTGTGTGTGTCAGACGAGGAGTCGGTGCTGATGGTGTGGAACAGCACGCTGCCGATGGAGGTCAAAGACCTGACGAAACACTGCGAGAAACGAGAGCAGATCGCCGCCAAAATGAGACAGCAGCTACCCGGTGACTGACCCACACGCTGGTATGTGTTTCATTCCTATTACATGATTTTATTTCTTTAAATACATGTAGCATGCTTTTGCTACATAGTGAGATTCAGTAAAGTTTGTAATGCTATAAGTAAGTTACCAGAAAAAGAAATACACTTAAATGCTTTGCAGTAACAACAATACTGTAATAATATATACATCTGTGGATATAAAAGCTCCATCATGACTGAGCCCACAGGTTGAATGTATTGTATACATTTGCCACCTGGTGCTACAAGCGATATAAAGTAAAGTGTGGAATATTATAAGTAAGTTGGCAGGAAAATAAAAAATATATATATATTGTACAGTTGAATACAAACTGTAAAAATATGTGGATATGAGCTCAATGATGACTACAGGTTTGAATGTATGTATGTTTTCCCATTATGTAGTTTAGTTGTTTTTATTGTACTTTGCAAACATATGCCACATGGTGCTACATATCCACATTCATTTTTTATTTTTTAATATATGTTTAAGACAGAATAAGATAAGACAAAATGTAATACTGAGCCCACAGGTTTGTATATACAGTATGTATTTAATTCACATTTTGTCATTTTATAATTTGAATGTGTTTCCTATTGTTTTTAATTAAATTTGTTATATTGCATACATTTTGCTACATATTATTATCTAGTTAACTGTGTGATATTATGAAGGAGAACATACTTGTACCTTATTTTAACACCCTTACTAGTAGTTGTTGTAACCGTGATGGTGGTAATAATTATACCAATGATTTTTTTCAGAACATTCGTGGAAAGGGATCCTCTCTGCAGTGGATGGATGTGTGAGCAGCTCACATTAAAAGATGTTTACCTCAGTTTCTGACAGCCATACTGACTATCAAGTGCACTGGCCCAGAGCTATTGAAGGAGAGCACAATGCAATGAACCACTCTGAAAGAAAAGTCATTCAAGTAATCAATGGTTGTTGTTTTTGAAGATGCACTTATTTGCCGTGTTTCACCAGACGAAGATTATCTTTTTGTAATTTGTAAAGAGACATTTTTCTAAAAGGGACACAGATGGTCGGGTTGCGTTGTTATCAGCAGCGCAGATGTTCAGGAAGACCTCCTGCTCCTGAGAAGAAGTGTTTGTTTACCTGTTGTATGATTTTAAAAAAACTGGAAAGAAAGCCAAAGAAAATAGCCGTTAAAAAGTGTATATTTGATTATTTATTTGCACGTGTGTGGTTTACCACTTCTCATATGCTGCCGACTTTCTACAAAGCTTTTGTGTAATTTGAGTTACATTTTGTGAAGTCAACAATAAGTAAATGCTATTTTATTTACTGTGATTGTGCTGTTTTTGTTTTCAGAGCAGTATTTACAAGAAGGACGTGAGTGTGTGTAAACATTGTATTGGTTATTCCTCTTTTTATAAAAGTAAATACTTAAAGGTCCCATGTCATGGCCATTTCTACTGATCATATTTCCATTGTTGAGTTCTACGAGAATAGATTTAAATTGTGCAATTTTCCAAACTCACATTGGTTTCTCATACAGCATCTCTGTATAGTATGTGTATTCACTCTCTGTCCTAAACGGCTTGTTGGAGCTCCTGCCCCCCCCCCTCCCTGTGAGCCCAGTGTGCTCTGATTGGTCGGGACGTTGCGAGGCGAGGCTCGTTGCTGCGAGCTGCTGCGAGGAGCGGACAGGTTTCCGGGTCGGCGATACAGAGAGAACAAGCGAAACTCATCCTGAGCACACAAACACTCACAGCCGAAGTAAAAACAATAAGTGTGGCTTGATATTGAGTAAGAAAAAGGTTTATAACGCTGTGAGAATGGGTCTGCGGAGAGCATTTCTCCGCCATCCCAACTCGTCTATTACCAGCGTTCAGGGATCTCTATGCAAGTCAATGGGGACTCCCTGTTAGTTAGCCAAGGGATCCTGGTGTGTGAGGTGCTCCGCGGATTGGTCCATTTTAGTTGCTTTTACAGATTTATTTTGAACACATATTTCTGATATTATAATACCTCTTGGTATGTTCTTACATTAAGTATGTAGTAACTGTGGTTGGATATGGTATGTTTGATTTTATGGTATTTTTAAGTTTTTTACATTAAGATTTATTTTCGAAAGTTTTGATTTGGAAACCTTGAATTTCTGGGAAAAACTGCCATTCAAAGACAAAAAACAGACATCACATCAGTATCATTTTATGGACCATATTTGATCTTTAATTTTGACGGGGAAAAAAAGACATTGCATTGGAAGCCATTTTAATGGAAAAATTATTTACACGGAGGACTCGGTCCTCACAAACATGGACAGCACATTAGTAAAAAACAAAGACACGGAGAGAGTTAAGGATTTGAAGTACTTCTGAACCTTAAAAACACGGTGTTGATATCCAAACTATCAAGATAAATATATTTATAATATTTATATTATATTTACAGAATACCTTAAATATACAACAGCCATCATGTATTCTATAAACAAATATAAACTACTTAGGCACACTTCTGTCTCAGTGGTTTTCAGAGGCCGTCCCCTCGCTGTTTGAACTGAGGTGACCTCACCGGAAACATCTTGCATCGTTAAACTGCTACACACTCACGACTGGTTGGCTATCAGTTATGGATCCTAATATACACAACCACTTTTTATACAGTAGGACATGAAGCAGGATAGATGTACACTGCCCACAGACACAGGTGCAGTCCCAACATGACCTCTAAACCCACTCCTCTTTGCAGATTCTTGTTTTCAAGTAGGCCTATTGGAGCCCCCACCTTATTGCTTACACTTCTGCAAGAGGGAGCAAATGTAGAGAGAGCAGGAGCCAGAGATGAGTTTGGGACGCAGCCGAATGGGTTAGACAAGGATGACATTTAGGCCCTATTCCAAACCGACCCCTACACACTCCCCCTCTGTGAAAGAGTTAACTCCGTCTGTAGTCACACTCACAGCTGAATATGGCTCCTTCTTTTGAGGTGGAGGTGTGCAAATACAGCGACAAGCTCACCTCTTTCCGAAATTACAGAAATTATTTAATTAACCTTCCATAATCGCGCCTCAGTTCCAGTCGTTGTTACGCATTGGAACAAACCATTTTATCTTAGCGGAAGATATAACACTTTTTTAAATCCATAAAATCATTTTTCATTTCATATTGTGAGTCAAATAGTTGGTTTATGAAGTAGGAAGCTGTTTAAAAGAAGAGCACCTTCAGGGATCTTGCTCACCCTGTCTTCTAGACTAGACACAGGCATACTGTACTTACCAACAGTGTTGGGCAAGTTACTTCCAACATGTAATACAGTACATATTACTGTCTTTGTTAAGTAATAAGTTACATTACAATATTACTGTCTCTGAAACGTAATGAGTTACAATACTGTTATATTACTTTTGAGTTACTTTCACCAAAATACCCGCAAAAGAATGGCTAGGTATTTTAAATGCTAAAATGTAGTTTAGTGCAGCTCATTATACATCCAGTGAAGGGCGATGTGGTATAGCAGCATAACAACTGCCGACCGCCTCGCAGCACAATATCCCTTACGTAAACACCAGGCTGCACAATTTTTTCTCTGCACTTTTGTAACGCGTTACACCCAACACTGCTTACCAACCATGAAGTTGTTAACATCTATATGACAATATAAAATGTCTTCATTTACAGTTTACTAGAAAATATAAGGAACTATTTTAACCCATCGGTTGGTACGATGCACTTAATATGGCCGACTCTCCACGTGACCACGCAGAGTGAAAGCTGGTATGGGTCGGGTTTATGCGTCAGTTTGGAATGGGACCTTATTCCCAAACCTTTTTATGAATTTTTAAAAAGGTGCTGTCAGTCATATAAGGTTCAGAGACGACAAATAAGAGAGGGGCTACGATATCTACAAATAATATACATTACAAGCGAAATATACATTTATGATACGGCCAACTAAACGCACGCAGAGGGTGGAGAGAGAGGGCGGGGGTCACTAGAGTCAGTCTATAAGTCCGACTCGGGCATGTCCGGCATGTCGGCCATCAAGTAACCAATACCGTAGCGGCCGTTGGGCGCGGTGTCCGCCTCGTTTCCTCCGGACCCTCCGCCGCTCTGCTTGCGGTAGATGCTGTTTCCGGGCATCGGCGATGGCGCCTCGCTGGGGGACTTCCCCTGGATCAGGCTGGCGTCGTCGTCCTCGCCCGGTCGCGCCGTCTCCTTGATGATGCGGCCCTTCTTGTAGGCGACGGTGGAGATGCCCCCGCTGCTGTCGTCGATGATGTTGAAGTAGCGCAGGGCGAAGACCACGGGCACCGGCATGATGGCCATCACTACCAGGGAGATGCACACCACCACGCCCCACGGGGGGAAGAACACCTCCTGCTCTCTGGCCTGGAGGACACACACAGCAGGTTGGGGTCAGATGTTGTAATGTCCTTTTATTTACTAGAGATGATATGTGTTTAAGATAAGATAAACCTTATTATATTCCCTGTAGGGCCGTATTATGCATTTTGGGGGTTTTCCCTTTCCTGTATTGTGTTATATAGGTTTTAGTGCATGTGAATGGTGAATTTAATTTATATAATTGTAAACTTGACAAATTAAACAAAGAACATGCAGGGACACTTTGTCCCATTGAGCCTTTGCTCCACTTACTGAGCATGTTTCTCTTGATGTGATCAAACAGGTGCTTCAATGTCTCTGTGTTAGCCCAAACATCCTGTTGATTGTCTGAGGGTTAAAGGATGTCTGAACATGTGAAATCGTGCCTTTTCCCCTCATTTTTAGTTCCTGCCTCGTGGACTTTGAACCCTTTTATTTGCTTTTTTCTCGTTCCAGGTCTCCAACAAATGGTCCCAGGAGAGGCTGAGCGGAGACTCACCTCTTCCTGGATCCAGGCGCTGTAGACGGGCGGCTTCATGGCCAGCTGGATGAAGCTGGTGCACAGCAGCACTATCAGCAGGGTGGGCGTGATGTACTTCCACATGTAGTAGTAGAAGCGGTACGGCGTGAAGCCCAGCATCTCCTTCAGGTCTTCAAAGAATCTGAGAGGAAACAGAGGCACGCAGCAGGAGGTGAGATCAGACGTCTGGAGTGGAGGAGTAACAATAGTTTCATGTGCTTTATAAACCTGATGGCCAGTGGGGGAAGGTGTGGGAATAGTTGTGATGATAAATTGGAAAAATACTCTGTTACAAGTAAAAGTCCTGCATTCAAAATCTTAAAAGTAAAAAAGTATTGGCATCAAAATATACTGAAGTACCAAAAGTAAAGGCACTCGTTAGGTGTAATTACCCACTTCAGAATCATATACATCACATTTCTGGACTATGTTTGTTGTTGTTTTTATTGATCTTTGTATAAGGTAACTACGCTGTAAATAAATGTTATGAATAAGAAGTACAAAAATGGCTTCGGAAATGCAGTGAATGTAATGCAAGTTAAATTGAGTAAATGCACTTCAGTACCTAAGAGTGATCTTCAGAAACAGTAATACTTGGCAGGCAAAGAGTTTGTGTTTACTGCTCAAAGTCACAACTCTTAATAACAGCTTGCTCTTTATAGAAAACACAGCTCTTGAGTTGGAAAATCCACTTTGTGTAAAAAAAACAACATATATAAATACACCATTTTAGGTTTTTCATAATAGTTTGAAAGTTGTATTTAAACCAAAACTGCATATTGCTACTGTTGTGTTTGCTAAATATTCCAAATGTATCTCAAACTATGGCAGTTTCTTTAGTACAGGACCAATTTCTAAAAAGTATAGATGGATGAAGTTGTGTTCTTACTTATCGATCCCGTAGACCCAGGCGACGGCCACGTTCTCCAGCACGACGACGATGAGCAGAGGCAGGGTAGCGGAGTAGTCGTCGAACATCGCCACAAAGTAGTTCCCTGAGCGCTGAACGAACAGGAGGCCGATGGAGAAGGCCAGCACGCAGCACCCCACTGCGGGAGGCGAGAGGAGAGGTAAGGTGAGGTACGTTTATTTATATAGCACATTTTCAGACACTTAATAAGAAGGCAAAAGAAAGAAACACAATAAATTAACATTATGGAATAACAGATTCGTAAAAACCATGCATAAAAGAGATGGTTTCAAAACAACATTGTAAATACAGTAGGTGCTAAAATAAGTTAAAAGACTTCTGGGTAAGCAGCTGAAGCAAGCCTCGACTTAAAAG
This sequence comes from Dissostichus eleginoides, assembly GCA_031216635.1. NCBI lineage: Eukaryota > Metazoa > Chordata > Actinopteri > Perciformes > Nototheniidae > Dissostichus > Dissostichus eleginoides. Next base: position 8,637,904 of record CM062273.1, on the reverse strand, counting down.
AGGGGGTTCGATATACTATACCCATAAAAGACACGTAAGTAAAGTGAATTCACTGTAACTGTATATTGAAGGTAGGATAAACTGTCTTCAATTAAAAGCAATGATATCAAGAGGCAATAACCTGCAGAATAGAAATACTCCATCCTAATGCTGAGTTAAAGACTGGGTACTGACATCACAGCATAATACATATTTCTCTTCAAACAAATATATGTAAATGATTATCCATATTTGTAAAGTTGACGAGTCTGCTTCCTGTTTGAGTTGCATCAGACTCCACAGACATCCAGAGATTAATCTAACCTCAGAATTCAACATACAAGAAGTCTGCACAGGACTTTATGCAATCATGCAACCGCCCTCTTTTGTAAGATATCCTACCATTACCGCCTCCTCAATCCTGCACCCAAAACATTCATTAGGATACAGTCCCATCACAGAACTCAACACAATACCTTCATATTTCAGGCAGGGACTCAAAAACCTCTCTATTTGACTTAATCTAAGAATAAAAAACAGTAAATTCCTCCTGACTAGTGAGGGAAATTGTTCATTTAACCTGTATTTCAGAGTGCCTTAGACACTATTTAACCATCTGAGCTTCGCAGGAGATAAAGAGAAGATACTTAAAGGTCCCCTATTATACTGTTTTTCATCAATATATCACAGGTCTCAGATATACACAAAACATGTCTCTGAAGTGTTTGGCTCCAAACAGCAAACAGATCATTGCAGCATCCCATAATCCCCTCTGTTTCAGCCCTGTTTCCAAAGTGCTGATTCTCTGTCTGTTGCTTTAGATGAAAATAAGGAGCCACTCCCCACGCCCCTCTGAGAGATATTTGGTTAAAAAGAACACAATGGTGCTCTAGGAGGAGATTCAGGTGATAAGATGGGGGGGGGGGGGTTACCTTGGTTGGTGATTGGCTAATGCAGTGGTTCTCAAACTTTTTCTGTCAGGCCCCCCCTTTGGAGAAAAAAAAAAGTCGGGCCCCCCAAACACAAATAGTCAGGCTCAGTGGCGGCGCCAGAGATTTATTTTGGGGGTGCTGTGGGGTAGCTTGACGTTTCATAGAGGGTGCTCAAACATTTAGGGTTTCCCATTAATGTACCGGTCGCTACAGTGGAATGTTCTACTGCAACAATCCCCACGCAAATACACAGTGTGACAGTTACAATGAAGGCTCGATAGTAAGCTCACGGCATATAGGTGTAAGCAGGGGTAAAGTGCTATTTTTATAGGTGGTGTGTGGACCTCACATAGGGGGGTCCGGGGGCAGCTCCCCCGGAAAGATTTACTTTTAAATATTGAAGTTAAAAGCATCAATCTGGTGCACTTTGAGAGCAAAATGAAGAGATCTATGGATACATCTCTCAAGACCCATATGAAGCAGAACTGTAAACAGATTTACTTTTTCTTTATGGATATTTTACAAATCACCCTTTTAAACTTTATTCTTTTTTTACTGTCATATAGTATTTCATACCTGTTTTTCATTTATTCTCTTATTTTTTTATAACTATAATGATCATATAAACGTGTGCCTCGGAAATAATTGTTTACATTAATGGTGACCAAAACGTTTCAGACCCACTGAGATAACTAAAGTTAACTATCTAAACACTGAGAGAGTCCTTTAGTTCACTGAGCCTCTCAGTCTGACAGGAGAGGACTCTCCTCCACTTTGTTGTTGAAAAAGCTCCTTATATCCGTTAGCGTAGCTCGCTAGCACCAGAAGCTAACAACAACGATCTCCGGTACCGGTGCGCTCTCTCTCTCTCGCTTGTGCACGCACACAAAATGGCTCGTTCCACACACACACAGAGCCGAGCTTTAATGAAACACGGACGTAATAGTTCTGTACTGTATCATATTATTGTCGAATCAATCATTTTTCAAATAATGATTTTTAAAAAAAAAAAATGTTATAACCATTTTCCTCCTGGTCTCTCGCGCCCCCCCCTGACATGCCTCTGCGCCCCCCAGGGGGGGCGCGCCCCCCACTTTGGGAACCACTGGGCTAATGGTTACACAAGCCAAGACATCGTTATGACATCATAAAGTGGCCAAAATCTGATCAGCTCATTTTCAGACAACAAGAGAGAGAATCTTTGTGAGTCTCTTTCCACAGAGGGGACACATGTTGATGTATAAAAGACATGAACAAGTGGATTTTGAATAATAGGGGACTAAGGTCTCACTAACCTGTAAGAAATTCCTTGCGGACTTTGAAGGTGTCTATCAGCGGGGTGAGGATGCCTTCGATGGTGCCGAACATGCTGCCCAGCCCGAGGTTCACCAGCATCAGGAAGAACATGACGGACCAGAAGGGCGAGGCGGGGAAATGTGTCATGGCCTCCGTGAAGGCGATGAAGGCCAAACCTGTTCCTTGGACCGCCTGTTAGAGGAAGAGAGAAGAAGAAGAAGAAGAGGTAAAATATCAGTGGCACAAAGGGGGGCTTTTTTCAAGACTTTGGGTGACCTTAAGAGATCTTATAACCTTTATTTCTAATTACCCTGTTTAGTAAGTCTAATGCTCATGTGTTTCACATTAAAGCCCTCTCAGAAGTTCAGCAGGCTTAATCCTTGCCCTTTCCTGGAGCTTTACTTGGCTTTAATAGCTTAACATCATAAAATGTAACGATCAGAGAAGTAAGTGTGACTGTGCTGTTTTCCTGATGTAGGAAAAGCTCAGAAATAGTTAGGATACCTCTTCAATGCTCAGAATCAGAATATCTTTAGTGTCATTATACTTACATTACAACAACATTCACATAACATTATATCGTAGGCTTCTCTCAATACAGTAAAATAATAGTAACAAATAAATAGTTTACTGCATATGTGAAGCTAGCTCTAGCAGCTAGTTAGCTCAGGCTACGTGCGCTAAAGTGGCCCAAATGTGATTTTTTTTTTTAAAGCAGATGCGACTTTTTCTTCCAAATATAATGCTAAAAGACAAATCACATGAAATCTGATATTATACATTGTGATTTGTTCCTAAATCTGAATTTAAAAGCTTCATTTTGGAATTCATGCAACCTTTTTTTTCACTATACTGTAGACCCGCACAGAGTGTGTCACTACTCATGTACATTAGCTGTTTTAATGACCAAGAATTGAATCATGCCAATGTCTTTGTTGTTCTTCTGGTGTTTATGGTTACACAATTCACATTGGCACAACAGTCTGAAGAAACATTGTCTCGTGTCTCGTGCGAGTGTGCGTGCACGAGCGAGAGAGAGAGAGCGCACCGGTACCGGAGATCGTCTCGCAGCTTTGGTTTCTACCTTATTGAGCTCGCCCTCGATGCTGCAGGCCTCCAGACCCAGCGAGTCGAACTCCTTCACATTCTTGATGATCTCCATCATCTGATCGTAGTCCTCGCTGCTCACCTCGCTGCCCTGAGTCAGGTTGATGTGGTGAGGGATCAGGCTGTGTTCAATCCCGTTCCCCAACGACGACACAATCTTTTGGGTGTTTCTAAAAAAACAAAAAAACAGGCAAAAGTTATTGATGATAAGAAAGTAGTTCGTTACTTTTGCAATGCATTTCACGCTTGGACATATACAGTAGAGTTTGCAATGATAACTGTGGCAGATTGGTCCTTAATATTTACAAGAAGTGGACAAAATAAAAAGATTTTGAAATTTTTTGCTGGCAGCTATGAAAAAGATTACAATTGAATGTTTCCAGATGAATCGTTTTAAAAATAAAATCATGAAAAACGTGTTTTTTACATAACGTTTCCCCTTCAAACGTTATAACCAAGTATATAACTAATGCTCTGCTCCAACCTTACAAAGTCAGCATTACTGTAACTTACTAGCTTAGTTGTAGCTCATGTTAGCGCCAATACAAATTATTTAATACATTAATTACACTTTTGTTTGTGTCTTTTATTTTGAAAAGGCTTGAAACCCAGTGTTTGTGTGCACAGCATGAGGAGAAATGTAAATAGTGACAAAACTGCCACTACAATATGATTGTGTAGTCGATGTTTGTGGGCGGGGTTTAGAAAATGGTTCAAATATAGTTTAAAAATCATTCAAAGAAAACATGTTCAGTGACTGTAAATTTGTTTAAAAGTCTAACATATGTTCAAACTAAATATGGTAAGGGCCTTTTCTTCTAAACTGGTTCCCCAAACTGTTTCCTTTTCTGCTATTTCAACATGTCAAGAATAAAATAACCACAAAGCCGCTTTTAGTCTGAGTAACATTCACGACTTTACCCCTAGATCTGCTCTGTGATGGTCTGCAGGAAATGCAGTTGTCTATAAATATCTGAATGTGAGAGGAAGCTGCTGCTACTCACAGTGAGATGCATTTGACGTTCATTATGTTGGCTTTAAAGCCCAGCACGGCAAAAACCACCAGGGTGGCCAGCACGGAGGTGAAGAAGTTGATAAAAGACACCAAGACGGCGTCAAAGTGGCAGTTGTTGTCCCGCTTGTTGTAGCTGGAGAAGGCGATGACGCCTCCGAAGCCGAGGCCCAGAGCGAAGAAGACCTGCGTGGCCGCTTCGCGCCACACTTTGGGCTCCAACATGATCTCCAGCTGAAGACACAAAGTGACACAGTGCACTGTTAGCTTATAATTGAAGGACAACAGCAATATTATTTTGATAAAGGTGTATATTTTGAGGGTAAAAGCAGTCAAATAACTTGCAAATCAGTGAACGTTGACATTTTCTTACACATTCATTACACTTAAAGTCATCTGAAGAATGATTTAACACTGAAGTCCACAACATGAATTACTGGAATACATTTTAGAAGTTATATTCGCATTTACAAGTTAGTCATGTTCACATAAGAACAAGCAAGTAAGTGGTCATTCATTTGAGTTTATTTTCCTCTTTCAAATATTTGTGAATTAAATATTTTCTGGTTTTAGACTCTATGAAATCTTGAGCTCTATGAAATATGAATGCTAATTTCTAATCTTAAAATTGTAAAGAGTTCATAATTGCAGCCCTACAGCTGAATATATAGATATATTCAATAAATGTTGTGTATTATGGCAGTTGGGTTAGGTAGTGATGGCCGGATTTATGCGAGCTCTGATGTTTTATTTGAGATAAGGTGGGGGTTATTTGGCATACGTTTAAAAAATCTTTGCAATAAGCTTTATGTATGTTCTTATGTGATTTTCACCAGTTTTCTTTAAATGCTTGGATGACAATAATGTTAAAATGTAATACCAATTATCTTCATGTGAGTTGATTTAATGAAACATATCCATCTATCACCATCATATCGATTTTTCTATAAAACTAACACACACTATTTCTGTTTGTTTTTCTCCAGACTGCTCCATGCACCATCTTGCCAAATGACAGCTGGCATGTTGACAGTTTCCACGTTTGTCCTTTTCTGTAACAAAAGCCCTCAATCTGTTCTGATAGAGAGCAGAAACACTTTGATGTCTGCAGGGTCTCGCAGAATGGCGGCAGAACGAGTGGTTTATTGGAGTATTTCGGTGTCAGCCGAGGACACGGAGCAGACACCGGAGACGGTCTGCTGTGAGCCAGCGTTTTCAGGCTGGTTGGTTACATAAAGCCTTAGTAACTCCTGTTTCCATGGTGACATGATTCCACAGCCTGAGCTGCCATTGGCCAAAAAGAGCAGGCCAATCACGGGGCAGATTTCATTTTTGAGTTCAGAAACCTTTTTTCTTTTTTCCAGTCAATTCAGTTCAACAGAGGCTGCTTGAAAAATGGTTAAATGTTAATTCCTGCCAAATTGGAGGTATTAAGCATAAGTTATAATTTATTTCTTCATTTGAAAAAGATGAGACGATTAAAGGATTGGTTATCTAATTTGACTATTATTTTAGTCATTGTCTTTGTGATAATTAGTGCAAAATCCTTACTACTGGTTAAATAAAACTATATTTTCAAAGACACTTTCTTGTTCTCTGGCAAAATATAATTGGCCTTTCTGACATCTTATAGACAAAGCAATTCATTGAGACTGAACAATTATTGTTAGGTAAATCCTTATAATCAAGATATCATTAGTTAAAATGTTCCTTGGTAGGGACATTAGTTATTCCTGTTTAACATCGAGTTTTGTTTTGAGACTCTTGGTCAGACTTAACTTATTGACTTAAGATGTATTGATCCTATTTCCTGACATATCTAATTTTAATTGACGATCGAAGCAATTCAGCATTTCCTAATACAAAATACTGATTTGATGATGTTAGGTTGGATGTTATGCTGTATCTGATGTTTACTTTGAGCTTACTTATGTGTGTGTTAGAGAGAGTGGATTCATAAGACTTTTTCTCATTTGTACTATTACAGTGAGGAGAAACCCTGACTTTAAGGTGTGTTACCTTTGGTGTGAACATGTGTCGGATCCCGTCGATGGAGCCCTTCAGGAGCAGAGCCCGCACCAGGAAGCAGATCAGCACCACGTACGGGAACAAGGAGCTGAAGTACATCACCTGTAAGTTAAAGAAAAACTCCTGTTACAGTAAATGCATCAAACTACACCAGCCAGCCTGTAGTTACATTTGTTCGGTCTACATACATACAGTATATAGTTTGGCACAACATGTTTTTGAAGGCATGATACCGTCAAAAGAAACAGTAGAGGTGAACCTTTTAGCAATAAATACAAAATGTTTGATGATCATAAGTTGCTTAAAATCTAAATAAGATGCTTTTAGATGCCAATGAACTGTAGATAAATCAGATAATCTAGATTAGACTACTTTAGATGTACATTGTCTCTTGCTTATTGCCAATTGTCATGGTTTTCTAGGTCACTGACTAAAACATATATATATATATATATATAAAAATAACTTTTTTTAGGTGGGGGACTTTGACACACATTTCAACTTTTATTTTGTGTATCTTTACGAGTGACATCTTGAAGAAGAGATGACTTGTTGTACCATGAAAGCTACAGTATGTTATCATTATCAGCAAGAAAGCTTTTCATCCAATTATCTTGCTATTTAGACAGTGGGCGTCTCTTCTTTTCTCTCCTTTTCTATAAAGACTAGGTGGCACTTAAATCCTAAGAGGTCTGACTCAGACTCTACTTTGTGAGACGTCAGCTCACAGGATGGGCAGAGGGGTGTGGGTGGGTCTGTGGGGGGGATGCAGTCATTGTAGGATGGTTTGGGATTAAGTCATAAGCACAGTAAGTGATTCAGAGACATCTAACATGGTCCATATGCAGCTCTGTCAAAGACTGTGTAATGTCTCGTCTTTAAAGGGAAGGGATAATTCACCCTCAAGCAGGATTCACTTACATGTTTGAAAGTTCATTCAAGGACAGTGAAGATAAATGACTTTCTCTCAATGCTTGGAGACAGACAAACGTATTTCTGATTGTCCTTAACGTGAAGTAGTTTGGTTAACTCAGACTTATACATTTGTTCTTTGGTAATGCAACGTTTTATTTAAATCTAAACGGGTCCCATAAAACATTGTACTACAGATTTTCGAGTGACCGTAAAGTTCTCCCTTCTTTAGGAAAGGTTTTTTTCTTAACCACAACAAAAATATAACGTTTTTTATATGTTAAAGGCAGGGTAGGTAAGAATGGAGAAACCAGCTCGAGCGCGCTAGAATTTGAAAGTACGCAGCCGAAAAAAATCTGCCCCTTCCTTCAGACTTCCTTACAGAGCCCCTCCTCCAACACACACGAACGCACACATGACCAATGAGGGCACGAGATAAGTTTGTGCACAGATGGAAGGCTGACAGGCAGGTAGGCCATCCAGTTATTTTAGCCGGGCCGGCTCAGATGATTGGTCGTGCTTTTTACAGCGCCACGGCTTCCACAGAGGAATTTTTTTATGTATTTATTGTCAAAGCATTTAATATATTCATTGCTATCGGGATGTTAAGAGCATTCCATGGAATATAACAAAAAGTGTTTCTGAAGTGAATTACCTACCCCACCTTTAATTGTTAAATGGGTTTGTAAAGCTCAGTCATATTTTGTTACCAGTAAAGAGGCCCAATAATGCCTTTGGGGGTGTTCCCTTTCCTGTAGTGTGTTATATAGGTTTTTGTGCATGTCAATAGTCTGTAAAATGTCATAGTTGCAATACATTTCTCTACAAAACATTTTTTATCTTTCCACAGCTGCAGCTCTTGTCAGTCCTTCACTGATTAAACCTCCCACTTTGTGCTTTTGTTGAAGAACACATTCTTGGCCTTGGTCAGCACAAAGCCAAACAGGCTCTTTTTTGTGCGTTAGACAAATATCTGCAACCTCAGCATTATCTTCATTTTATGTGGCCCCGCAAGAGCTTGCAAAGAATATATTTATATATTTATTATACGGTTACATGCCACTTTACAGAAGCAGGTTGCCCATAAACTACATGTCCCACAATGCATCTCGTTTTGTGACATGCGCACTGAAGAGACTTGCAATTATTTGCCCTGGACTTCTGCTTCAGACGTAGTTAATTACTAAGTTATTATCCTATCCGATAATAATCCAATTCAGAGGCAATAATGTAATATAATACATTATTTTATATATATATATATTATATATTTATATAGTTACAACCGGCCCTTTGAGTGCAACCTTTATGCGAATGTGGCCCGCGATGAAATTGAGTTTGACACCCCTGCTTTACATGGTGTTCAGCAACTTTCAAATACTCCTAATGAACTTCACGTCTATTTTACCAAATCTGCGACCACCCCTCTTCTCTCCCCCATCATAAGCCATTATTCGCCCACCCTACCCCTTTTTTTTTATGGCCACACTCTTGACAATCGAGCCAAGCCAAAAGAGCGCGTAAAACCATGGAAACCAAAACGTCCTGATCCCTTTCACGCCCACGCCCACCCACACACACAAACGGGAATGAAATGCAGATGGTGGTAGGGATATTTCTTAGAAAAGGGCTTTTGTGAGCACGGGTGTAGAGAGAGGGCATTAATATTCTTTTGTACGGCACTTCAAAGACACTCGGAGCTGGCCCCTTTGAGGGAAAGTTCACGGCCATTTCTTCTCGCGCCAACTCAAAAGGCCATCCAGACACACCAGGTAGTTTGAGCAACACCATCTGGCTCTAACTGCACAATTAACCAGTTGCTTGGGTGGCTCTTTTTGGGTGATTTACAAAAAACAAGGGGGTTATTTCGTCTTCATAACATAGATGCATATATGTTTAGGAGGGGTGGTTGAAAAAAAAAGGACATTTCATAAAGGAATTGAACTTTTCTGAGGTACTTGTACTTAGCCAGAAACATTGTTACAAAAGGGGAATCTTTACTGAGATGATAAATCAACTGAGAAGTAAAAACATTTCCTCATAGACTTCTATACAATTGAACATCCCTTTTTTTTTTCAACCATTACCCGCTGGACACAGTGGTAAAATGTAATGAAGTAGATAAAAGTTTTTGTTCAATTTTTAGCTACTTTTTACTCCACTACATGTATCTAAGTCACTTTACAGATTAATTTCTTCAGCTAATACAAAATGTGAATCACCAAGAAATAAAAATGTACATGTTATTATAGGTTAAAACCCAGCAGCAGTATGCAATGTCATTTAAATAAGCTCCACCTTTACCAGCTGTGATGAACACATTAATGCATCAATAATCAAAATCTACTAATGTAATATTAACGATTCTGAAATTGGCCATTACTAGTACTTTTACTTTTGGTACTTAAGTATATATTGATACCATGTACTTTTACTTTAGTACAATTTACAAATGCTGGGCTTTAACATTTAAGATAGTATTTTTACGATTTAGTATCACTACTAAATCGTAAATATATACTACACTACACTAGTATAACATCTGAGTTCTTCTTTCACTACTGATTTTAATAATGGCAGGAACTGAACATCATGTATGCTAATAAAACCCCTCAGAGCGGAAGTCAGGGTGGTGAGTGTGACAATGATTGTGGTTATCAGTGACATTTTTGGCAGGTGGCAGGATTAGTGCTGCAAAACCATGGTGACACAGATCGAGATTAAAGCGACTCTGTTGTTTAGTCTGAGGCTGTTGTGGTGAATGCGTTTCAAAAGACGCTGCGCTCAGTACAGACAGCTGTAAGGATAGGACCTGAGGTAAGGACAATGTTTGGCTTCAAGGTGGGAAACTCATTTAGCTTTGACCCGATGTTCAATAACCTGACGACCGGATCCTTAAAGCAAGAACATATTAAAACAAGCTGGCAGACACACGGGGGTAAACTCTGATTTTAAAAAGTGAAGCCAATGCGAGAGTGCCCTTAACCTGCAGTCTTTCTAATATCCAGCCTGGGGGGAAATAAGTGCAGGAAGTATATACTTAAGTGAACTAGCAATACTAAATAGTAAAAATACCCTGTTACAAGTGACAGTTCTCCATTCAAAATCTTACTTAAGTAAAAGTACAAAAGTATTGGCAATGAAATACTCGAGTACTAAAAGTAAACGTACTTCTTCAGCATAATGGACTATTTTCCAAATCACATTAATCCAGTTGTTCCATTAATGTCAGTCACAGCTGGTAAAGATGGAGTTCATTTTAATGACATTGTAAACGTCGCTGGATATTTTTATCAATAAATATATGTACATTTTTATTTATAAGTGTGTATAAGTCCGGCAGTGGCTCAGTCAGTAGGGGCTTGGACTGTGAGCCGTAGGGTCGCCGGTTCAAGTCCCCGACTAGACCAAAGTATGGAGTGTGGACTGCTACTTGGAGAGGTCCCAGTTCACCTCCTGCCCTGCCGTGGTGCTCTTGAGCAAGGCACCGGACATCCCCCCTCACTCCCATTGCTCCCCGGGCACTGTACAATAGCTGCCCACAGCTCCTCCTACTACACTCCTGGTACTAGGATGTGTTAAATGCAGAGAACACATTTCACTGTGTGTGCTGTGTGCTCTGCATGTGTGACCATTAAAGAGGGTCTCATCCCTCCGATTCTATCTATCTATATTTTGTATCAGCTAGTAATCTAAATCTGAAAAGATGTTCGATTGTATAGAAGTCTATGAAAAAATTACCCTACTTCCTTCTTTATTTATAACCTCATTAAAGATGTCCCATTTGTACTGTAGCAATATTTCTGGCTTTTGGTCTCCACCTACTCCTGTGAATACACCTGGTTCTTTATCTGCTCATAGTTGCTAGTTTTAACCAGCTGGTCGCTCACATTGTGTCTCTCCTGTCTCTACAGTGGGTCTATCGGAGCCTTTGAGTTGGAAACAGTTGTCTGCAGCAGTTGATGAATACATGAGACTTACAGTAAATGTGTTGAAAAACTAAAATAATGACCTAAAAGCGGCTTTACAGAGCTGCAGAGCTGGGTGTTAATTACCCATGATTTGGCACTATTACAAAGACTCATTTCATTGACTTAAGTTGACTCAAACTCACTAAGACTTTACTCTTATTGCTGTCAAAAAATGTGAAGTATACTGTATTAATTTTTACCCCGTAGACTTGAAATACTAAGTGGGGATAATACCAAAATCAAATGACTTCCCCATCAAAGCTCATTCTGTGAAGATTAAATAGTGTGACCATTTGTCCAATTAGTGCAAGCTTGACTGTAACCTTGGAAGTGCACCGGCTAATGCTGGTCATATGATACGGGAGAGTGTGGAATGATAAGGATCACCTGTAAAAAGAGAAGAGATGCGGGGTGAGTTGGAAAGCAAACGCCAAACCTTTAGCCGGGATGCTAATCCTTCCGGATGCGAGTCACGCTACTGTCAGCTTTGCTATGCTAAGCCTAGTCAGAAATCACACACCGGATCACATGAGCTCTCAGGCTCATATCTGAGGCTGGATCATTAGAAACATTTGTCAAGTCACATTACAGGAGTCACTCAGCAGTGTCTTTTTGCAGCTTGTTGCTAAAATACAACAAATTGAATAAAGAAATTGAAAAGATCTAAATAAATGTATTTACCAATTGAAGGTTATACTCAACACAAAATACATAAATAAAGGGAAGAATAATAGTTAAGTTTAAGTCCAGTTTAACTCTGGCTAGAGGGTTAACAGCATGGTGCATATCTTGTAAAATAACACATATAGACATAATGTAATTTAATATGTTGTTACTATATTAAAGTGTAATGTCGAAGTATTTAGTTTGACTCAGATTACCTTTATTAGTCCCAGAGGGGACATTTACATTGCAGAAAAGAGCCAAAGACAGCTTAATGTTACCTAAGAAAGAGTTACTCCTCTTCTGCCTCATCCCCTTCTCGTTAAAACATATTTTCTCCAAACTAACAAAAGCATAACAGAGCAGTTAATCCTCCTTACCTTCCCAGAAGACTGGATTCCCTTTATCATGGCGAGGCAGACCATGGTCCAGGCAGCCAGCAGGCACAGAGTCATCCTCCAGTTCAGACCTCCGCCCTCAGAGATGTTGTTGGAGATGTTCAGGGCCTCGCGGTACCAGTAGTACGTGGTGGCCGAGCTCTTTTCACACTCTGGCACCACATCTGAGGACAAGACGGTACAAGATAAGCACTGAGGCCTTCTGATAGGAGTTAAGGTTGATTTCATGGTGAATTTATCAGTGAATCTGGTCTTAAAGCGCGAGTAGGACGTTTATTGTTTTTGTCAATGGGCCAATAAACCATAATAACCTTTCATTATTTTGATATTCAAGTGGTTTAAGACTAAACTACACTTCTTTCTCTTGGCTTTGTTCTTAGAATATATTGCTGCTTGAACAACTGAACAACTGAATTTCCCCACTGGGATTAATAAAAGTCCATTTTATCTTATCTTATTTTATTTTAAACCTAGCCTGTGACAGACGACTTTAGCAAATTACACAACACAGTCTCACGGCATTTTGTGTTATAGTCACGAAATTAATCTATTGATTCGTGTTCACCAACACGATTTTCGCATTTTTTTCGTGTCACACAGAACGATTTTAGAAACAATGTATTTCTATTGGTAGTATGTTTCGTGCCTGCACCAAATAATAACAAATTAGAAGGAACATTTTTTTCAGTATTCAGTAAGATTTCAGTATTCTGAGGCTCTGAGCTCCATTTCTTTTCGTCGCAGACGGCAAAAAAACTCCGACATTATACAATTTAAAATAAAAGGGTTAGGGTTAGGCTTAGGGTAAGATATTGAGTAAGAAAATGTTTTTATGAACCACACAGCTTCTGGTATTCCAAGACCCGACCGGACAAAAAGACGTGGTGCAGGCACGAAATATACTACCAATAGAAATACATTGCTTTTGAAATCGTTCTGTGTGACACGAAAAAAATGCAACAATCGTGTTGGTGAACACGAATCAATAGATTAAATTAATTTCGAGACTATAACACGAAATGCCGTGAGACTGGGTTGAATTACAGAGATTTCAGAGAGATACAAATGTAGATCATGTGCACATTATTTCAGATGGAGAAGCCCTGATTCAACCAGGGAATATGTTTCAGTTGTAGAACATTCCAGCATTAGCAAAAACTGCAAAGCAAATTCATAAAGGGACACAAATGTTGCTAAAAGTTTCGCTTTCTGCTAACCAAGCCAAAAGGTTGCGTCCGCGGCTAGCTAAAGGCTAACGTTAGCAACATTTTCTCTCCATCTTTAAAATGTTTGCCCTTAGTTTAGCTAGCTAGAAACTCAAATCACAGTATATTATCTTAAAGGGTTTTCAGGCCTACAAGTAAGCTTAACTGTAATTCGTATGGTTGATGTTTGTAATAAATGCCTAGTACTCGTAAAGGTTACTATGCTATAATGTTTGTTTCTTTGCCCACCCTGGGGAACCACCTAAAGTTACTATGTACTGAAAGCTTACTATGGATTTTTTCGAAATGACCCCCAAACTAAACCACCTACCCCTGCTTTAACATGTGTGTTTGTGTCTTACATGTCATGGTCTTGTTCTTGACCAGCGGACACTCGTGCCACGGCAGCGGCTGCTGGAAGGACTGAGAGAAGTAGAAGAGACTCCAGCTGATGATGACGTTGTAGTAGAGAGCCACGAAGAAGCAAACCTACAGGAAACAGGGGGGAGTTAGCTTCAGATACACACAACCAGAAACAGTGGAGCAGTTTACGTCTGTGTTATTTATTTATATTATGAAAGGTTGTGGTTATAAACAAATGTGATTGATTGATGAATACAAATGCAGTTACAGCTCTTAATTGTCTATTCTTAGTCCTACAAAGCTGTATCAAGCCTTCCTTCTTCTGCTTCACTTGAACTTCTCTGCTCCACTCACCATGCAGCTGGCGAAGCCGATGCCCCCCAGACGAGGGCTGATGTAGTTCCAGACCCCGATGCTGCCCCTGCGGATCCGCTGCCCCACCGCCAGCTCCAGGAAGAAGAGCGGGATGCCGATCAGGATCAGAAGGATCAGGTACGGCACCAGGTACGCTCCTGTCAATCAGAGACAACACACAGAGTTAGATTACATTAGATCAGCGGTTCCCAACCTGAAGGCATTGCAAGTGGGCCGCCAAATAATTAGCAAAACATTATTATTTGTGTGGAAACATTTTCATTATTACGATTTATTTTTTATTTGAACCTCTTTTGCTTTCTCTTTCTCGATCCTCCTTAGCGACGGTCATTACAGTCTTTGACAGCGGTCTCTACTACTGGATTAACAACGTGTCACATGTTCTGAATTGACCAATCAGAACTTTATTTAACCTCCGTATTGTTTATGGTTGAATGTGGGCCCCGAGTTGAAAAAGGTTGGGAACCGCTGCCTTAGATTTACCTTATTGATCCCACATTGGGACATTGTCCTGTCACAGCAGCATGTCAACAAGGCATTGCACATCAATTAAACATTGAGTAAAAAAAAAACTGTAAATAAATATATATCAACAGTAGAAAAAAGAAAGGAAACTATTGAGTATTTAAATGAAGCACATGCAAAGCTGGGAAACAGTTTCATCAGATAACCGTGAATAGAAACCATTTCACCATTTCCTGAAACACACACACACACACACACACACACACACACACACACACACACACACACACACAGAGACACTTGTCAGATCTGTCTCTGTTTTAATCTAATTACAGGTAGACACAGCGGGGCGACCAGAGCTGTTTAAAACAGACACACACACACACACACACACACACACACACACACACACACACACACACACACTCTTGATCTGCCACATGCTATATTGAAACGACAGCCTCCTATAATTTAATTTTATGTGCCCCTGATAGTGACACACAGCAGCCTCTTTAACAGTATATTTCTCATTATCTTGGACTGTTACCGACACATAAAACTACCCACATCTGTTGAGCTGCGTGTGTGTGTCTCTCCACCTAATACATGCCCCTTGGTGTGTGGTGCGATCAAATAATTCTGCCAACCAGGAAATATACTGTAGTCTCAAATTAACTAAATGATAGTGGGATTACTGCGAGGCGCATTGCAAAGAAAGCATTCCTCTCTAGAATTAAGGTTTCAGGGCGAATGACTAACATTAAGACAGGCTGTAATAGTGCGGTGCTTTAAAATACAGAGGGGCACATCTCTTGTGACAGAGACACTGCCAGGCACATGATGGCTGGAAGAAAACATAAGAACCAAAAAGTCTTTGTTGTGAAGAAAATGGCCGGTGGTTAGTGTTCAGAGGCACCAGATTTTAAGATAATGGGTCTTTGATTTTCCTCTTACGTAAAGGGTAATGTAGGTATGCATGATGCTGAGATTTTTTTTTGTTCCTTCTCACGTGGAGTTCCTGTGTGTGCGGTGCAGCTTTCATGCCCTAAACCATGGAAATCTGATAGAAAACTGTTGCATCATCTCAAAGCTACATGTCTGCTGAGAGAAAACCAGACGAACTTCTGGAAGTGCTCCAACACAACAACAAAAACACCTAGCCTGAATAGACCACAACATCAAATGTGGCTTTAATGTGACCTTATGTTAAAGAGGTACTATTATGGGTTTTCCCTTTCCTGTTATTTTGCATTTAAATGGTGTGAAAAGGCTCAAATCTCCTGCTGATTTATGTTTTGGTTAGCCAAGTAATTGATCAATCAACTAATAGTTAACGTGCTTCAAAAAGCTTTATTTATATTTAATTGAAGGAACAAAAAATGCCAAGTGCTACAAGATTGCATCGCTAGTCAGATTTAGGATTGTCGCTTGAGCAATTCTTCATAGCTGTGTTACTTTACATGCTTTGTTCATTATTTGAAATTTAAAATATTTTGAATACATTAAAATACAGTTGAATTATGTTATAAACTAGTTAGTTTTGTTAATATTTTTGCTTGATTGTTAGAAACATTTCAAAACGTCAAAACCAGCCGATCTTTGCTAAAAAAACACACTTTTTGAAGTTTGAAAAATCCCCTTTGGTGACTCTCCCCCGGGGCACGGGCTGAACCAAAACACCAAATGTTGAGACTGTCTGCTCGACGTACTTAATGTTTGCTGTGAGTCACTGATGACAGCGTCAACGCTTCCTTGTCTTTTAAGATTAGTTTCATCCCTGTTTCAACAGCGTTTATTGTTTCATCGGCCGGACGTTCATTCACATCCTTCCCTGCGTCCTGCTCCCCCACATTGGGTTTGAATGGGAGTGGTAACAGACAGGGAAGCAAATGTGTGTCTATTGTTTTAAGCGTGTGTGTCTAAGTAGTTTCTAATATAAAAAATCTAATTCTGGTTCCACAAGTACACAGTTCATTCTGGGAAGAGGCTTCAAACATCAGGCAGCATAACAAAAAAACCTCCATTGTCTTTAAACCGAGGACCGTCCCCTTCAAACACTTTGATGACTTTGAGAAAGCAAACAGCCTGATAAAAGTGCACTTCATCTGTTCTTAAAATAGTTTCCCTTTTCTCTTCCCTCAGAGATCAATTACAGTAAATATCTAGTTCATCCTGTCTTGACATTCTTTGTACATTTTATAGCTACAATGGGCGTGGGCGGATTTACAAACCTGTAGTATGAACAACGAGTTACGATTCACAAGATGAACCGTTAAATACTGCTCTGGACAGTGTCTGGTCGAAAAAACAATAAGTAATGAGCTTAAAATACATTTAAATAAAACTATTCCTGCGCGAAAATGATCAGTTGTTATGTTATTATTTTATAAAGTGTATTCAAATCATTTGGAATATGTCACTTTTTACTACATTCTGACATTTGATAGACTTGAAAATAATAAAGTAAATATAATTGGTAGATGAATTGATAATGTTTTTTTTTATTTCAGCACTGTACTTGCCACACAGTTATTAAATAAAATATATTGTACAGAAAGCTAATAGAGACACTTGTCAGATCTGTCTCTGTTTGAATCTAATTACAGTTAGACACAGCGGGGCGACCAGAGCTGTTTAAAACAGACCTGAAACATGAAAGGATCACACACACACACACACACACACACACACACCACACCCACACACACACACACACACACACACACCCACACACACACACACACACACACACACACACACACACTCTAGATGTGTTCCCCCCCTTACCGTATGTGCCCAATCCCCCCATGTGAATCACACCTGGCACACACAAACACACACACACAGAACAATTTGACACATGTCCCGCTCTTATGTGCCCATCCCCCCATGTGAATCACACCTGGCACACGCAATACATTTTCAGTGTCTATTCTTTGTATATTTACTGCAGTTTTCATGTATACCAGTAGTCTGATACAATAAGTACAGTTTGAAAGGGTGTTAAATGAAACTTGGTGATGATTAATGTTTTTTGTGTTAATGTAATAGCAGTTAAAACAGGACCGGTCAAATTTGACCACGAACACCAAAGCAAGGGGGGGGGGAAACAAAGACAATAGGAGGGTTAAGTTATTTTTGCCATCGTTTTGCAGGCCTAGATGTACTGTTCAATAAGTCATCACTAATATTATTGGTGTCTTTGTAACAGTAAATATGCAGTGGTGTTTAGTGTTAAATATTTATTGTAAATTATTTAGTATAATCACACAAATTCTGTGTTTTGTATTTAATAATTCTGTGTTTTGAACGTTCAATACCTGACTAGGTCTAGAATCAGTGGGCGGAACCTCCAGAATTTAGTCACTGTACACAGAAGATTATTTTTGTGGGGACTTCCCCCCCTTCATATTGTGTCCCTCACGTTTTCTCTTGCCCCTTTTGTGAACGTGAGAGGAGTCAGTGTGAGGGATAACTAATTTAATACTAATTTGTTGTATATTGTCAGTGAATAAACGGAGATCGCCTCGACTGTATGCTGGCTCGGGTCTCATCAATCAACAACATAAACACAACGCATGCAGACACTGCGAATCGACACCGGTTACATGTTTACTTTCTGTTGCTTGATTTACAACATCTACCATGCTCTTAATGCAGGTGACTCACCCCCTCCGTTCTTCTGGCACAGGTAGGGGAACCTCCAGACGTTGCCCAGGCCTACGGAGAAGCCCACCTGGGCCAGGATGTACTGCAGCTTGCTGTTCCAGGCCGGGCGCTCCTCCTCCTCCTCTCCGTCCGACCCCCCTTCCTCCACGTCGCACTCCTTCCCTTCCCCCTCATGGTTGTTGATAATCAGCGAGGTCTTCTTGAAGGTATCGTCACGGCCGTCCTCGTTGGAAAGCAGGTCTTTGACGGACTCTGTGACATCGTCGTCAAGCGCTCTCTTGACGGCCTTGCTGTTTTTGGGCATTTGATAAAGCAAACAAGGGGCGAGGGGTGGAACGTCTTTTGAGCTTCAGGCTGGGCAGGCGCTGGGGAAGAAGTCACTTTTTGAACTTTTTGACTGTGCAAAAGTTGTTTGTTTGTTTTTGACAGTTTGTGGAAGTTGAGTGATGAGAAGATGGTTTATTTCGTCATTATCACCAGATGTCTGCGAGGAGAGGAGGAGAAATCGCAGTTAGTAAACAGCCCATAGTTGAATCAGTGCTTTGTCACTGAGAAAACACATTTGATGATTCGCTGCTAAGAGTGTCAGCATTTTAGTTTGAGTTTAGTGTATTTACTTTAAGCATCTGTCTGACTGGTTTTACCCTGAACTACCTTTGTATAACCAAAACCTGCTAAAACACAAAAATAGACTTCATGTAAACCTTGTTTTAAAGGTCCCATGTCATGCTTTCCCGGTTATTACCCGTCCCCTTGTGTGTTATGAAGGTTTTTCTGCTTGTAAACGGTCTGCAGAGTCAAAAACCCTCAAAGTACACCCTGTAGCGAGTAAAACTGTAACACAGTCTATGCTGCCCCAAAACGCCTCGTTGGAGATTTCTCATTTACTTCCTGGGTACTGTGACGTGTGAATACCCAGAGGCCACACCCTCTGCCAGCATTTCACGAAACAAAGCTTCCCAAACCTTTCAGCGATTCATGCCGGATATGCACAGCGTAGGGCACTGAAGAACGATGCTGTTCCTACTTTGTTTGGACCAGCGGGAGATTCGGGTACACAACCTGTAAGTATTCATGTTGTTTGTGTATTTATGATGTTTAAAACAAACAAGGTATCTACCACGACTGTTTAAATGGGTAAACGTTTTTCGGGCTACTAAGTTGGGATCGCAGAGAAATGCTCTCCGCAGACCCATGCTCACAGCGTTATAAACCTTTTTCTTGCTCAATATCAAGCCACACTTATTGTTTTTACTTCGGCTGTGAGTGTTTGTGTGTGCTCAGGATGAGTTTCGCTTGTTCTCGCTGTATCGCTGACACTGAAGCCTGTCCGCTCCTCGCAGCAGATCGCAGCAGCGAGCCTCTCAACTCCCGACCAATCAGAGCACACTGGGCTCACAGGGAGGGTGGGGCAGGAGCTCCAACAAGCCGTTTAGGACAGAGAGTGAAGACACATACTATACAGAGATGCTGTATGAGAAACCAATGTGAGTTTGGAGAATTGCACAGTATAAATCTATTTTATTATACCTCAACAATGGAATTATGATCAGTAGAAATGGCCATGACATGGGACCTTTAAGATAAAAAATGTCAAATTAAAACACACTACTTATATTAAATAAACCAGATAAATTAAAAATACATTAATTTAACTAAACAACCCACACAGTAGAGTGTTTCAGTCCCATTTTAATCATACTTTTGTGTATTTTTATAGAAAATCTTTCGTCATTTTATACTCTGTAGGCCTATTTATCCCACACTATCTTATCATCATGGGGGAAAAATTCAATGCAGAAAATGATTGCTTTATCCGGAGGGGAGCAGAGTTATTTCTCACATGGAGATCACATGGCTGGCTGGGGCAGCAAAATCAATGAATGGGTAACATTTTTTATCACAGGCCATTGTTCTACAACACAAAACAAACGCGGCAGGGAACACTGGACGGGACGGTGACAGGTCGGTACGGCACGATCACGTTTCCAACCACCTGAATAATTGAAGGGAGGGGGCGATTTGCATACGGACCCAAACACTGTTTTTCCTCATGTTTATGGCATGGGGAAAGCCCTTCAAATATGAAAGGGTATCACGTTTCAAAACACAAATGGGAATGTGAGCAGACATGTGAGGAGAGGGTTGCTTAACAAAAAAAAGGGTGGAGGAAACATGGAGCTTGGGTTATCATCATGTATCCGATTTAACAGCACACCGCTATAATTTTCACAATAAATAGCTTGGGAAACATTAAAGGGTGCACCTAAATGCAGGTTAAGGTGCGCCTTTTTAAATGTTAGCATCATAAGGCGTAGTGTTTTTCAATATAGGCTAACGCATTTTATTTTTGCGTAAAAATGCATCACCGAGGCGAAATATCCCAGAATTATTGCAAATCATCTTGCATCGATACAACATGCAACCCCCCCCCCCCCACACTCTTTCCACAGGCATAGGATTAATTGATTAATAGATTTCCTTTAACGCTTCCAGATTAGCTTGGTTTGAATGAGGCTATAAGGCCATTTCACAAGCCAGTGAACGCCACACAGCAGCGTAAAGGAGCGCAGATGCTGAGTAACCTTTATTATAGGAGGATGTGGTAGAATACACCAACGCACATTTATATATGTCAAGATAAGGATGTTGTTGGGTTCCTCTAAGGATGATGAATTAACGCACAACAGGCTTCTTTTTTTTGCCCTGTGTGCACATGACTCGGGATGATTTGTCAATAAAAGGGCCTACAGTAGCCTATGGGATGCACACAATGAGAAAAATGCGGATGGAGAAAGGAAGTAGTGAATCATAATAATAGAAAAACACCAAAAAAGTCACACTGGTGCCATGCGGCTCGTTGTTCCACCCTTGCACAATTTGTCCATTAAGGGTTTTTTGAATAAATTAATTTCCTCCAACCCGCCCAGTCCTCATGACACCCTTATGAAGTGTTTCATCATTCAGTAGCGCCACATCCTGCGCACTGGCACCCTAGCCAGCCTCCCACACACACACACATACACACACACACACACACACACACACACACACACACACACACACACACACACACACACACACACACACACACACACACACACACACACACACCACACACACACACACACACACACACACACACACCACACATACACACACATCATGCCATGCCTTTATCATAATCAAGCCCAATTAAGGATGCTGCAGTTTTTTACTCACCAGTGTAGAATATCAGTCGTCCTTTTCTGAATTGATGAGTCTCAAGGAATGAAATTGTGAGAGCACATGCACGGAGGAGGCATTATCACTTACTTCTGTGTAAACCAGTCAGGCCGGTGTGCTACCCCTGTCTCCGGAGCAGCCGCTTCTGTAGCTCTCAGACAGACGCATGGCATCTGCATGGAGGGGTGTCCGAATTTAAAAACACCTATTAAAAATGATTTCCAATCTTCATACACAAATATATCAACGTATATGCTTTATAATCGGTGGTTATGTTGTTGTTTATTATGCTTTATAGAATATCTTATATATTATTATAGAATTAGGGTTTTTCTTTTCTCGCACACCCCTGTTGTTCACTTGGTGCGGTCCACTACTACTCGGAAAGGGGCTGGCCCATGGATGAATGCAATGTGCCTCTGTTTATAAACGCTAATTTCCGTCGATGGATATTTATACTCTTGGACACAATACTAATGTATTTGTGTATGGAATTTTTGTATAGGTTTACGTAATGTATTTAGGATTTAAACCCGTAAAACAAGAGGGTTTATTTGGTCAAGGTCGAAGTGGTACGCGTCATGCACATGCACCCGCACACCCCGTGAGGCTATTGGGGAAATCACCATATAGCCCAGACAAGAGAGAAGTCTTTTTTTCTATAACAGAGAAATACAATTATTTTTACACATAGGACTTTATTTCTAATATATAGGGATACTTTTCTTTACTAGTGAGTTTATTTTTATTAATACTAATATCATAATTTATTCAAGAATCGTATTGTGCGATAAAATGCCACGATCATACAGTTTAAACGTTTTGTCGTCTGGAAAATACAACATACACATAATAATAACACATGGTGCTACTAAATAACATAAATAAAACAAGAAGAATTGTCACCACTTAACTAAATTGTTGAATAGGCCTCATATTTATTTATGAACAGATATAACAAATAACAACAGAAGGAAACACTAGCCTAGCAGGTATTTGCCCCCAAAATAGGGGTCATTTTATTACGTTTGGTCACAGACTAAGCTTTCCAATTGTATATATGTATATTAGTAGATGAAAAAGACAGTTAAAGAATGGCCAATGTGTTTTTCTTTGCATCACTTTTTGAAACTGCATTGTGTTTCTCCTAATGGCTCCAGCGTGTTTGCAGCTGTCGGCCACCGTAGTAAAGTAAGTAACAAGAAACAAAAATAAAACCAAATCTCCCCAACTTCAAAAAATGCATCCACTTTAAGGGATACAGGGGGGATTTTCTAAAGTATGTTTGTGCCATATTTACATAACACAAAAGGCACTCGATGGACACTGTGTACGATGAATCACACTTAAGGTGGCATTACCAGGTAAAAGTTGCCTAATTGTGATTTCTGGAAAACCGTACTTGTTATTTTGGCAAAATTAAGAGATAGATTTCTCGAAAGTGTAACGAACAAACTGAACCGCCCTTTGTCTTTGTCCTGAGTTGCCCCATAGTCTGGTGTGAGATCCACCCACAGTGTGCAGGTGCACTGAGGACATCATCACAGAAATCTCTCAGGAGTTGTCAGGCGCTTGTTGGCAGGCCAAAATGTGTGTGTGGGAGTGTGTATCTGATGCTCACACAAATCCTCTTACTTCCAGTTCAGAGCCTTTATCACAACCCTCCTGAAGGATGAAGAGTATTTCAGACATTGTGTCGAATATCTCTGCTCTCCTGTCATGAACGCAGCCCATCGTCCTTTCTTTGTAAATGTACCTTGCTGCACTTTTCCCTCTCTGCAGGAGCTCAGCCTAAGTAACGGTCGTATTGATTGATGCTAATAGCCTCCATCTCATTAGCAGCACAGAAACCATGAGAGCAGTGAAATAAAAACGATTTTCATTCTCTCAGTGCATGCATATCTTGTTTGGCTGATGACACTGTAGTTTACTTACAAATTATTAATGTCACCACCCTTTAAAAATCCAAGAGAGGTTTTTTATTATTGAATAATCACCATCTGTTCTTATAGTGAGATTATTGTTGACCACTAGATCATCTGTTAAATATTGTTCTTCTTTTCCTCTTTGGCCTCGTTCAAAGTGTATTTTTGAGCATTTGCAGGGGGCCGCTTCACTGATTGTATAGAAGTCTATGAGAACATTTAAAAATACATATTTTATTGAAAGCAACAACCAAGTTTCGGAGAAA
The DNA here is from genome assembly GCA_031216635.1 of Dissostichus eleginoides. Classification (NCBI taxonomy): domain Eukaryota; kingdom Metazoa; phylum Chordata; class Actinopteri; order Perciformes; family Nototheniidae; genus Dissostichus; species Dissostichus eleginoides. Next base: position 8,614,113 of record CM062273.1, on the reverse strand, counting down.
TGGGAAATGAAAGAGAAAGTTGTTTTGGGGCTAAGTATCTGTACTGCTGGTTTACCATCCAACATCCCACCTTCTCTGTCTAACAAGTCACACTGACACTAGAAGCAGTGGATTTACTGTATGGCATCATGTATTCTGGTGATTGTTAATGATTCAGGTTTGTTCTGGTCAGCGATTTTGTCATGTCATAAAGAAGCAGCTGAGAAGAGCATGTGGCTTCGGCAAAAAAAATAGTAGTTGCTCAAAGTGATTAAAAACATTATGAATATCTCTACAGGAGAGTGGCTTCAGGGTCAGAAAAAGTTGACATCTTGATTATGGAACAAAAGCCAGATGACAACTATTTTAATCATACCTCGGTTGCAGTCATTCAGTAACTCTTATTATTCACCAGGAACTCATGATGATGATGATGATGATGATGATGATGATGATTATAAAACCTTTAATGTTTTGATGATCTTAATCCAATCATTAATTTCTGAAACTAAACTCTCTCAGTCTAATCTGCAAGCAGTACACTTTGAGAGGTTGAGAGGAAATTATTTAAAGCTTCCAAATTAGGGGACATTTGAGGATACAGAAACTTCTTGTTGAGCTAATTTGAGAAAGCCACCTTTATTTATGTAGCCCAATATCGGACGCCACAAATGTACCTGAGGGGGCCTTTACAATCTCTACTGCATATAGCATCTTTCTGTCGGTTTTAAACCTTGGCTTCGGATAAGAAAGAACTCCAAAAACAAATCCCTTGATAAGATCCATTATCATACATCGACAATCATGTATTACATAAGGAATGTTCCTGGTACTGAGTATGATGATGGCTTGTGTTTGAATACTGTGTGTATCTTTATAGATGACAGTATGTAGGAATCAGCTTGTTTTTCAGGAATCCATGATGTCACTGTCTGGCTGGATAATAGTATGATGAAAAGATGACTCTGCTCACGAGACAGACTGTGTGGTGGGAATGAATGTCACTTTGCCTAAAGGACTATAAGGAGGATGATAAAAACCTCCCATCCCTTGAGGTCATCTGGGGTCAACTGAACTCAATAAAAGGGATCAGACTCAATGTTCACGTAGCAGCAGTGAACCACCCAACTGAGAGTAAACATATCTATCCATCTATGAAGCATATTACTGATTAAACATGAAATGCAGTGAATATAAATGAATACAAATCTTTATTATACAAAAACAAGTCTTGAATATTTACTTTATTGACAGATTTACAACCCTGTTATTATATTATATTAAATAACAAAATTACATTGCAACCAAATCTGGCATAAACTAAAGGATGGATCGATTTTGGTCATTAATTGTCAATGGCTGTTTCGAAGGTTGGCTGAAGTTTCATTCACTTATTAATATGACTCATTAAAGGTGGGGTAGGTAATTCACTTCAGAAACACTTTTTGTTATATTCCATGGAATGCTCTTAACATCCCGATAGCAATGAATACATTAAATGCTTTGACAATAAATACATAAAAAAATGTCATCAGTGGAAGCCGTGGCGCTGTAAAAAGCACGACCAATCATCTGAGCCGGACCGGCTAAAATAACTGGATGGCCTACCTGCCTGTCAGCCTTCCATCTCGTGCACAAACTTATCTCGTGCCCTCATTGGTCATGTGCGCGTTCGTGTGTGTTGGAGGAGGGGCTCTGTAAAGAAGTCTGAAGGAGGGGCAGATTTTTTTGGGCTGCATACTTTCAAATTCTAGCGCACTCGAGCTGGTTTCTCCATTCTTACCTACCCTACCTTTAACTCATGAATTATGTAGTAATCATAAAACTCTAATACCTGACTTGCACTGTCTCTTTTCTTAAAACAATAATCAAACAATGGATTCATTTACACAGACTGTTAGGTACCTGGTGTCTGCGTTCTTTGCTGTTGTTTTGATTTTGGACTGTAAACACAGAGCCGGTCACAGATGGCGGCTCACCTGTTGAATTCTTCATGACCGGACTCTGACTTTGGTAACATGAAGCCTTTCAGCCATCACGAGGTGCCACTGCCAGACCTCGGATGGAAAGTTAAGGCGTATTGGTTTTCACCGCGTCACAGAGACACAAACTGTCAGCCAATGTGAATCACCCAGAGCTGCCATGAATGGACAAATCAATTATTTGAAGCTGCACCTGATTCTTAGAAGTCAACCTCTTCAGACAAAAAATGCAGAGGAAAAATCTGTCAAGCAAATGTTGTCCTTGTAGATTAAATGATTATCGTACTAAGATGGATATTGAGAAAGTGAATAGGATGCCAGTTTACGAGGTACATAACTCAATACAGTTTGTCCTGTCCAGTTCTTTTGCAAAAATGTAAGACATTGTTGGAATTTCTGGGAGTTAAATATAATCTGGATTTAAATCGATAACAATTGTGTGAAAAATTCTGAATTGGGGACAAGAACATGATCCATTTATACATACCATTTTCAATTCATTACACCAGTGTGTCTGTTCTAAATGAATGCAACTGCTGTGCCTAATTTCTTTCTTTTATTTCTTTTTTTATTTTCATAGACGATTCCTTTAACATCATGGTTTATATTTGTGCTTTTTGAGCATAATTTGGCCTCTTTAACTCCTATACTATAACAAAGATTTTAAAGTTTTTGTAAAATATGTTTAAGAAAGGTGATAATTGAACTTTATTGTCACTTTGGAGGTTTTTCTCAAAGGTAACTCACCAAACTATACAGCTTTTTCCATAAAAAATCAATTGAGGGGTATTTTATCCTATTTGACGCCATTATAAGGTGAAGCGTTGCATGCAAAAGTTGAACTCCCCGGAAAGGCGAACCCTAAAACCTCTTGAGTTTTTGCATTACAGACACATCAAGAATTCACATCCTGCAACTGTTATCCAATCCTATGATGTAAGTATATTTAGATTAACTATTTATAACATCATACACTCTTTAACTTACAGACCTTGAAGGTACGCTATTGTCTTGAAAAGCTCCGTTTTCACCCAGGGGGAAAGGACGTGTATTTCATGTGCTGTCTGGGAGCTGCTTTGAAAAACAGACAGCCTGTGTGATATGATAGGCAATGTGCAGCTACAACCTGCTCTGATAAAACAAAAGAAAACAGGCACCAGTGACGCTCTCCCTGACAGCCTTGATGCAGTTTTGTGTTCTTTTCTTGTGAAGGCGAGAGCCAAAATGATGCTGCGAGGCCATGAGAAGTGCTGATTGCTAGAGAAATAAAAATTGAAACAGTAAATGTGATAAATGTTATCTCCTCCCGCCATGTTGTGTCTCTTCTGAGTCAAAGTGTTCTGCTTTTTAACTGTGTGTGGTTACTCAAGGATTTCTCTTACACCCTAGGGAGTTTTGTGGCCTTTCTATCCAATATTTTTTTTGTTGAACAACTGATTACGAAGCTCATGTACGGGTCATCGTGGGTTCGGGTGCTCTCATCTTTTGTTACAGCACTTCTGCTCCTAAGACTTGTGAGTCCCTTTGCTTTTATTTTATTCTTTGAGCTATCATTATCATATTATCACAAGTCCAAGGACCAACGATATCGAAACTGCCCGTCATTTCAGCACTGAGGCGAGCAAAGTGATAATGTTTTATCTCAAGTTTTTGTCAGGAAAGTTTAACTTCCTGCATGTTGCTTTTTTATTTATTTAATTATCCTTTGTGTTTGATGCTGTTCTTGTATTTAAACCCAAACAACAAAGGATAACTTCAACAGTGTTAAACAATAGCAAAAGTAGATTTGATAGGTTGAACCACAATATTTTATAAACCAATTGTGCTGGGTCTTAAATATAGCCTAGCTAAAAAAGTCCCATTCCCAGACCAGGAAACATGCAACGTTATTAAAGTGGTGGTAGATATACATTTCATTTTTCAGTAGGATTATTGTTTGAATGGTACAGAGCCAGTTTCTCCATAATGCTTCACCACAACAAAGGAAAACATAGGGAAAGGTTTTCACGATAATTACTGTAGAAATATCAGGGAAAGAATCCTAATGAGTTCCTTAAATTGGTAATGCCATCGTAATACTGAATCTAGTATGTAATGACCCACATGATAACTCTGTTGGTAGATCAGGAAGTACAATTGTATGGGAGTTTAGTTTAGTCACTTCCATTATTGCGAAAAAACCATGGTACCTCTACACACTCAGGTACCTAGAGGTGGTGGTACAGACAATATTGATCTCAAGGTATTTCACATAATTATTTGTAATACTATACAGATTTAAGGAACATTGAATGAAAAATTGTATTTTTTCCTGGAAATGTCTGATCTCATGCAGATTTGGGTAATGACATTTGGTCATAATCAATAATTAGAATCCGTAAACTTTATTTATACCGGGGGACATTGGGTGTTTCTCAATGTCAAGTACGCTTGCTTGGTAGCACATGTCTTCCGAGTCACTTGCTTCATAAGCGAGGCAAGAATACTTCCTGGCATTCGGAAAACGAAGAGTGGAACAGGCGAGCAAGTGTGCAGGTGTGCGTCATATGAGAGGCCCCGCCTTACATTTTCCGCCACAGATTTGGGGAAATTGGTCCGTGCGCAAAGCATTGTGGGGATTTTAAGACCGCGGAGTCTACACATGTGCAGCCTCGAAATTTCTCGCTACAAAGTACGCCGGGCTCGGTAGAATTCCAAGTATGCTGGACATTGGAACAGTCCTTCGGCGGGACTCGATGACGTAGTATGCTTGAAATAGTGGCTCTGGAGCAGCTTTACTCGACATTGAGAAACACCCATCGTGTTTGATGACAGTTGCTCCATTTTAAAATGAGATCAAATAAAACCTACTCATTTGGATATAACAATTGTGAGCCACAATATCTCAATACTAAATTTGGGCCATCATGAATACACAAAAGAACAACAAACTTTAATATTGAATTGTTGCCCTGCCATCGACCACTGGCACACATTGTAAGCGGTAGGGTCTCCAAGTCCTCCAGGACATTCCCCACCCACACAGGCCTCACTCTCAACAACATAATGGCAGTAATGTGGCTCCGGCTCACCTCTGGCACTCGCTGGCTGGATGTGGAGATGCTTTTCAAAGAGAGGATTAACTGCAGTAAAGCCTCCTCTCTTACTAGGAGCTGTCCTGTGACACAAGGCCACGAACAAGTCATGGGACCGGGAGTAAAGAGCAGCACTAACAGCATACCCAAGTGATCTCTTTATGTCACATTTTATCCCTCTTAGGGACCACGTGGGTGGGTGTTTCCGTTCAAAGCTGTACTCAGAAAATCACAATGACTTATTGGTTTATAATATTGAAATCACATCCATTAAGTACTTGAGAAAGGTGCAAAACATCACTCCAATTAATGTTTTAGCCGTACTTTAATTCATGTTCAAAAACCTTCAAAAACACTGTATAAGAAAACTAGAAGCTAGGTTCAAGGATTTCATTGTACCACGAAGGTGCCATTTTGCTACGAAAATGAAGACAATTTTGTTTTTGGAGAGTTTGGAAGACAATTTTCACACCAACGAGGAAAGTAGCTACTGGGTAGTCTGGTTGAACATCAGAAAAAACGTATAGATCTCTTGCCAGACATCAGCAAGGTAAAAATGTTATGTTGGGGTGGGAATTGTCCTTTAAAGGGGCCCTTTTATGCTTTTTGGGGTTTTCCCTTTCCTGCAGTGTGTTCTATAGTTTTTAGTGCATGCAAATGGTCTGCAAAGGCTAAAATCTCTCTGTTCCATCCAGAGGGAGTTTCTTTCCCATATACAAGTGTTACGCAGCGTCCACACGGCGGCGTGCGTTGAAGCTTGCCGGTGGGCGTGTCTGAAACTCGACCAACAACCAATCACATGAATCTCCCGCCCCGGACACACACGCACGCGGTTTGATTGGCTAGAGCTTGTACTGGCATATGATTTGATTGGCTGACGCTTCCGTCGAAGCTTCAAAAGTTGAACATTGCTCAACTTTCGAAGCGAGCAATGCGAGCAAAGCGAAGCAACGCGACCACAATGCAGTTCGGCAAAGCGTGACGTCACCCCATTCAAAGTGATTCGGCAGAAGCGTTGAAGCTTCAACGCACGCCGCCGTGTGGACGGGCCGTTACACTCGTGTTTCTATTGGCTAGCGCTCCAACACATTGTACGTGATTGGCTAAGGGGCGGGACGTCTCTAAGTGGCTGACCAATCACAACAGAGCCGGCCAGCTAACCAATCAGAGCAGACTGGGCTCTGGTTTCAGAGAAAAATAAAGCACTTTTTGAACATTAAAGCAAAAATGTGCAGAAAGGGCCCCTTTAATATCCTTTGAGCCCCTAGCAGGCACCTCTACTCCCCATTAAGCTTTAAACAAGGCAGTTAGTTCTAAATAAACTGTCAACAAACACCTAGCATTGCTGATGTCATTTTAGTTTAATTGAATAAGTGGAAAAGCCAGACTCTCACTCTTAGGACTGGTGTATTTATTCATGACGTCTTTGTCTACGACGTGAAAATACTAAGTACACACTCTGAACTCTTATGAATGGCTGCACTGTTCGAGAGTCAATAGTTGTTCTGCCTTTACAAAAATGAATATACAAAATACCATATAGTGATCAGAGCTTCATCTTAAGGGGGAAAAAAGAAAAAAAGAAGTAATTTAATGTCATTTCTCTCTGTTCTGCATGTTTTATAATAGTTGCATTCAATATTTTAAGAAAGCGATCAGTGACTGTCCTCCACAGTGTGTCTCTGTTGACAGAGAGCCATTCTGCCTCTACACAGTGGATGTATTTACAAAAAATGTTGGCCTTGCACAAAATACTGAGCTTAGCTTCATATATATTCCACAAACATATACTGTCTTCTGTCCTTTAGAGAAGTAAACAAAAGAGCTCACACTTAATTTCGCCCCTGGTTGTTAATGTTACCATTGACAGCCCTGTAGGGAAATGCTTTTCACAGCATATGACTGTTAGATGACTGCAAAGAAGACGGTTGCAAATGTGGGGATAAGACCTTATATTATACTATTTTTTTAACGTTAGTTTTGGTTACATATTCTTCTTTCTGTGTCTCTGTATGCACCACTTATACCAAAGCAAATTCCTCGTACGTGTTAACCTACTTAAACAGATTCTGATTCTGGAAACATTGGAATACCACACACAGTTTAGAAAAAAAATAACTGGGAAAAAGTGTCGAAATGATTAATGAAATCTACTCGTCCTGTTACTGCAAGTCATTGAACTTCCCCAAGCTTGTAAGAAAGAATTGTGGTAGCAGTTATCCCACGGTCATTTGAAGCAGAGATGAACTTAGGTCACAATGGCAGCGTAATGATAACTCTGAAATCCAAATCTGTGTCCAATTAATTGATTCACTGCTGTTGTGGTTGCACTGAGGGAGAGATAATCTCATTGTTGAGGATGAACTGGTTTGAACTTTTCCAATCTAAAACAATGTTGTGCAGTCATAGCTTGGGAAAGGAGCATAGAACTTACGTCAGATATTGGTTGTACAATTTCAAGAATGCAGCGTATGAGCGATTAGGCTTACAATGGCATTCGTGCAGGATTAGCTTGCTTTAATATTCCCCGCCCTCACGTGCCCCTAACATGTTTTAACAACCATCAGCTCTACATACAAGTCGCCTCACTCTAAGAGGCCTATAATCTGGCTCAGTGCATTGAGAAGAATCATCCATTTCCCAGCACTAGAGGCTAGAAATGTCCCTTTAAGGTCAAGCGGGGAAAATATTTTACTTCTGTATGTGAGTCCATCTTCAGGTCCCTGTAATTTATTCAAACCATGATGACTAAATATCAAAGCAGTGGCGGACTGGCCATCGGGACGTTCGGGATGAATCCCGATGGGCCGGTACTGATGTGGGCCGGTCGGATAAGTCACTAGCAACCCCCCCCCCGTTGATAAATTACTAGCGGTACCGAAGTGGGCCGGTCGAGAGTCCCGGGCTGATTTTTAGTCCCAGTCCGCCCCTGTATCAAAGTCAAAGTCAACTTTATTGTCAATCTTTCAGTTTGTGTGTACAGACAGAGAGATCGAAATACCGTTTCCCACAATCCCGAATACAAAAATACAAATATGTATAAAATATGTATATCCTATAGTATATATACACAATCAACAGACACATTTATACATGTGCACACATTAAGATAAAAAAACACAACAATCAATATATACAAAATAACAGTCACTTCAATATCTTTGGGAAATATGGTGAGATGATTCAAATGGTTTGACTCAACACCATCATATCAGTATTGTTCATCTGTGACTTGCAACTCGTTAATTTCAAATTGAAAAGTAGGCAAAAGTAAAGTTTTTTTTGGGTCAGTGATGATTTTTCCTTCCAATCCCTTCTTTCGTCAGTTGGAAATGATAGGCTTGATAACCCGAATGGCTGCCAAGATAATGGCTACAGACCAGTAACAGAAAACCCTTGTCAGTGTAAACACACGGCTGCTATCCAAACCACTGCTGCGTTTGGGCCGGAGCCGCCATTGACCGGCATAATCTGCTGAATAAATCTGCAGCTTGGCCCTGTCTGGCTGCTGTCTGGGTTCTGTGCACTTGGACAAAAGCGCCGGACACCTTGCCCACTGACAAAAGGCCCGGCCCTAATCGGAGTGGACACGGCCTGCTGATGGAGCCTTTTTGAGCAATTGAACTTGGTCAATGAATCCTCGGGGACCTAATGAAACATAAGGGACAGGCAGTTTGAGCACCAAAGTGTCCTGTTTCTGTCCATCAGCCTCAGAACTAAAGTTTTTCTTTGAACCACAATTACTTTTACGAATGCACACATGTAAATTAAATTACTGCTTTATTTTATTATATTTGTATATTTTCTTATTTTTTGTAATGTTATTATATTGTTCTTAAAATAGTTCTCTATCTGTGTTTTTTATTTTTGTTTTACTTTTATGTATGCACCACGACACCAAGTCAAATTCCTCGTATGTGCCAACCTACCTGGTAATAAACCTGTTTCTGATTCTGATTCTGATGTGCCAGACCTGAGAAGGTTCTGATGTTGTTGACCCTGTTGGATAAATAATTGTTGTAGATGTTGATGTCTTTCATGTCGTGGTGGAATTCAATTTTGGCCTTTGAAGGAGAAAATGAGTCTGATGTGGCGCCATTCTGTTGTTTTGTTTTCCTCCTGGAACATTGCGAGAAAGGCGAAACAGGCCTTAGTGTGTCTCTGGAGCAAACTGTTTGGGATGGAGGACATGCTGTTCTTCTTTGAAACTTTGAGGAAGGAGACTGGGTTCCTTTTAGAAAGCCCTTGGGGAATGTGTATGGGAAAACCTGTGTGGGCCACTGGAATCTCCTCAAAGAGAAGGAGTACAGCACGAGTGCTGACCTCACCACGGGAGAGAGGAACCGGTCTTTGTGATTAGAAATGCCACAGAAAAAGTGTGCATTGTTCACCGCCTAACACGTTTTTTGTTCTTCTGGTCCTGTGATTCACCTACAAGGTCTCAGGATCACTGACCCCTTGTAGCTGGCTGCCTGAAATGCCTACACAAGTCCATGACACTATATTTCATTTACACTCTGTTGTAATCAGATTGCTTGTTGTCGCAAAGTGTAACATCAGTTAGCAAAAGTGAAAAGTTTAAAAACATAGAGTAATGAATTCAATTATTACATTACATTACATGTCACTTGTTAGACGCTTTTATCCAAAGCGACTTACATACTCAATACTGTGGACAATCCCCATTATCTTTTCAATCAATCTTTTCATTTGTAAAGATCTGACTCTTCCTGAGTTTGATACTGTACATCACATGTGTCAAACTCAAGGCCCGGGGGCCAAATCAGGCCCTTGGTGGATTTAATTTCGGCCTGCAGGATAATTTCTAATTACTATTAGATCTGGCCCGCCGGTATATTGCACGCACAACTTCACTCAATCCTGAGGAATCCTCAGCTCAGAGCCTGACCCCAAACATTGATGAACTTGCCCCTGAGATGAGATGCCAAGTATCTGGCTTGAACTAGCATCACAGAGCAGCAACTGAGTTTCAATGGATGTTTCCTTCTGCACTTTTTCTCTTGAGACAACAGGGCATGTTTGTTTTTTTCTTTGAGGGAAATAGTTTTTTTGAAGCTGTTGTTGGCCTGTGGAAAAATGTAATCATAAGAAATTAAGCTGCAGATAGAGCCATAAGAAATGAATGCAACTGATTATTTAATGTTTAATGTTGTTTTTATAGGCAATCATTTAAGCTTTGTTAGTTCCAGGTTTAATATGTGCAATAAGTTCATTTCAATAAGTTTTGCAATAAACATTGAACCAGTCCGGCCCTCGACTAGTACCCATTTTTTAATTTTGGCCCACTGTGTATTTGAGTTTGACACCCCTGCTGTACATAGATCAATAAAGGATGTTGACCTAATATCGTCAGTGCTTACATGTTTACCTTTGCCTTCAAACAACCATACAGAAAACAATACAACAATACTGAATGTAGAATATAATGTAAATGTTACATATCAAAATAGCAAAGGTCTCATGAGACGATATCCATGGTGGGAGCTGCATGTAATCCTTCTGAAGTTTATAATAAGGAACAACAACTGTGTAAGGTCATTGTTTGTAAAATACCTTCAGCATAACCATAAGGCAAACTCAAAAACAACATCCATGCTTCTTGAACAGGACCATTACCATCTGGACCACAACTATAATAATAATTCAAATAACGGAATAATTCATTTTTAATCCTTTATATATTTATTTTTACTTTATTTTTGCTCACCTGGTATGGCTTTAAAAAGTAAAATAAAAGTTCAAGTGAAAATAACATGAAGAAGTCCCTTTTAATTATGATTACAATATATACAAATGCCAGAACAAATCATAATGACTAAACAGAATAATAAAGAATGACATATAAAGTTGTAATTGGAAGAAATTATAAAAGGAAATTGCAAGGCCATTTATTGTGAAAAATCTTACACTTACCTTTCGCGTTTGGCATGGTTTGTCCCTAGCGAGTCTCCTTACATGTTGTCAACAGCGTGGTTTCCATGGAGACTAAAGTCAACCTCTCGACGCGAATGGATATTTCGACATGTTTTGCCTGCTAGGAAATGTTAAACTAATTTGCATATTCTTTAAATTAAGAGCAGTTATATTCATTATCGATTACAATAGAACCTAGAGGTAACTTTCTGACGTCTAATGTTGGTAAACAAATGTAAAAGTTGAATCCCAAGAATTGCATCGACATTTTAAATGGATGCTAATGAGCATTATTGTGTCACACACACAGTAATGTTTGAGCTAACGATACAAAGTAATGTTATCAATAATACTGATGAAACTAAAGAGGAACAGGAGGGGTTTTCATTTCAAGAAGACACGGTAAGTCTGCTTAGTCCTGAGCACCTAAATACGATGATTCATTTAGCCTAAAACCTTTTAATTAGACAGGAAATATGACTAATTAGGCTAAATGTAGCTAATTGCTAGTAGCAGCTAACTAGCTTATAGGTATCAACGTTTGTTGTTTGGTGGGTTTAAATATTTGTATTATGACCTACATTTGGATGTTTAGGTAGATACTATACTAGAAATCAGTGGTGTAAAGTAACTAAGTAGATTTAATCAAGTACTTAAGTACAATTTTGAGATACCAATTCTTTACTTGAGTATTTTAAATGTTTGCTACTTTGTACTTCTACTCTACCACAATTCAAAGATTCATACTTTGTATCCAGTCGTTTACAGTCCTTATGCCTGTAAAAAAGATCTCAATGGAGTGACTTAATGTATATTTACTTGGTTTTACCACATTTTTCTTTATTTAATAGTCTTTATTCAATGAGTTATAATGTAGTGTAATACAATAGTCCTGCAATATATCCTTCATTTCCTATACCTAGTTAAAGCTTAAGGTACTTAAGGTACTTTACTTGAGTATTTAAATGTTTTGCTTCTTCATACTTCTACCCCACTTCAATTCAGAGGTAAATTGTGTACTTTTACTAATCAACTCTTAAATCAGACTTTACACCTGGAGTAAATTCCCAATCTGCACAATGACTACTTTTACTTTTGGTACTTTAATATATTCTGATGCTGATACTTCTGTACTTTTACTTGAGAATCATTTTGAATGCAGGACTTTTACTGTAACAGAGTATTTCTACACTCTGGTACTTCGACTTTTACTCACCTTTTATGATAACACCAAACTAACATTCCTTAACTTTATGACAACAGGACTCGGATGACTTCCCCCAATCTCTGCTCAGCTACTTTGAAACCTCCAAAAGCAGAGCAGCAGTTTGTGAGAAGCTCATCCTTGAGGAACTTGAAGGTATGTTTGATAGGGTGGTGGGAAGTAACCAAGTACATCTACTCAAGTATTTGACTAAAGTTCTAATTTAAGGTACTTTACTTACATATTTTTCTTTTCATGTCACTTCCATGCCACATGTACGTTCTACGCCACTACATCTACATATACAGATTTAGTTAGATTTGAACCATTTAAAAAAACCAAACAAGATAAATAAGATTATTTGTAATAAATAAGCAGTTATAGTTTATATAGTAACAGCTGAATGACGAGAAGATCATTACATTTGCCAATTGAGAGATATCATTGAGATTTTTTATTTATTTAATACTTTAAGAATCTTTTTCTGATTATACTTACTTTTGCTTTATGTACTTTTTTTCAGTTCAGGGCTTTTACAAACTTTTTTTTTAACAGTGTAACATTGTTACTTTTAATTATGCAAAGGATCCGAATTCTTCCCCAAACACTGAATTAGTATGCATTAGGGATGGGAACGATTAATCGAATATTCGAAATTATTATTATATATATATATATATATATATGTATTTGTTTTGGAGGGGTGCCTAAGTTGATTACATATGATCAAATGGAATAATTCAATGTATACGACAGTGCCATAGCTAAGTGTGTTAGGTCTAAAGGTGTGTTTTGCTCCGCTCACCGGTCCCTCACAGCGGGCAGAGCTGCAGCTGCAGCTGCTGATCTCTCTCTCTCGCGTCCGGTTATACTTCACTCGCGTTTATGTCCAAATCCATCAGATCTAGCTAGTTCTAGCTAATGATATGACTGCTGCCCCTCCCTACACGCAGATAACGCAGACTCAAACCTCATCTTATGCCCAAATTCCAGCTGAGAGGGTCTTCTCTACAGCTGGCCTGATTGTGAATCCTCTCCGCACCCGCCTCTCCCCTGAGTAGACATGCTCATATTCTTAAACAAGAATGAGTATTGAATAGCTGCATTCTGTGCATAGGCCCTGTTATAGGTTGTTGATCTCTGTTGAAATAGGGTTACGTTACCCTAACCTGTTATATTGTTCGTGTATGATCCCTCTTTCATTTAAAAACCAAGTTATGTTTTAAGCATGAAAGCTGTAGGCCTATAGCTGTCAACTGTTCAAACTGTGATCACCAGTTCAATGCATTTGACAAATTCGACTTGGTTTCTATACTTATTTCAACATGTATTTATTTATTATTTTTATATATTTTTTTGAAAAATGTTTTCCCACATTCTTTTTTTTTTATAGGATATGTCCATTTCGGTTAATCGGTTAACCGTTTTTTTGGGGGTCGAATATTCGAATATACATTTGCTTTCAAATTCCCATCCCTAGTATGCATATAATTCAGTATTATGCTTCTACAGGCACAACTGTTCTGTTTTTCTTAATATGTACAATAACAAAAATGCCTCAAAAATAATACCATGGATGAGATTTCTTCTGACGATAATGGATAATCTGTGTTTTCTTATTGCATCACAGACATGACTGCATCACATCACACTGCGGACATGGTGCACTTTCCTATTCAACCCCAACAGGATACAATGAAACTAAAGGAGCAGGTACCTGTCTCTCTTCAAATCTTTCATCAATGACAGATCCAAAGTGCACAAGTTGTGGCAAACTCCTCTAAAGTTCTGATGTATCTGATACAGGTCATTTGTGACTCAGAAAACCAGCAGAACAACTCTTCCACTGACACCCGCCTCCTTCCTGCAGAGACAGAAGCTCTTTTCACTTACGATGTGTCCGTGTGTCCCGACAATGAAGGTGCGGTACATGCGAAAAAAGTGAAAATGTAATAACACAGTGCAGAATGAACGCTACAGGGTGTCACAAGTCTCACATTCAAAGGTATTCTATTGCAAATTAAATGTACAGTCAAAGCCAAAGTGGGGGTGATAAGAGTAATCTTTTTTTTTTCCTGTACATATTATTACAAGCAAAGGCATAACAATATTGGCAAGACTTTTGAATAAAACTTAATTGTGAATAAAAAGTGTGATGCATAAAGTACATTAACATTTAAGCACTCATTTCATTATGCATGATATCTGAGTGACAGCAGGTACATTCAAATTCAAAGTAAAGACACCTTGTGTTATGTTAAGTGTTGTATTTAATTGCAAAGATGTAAAAGAGATGAATGCTAGATAACATCCATTTCCCCTCTTTATGCCATGTGGAGGTCTTGCTGAAGGGTTAATGTTGTATTAAAACGTCTGTGGCAATACAAAAGTTCCTCACAAGAGGTCACTGTTGTCATAATTTTTGCTCTCATTAATTTCTGTAGGGAGTTTGAGTGATAATGACCTTTTTCAGACAGAGAAAGTGGTATAGTGTTAACAACGTTGGTCTAGTTATTACAACATTTGGATAGAATATTCCTGCATACATATTTCTTTAGGCAGTTTGTCTTTTCTCTGCATAATGCCCTGTTTTCCTCCTTGCTAGTGGAACTATTAATAAAGCATTATCTTTTTTTGACTTGTCACAGGAGATTACACAGAGAATGAGAATCGTTTGGCGTTGGAATACGAGGCAGAGCGAGAGAAAGAGCGCTGTGAGGAGAGGAAGAAGGAGGAGCAGAAGAGACGAATAGAAAGAGACTTCCAGATGGAGCTGAAGAAGATAATGGAGGCAGAGAAGGTTCGTCACTGTGGACTTACTATACTCAACATGATGACTTTTATTGTAATTATTTTAATAACAGATGTAGGTTTGGTTTCAGGTTAGCAAATGTGTAATCCCCCACTTTGTAGTGATTAGTCTCCTATATATATATATATATATATATATATATATTATTAATACAAATGAATAAAATAAACCTAGTTCTTTAGATATATCTAATAGTAAATGTATTAATTAGGGAATCAGAGGAAGGAAGGAAACTGCTGCCTTAGTCAATGACTGTTGAGACAGAAACTGCCTCGTTGCCTTTAAATTCAAGTATTCTGCTATGGTGGGAGAGGAATGAATAATAATACGTACAAGATATATTTAATGTTGTCAGCCAGTGAATCTTGCTGTGCAAAGAAAAATATCAATGAGAATCTCGTGGATTTAAACATCTAAATTGTCATTATTTATTTCATCATGTTTATTTCCTGATTATTACTGTCTGTATTCAGCTCCAGCAGAAGGAACTTGAGTTGATAGAGAAGAGAGCTCAGGAAAAACTGGACCAGGAGATGATGCTTCAGCGGGTAAGTCTGTCAATACGCTAGTGATGGCAGTTTGACACTGAAGCTTCGATACGTGCTTCAAACCCTGGACTTCCTATTCTATAGAAGCAGTGCTTCGAAACTTGCTTCAAATCACGTGACATATGATGTCCGAAGCAGCAACGGCTTCATTTCCTGAATGAATCACTTGACTGGTTCGCGGTCCAATCACGCGATTCAATGCACTGCCTCGTCTCGATTCTGACAGGTGACAGGTTGAAACAGTTTCGAATTTGAGCGACACTTTATAACCGCTCTAAACAATGCACACTGTGTGGGTTGTCGTCATAGTTTGCGTTGTTGCTGTTGAGTTGTTGTTGGTATTGCATTTGTATTGAATCATTATAGAGCAAGCCAGGAAGAAAGATAGGTCGGGAAACACTTCAAAATGTGGAGAAGTTGTGGACAAAAAGACAATTATGAGTATTAAAAAAAAATGTCAACAGTTTAAAGAATAGATAGCCCAGTGGATAGAGCCGGCGGCCCGCGTGCGGCGACGTCCTCCACGCAACTGGTTCAAATCCTGGAATGGATGAACTTTTAATCATTGCCCGCTTTTCAACTTGAATACTTTAACTGATAAAAGGCCCTCTCCAGCCAGAAAAATGCCTTTAGAAAAATACAAAATAAAAAGAATAATGTAGGCTACCTCAAGATCTTTGAATGTTCCCCATCCCACATAATCACCCCCTGCAATAATTACACAAGCACACCCAACCAATGCCACATTTTCCAGCACTCTCTTCTCAATAACCCAATACACATTATCAATCTTTAATTGCAAATAGAACATGATATTCAGTTAGTGTGTGTGTGTGCATCGAATATTTTTCGAGGCAAAGATACGTTAAACCCACTGCAGCCTTGCACTTCGCCAGGAGAGGACGCTGTAACTGAAGCTTCGAGAAATTAACCTATTTTTGAAACAATTGTCCAAGTGGTTCGATGCTTCATTCAAAGCTTCATTTGCCCATCACTACAATATGCTGACTATATGGTGTTTTATTTAATGTATATATATTAATTGAATGCAATTGCAACTCAATGTTTCATTTGAAATGGGTCAACTGGCTTTGTTGTAACTCTGTTGACTCTCTTTACCAATTAGGAAGTGATCAGAAACTTACAGAGACGAGTGGAGGAAGAGAGGAGGATGAGGGAAGAGGAGCAGAAGAGGATAAAGGATGAGGAAGACAAGAGGACAAGAAAGGAGGATGAGATTAGAAGGAAGAAAGATGAAGAGATGATAAAGAAGGAGGAGGAGAGGAAAAGGGAAGAGGCAACAATGAAGATGGAGAAAGAGAAGAAAATGGAGGAAGGAATGAGGCAGAAGAAGGTTGAGGAGCAGAGAGAAAAGAGGGAACAGGAAAATATGAGAAGAGAGGAACAGTGAGGGTTACAACAGAGGAGGAAAGGATTACAAAAAAAAAAGTAGAGGATGTTCTGATGAAGATGAAGGAAAACATGAAGAAGAGGGATAACATAGAACTTGAAGGTGAAGAAATAAAACCTGAGGAGAGGAAGAACAAGGAAGAAAAGGCTAGGGATGAGGAGGCAAGACAGAAGGAGACGTTGAAGGAAGTTGTAAGCATAAAGGGAGGGGGGAAAAGAAATATGAAGGAAGACATAATAACATTTGAAGAGGATGAGATGAGGAAAGAGGAAGGACGGCAAAGGGAGCAGAAGGAAGAGAGGAGACAGGAGGAAGAGAGGAGACAGGAGGATAAGAGGAGACAGGAGGAAGAGAGGAGACAGGAGGATAAGAGGAGACAGGAGGAAGAGAGGAGACAGGAGGAAGAGAGGAGGAGACAGGAGGATAAGGGGAGACAGGAGGAAGAGAGGAGACAGGAGTATAAGAGGAGACAGGAGGAAGAGAGGAGACAGGAGGATAAGAGGAGGAGACAGGAGGATAAGAGGAGACAGGAGGAAGAGAGGAGACAGGAGGATAAGAGGAGACAGGAGGATAAGAGGAGACAGGAGGAAGAGAGGAGACAGGAGGAAGAGAGGAGGAGACAGGAGGATAAGGGGAGACAGGAGGAAGAGAGGAGACAGGAGGAAGAGAGGAGACAGGAGGAAGAGAGGAGACAGAAGGAAGAGAGGAGGAGACAGGAGGAAGAGAGGAGACAGGAGGAAGATGAAGTGGGCTGTAAAGGGTATGATGTGGACAAAGGAAAGATGGAGAGAAAAGGAGATGAGAGAAAAAGTGTAGAGGCAGAGAAGGAGCTAAAGGAGGATGCGGTGGGAGAAAACAAGATAAAGGCTAACCAGGAAATAAGACTCAAAGAAAAGGAGCAGAGTGAACAGAGAGTGGTGCACCATGGGAAAAAGGAGGAGCAAGTGGTGAAAGCAAATGAGCTGCACGAAAAGAGCAAAATGAGTCAACAAGAGAAAAAGAATATGGATGAAATGGAGAAATCCACTATCTGGACTTCCTCTGGTCCTTTACACAGCGAGACTCCCATCAGTGCTGACACTGTACCACAGCTACATGAAGAAGGGAGCATCGATCAGACCTCCATGGATAAAGCTCTGGACTTTGAAAGTGGAGCAGCCAGGCCTTCCACTGCATCTGTGTTTCCCTCTGAGAGCCTCCCAGAGCTCACAGAGGGGAGGAGGCTGGACTGGATGAAGGACTGCATCCCCTGGTCCAAACTCTCCCTGCAGAACCGGAGGAAGCAGAGAGGGTCTGTGCGGAGAGGAAGAGGGCCGAGGGGGGTCAGCAGTCTGCCTCCAATCTGCCCCGACTCTCTGCTGAGGGCCACAGGCTGGAAGTCCCTGCTGGAGGTAGGATCTGTACAGACGCTTCCAACATGTTTATGTCACAAAATGATGAAGGATGGAGTTGTTTGAGAGCTAATATCTAAACCCTATCTACCCTAATATCTCTAACCCTAATATCTCTAACCCTAATATCTCTAACCCTAACCCTAATATCTCTAACCCTAATATCTCTAACCCTAACCCTAATATCTCTAACCCTAACCCTAATATCTCCAACCCTAACCCTAATATCTCCAACCCTAACCCTAATATCTCTAACCCTAATATCCCTAACCCTAATATCTCTAACCCTAACCCTAATATCTCTAACCCTAATATCTCTAACCCTAATATCTCCAACCCTAACCCTAATATCTCCAACCCTAACCCTAATATCTCCAACCCTAACCCTAATATCTCTAACCACCCTAATATCTCTAACCCTAACCCTAATTAACCTGCAGTGCCAATACTCTCATGTTGATTTAAAAAAGAAAAAAATGTCTTTCTCAGAACTGTATTCTCGTAAAACAAATAATACTTGACACAAACCATCATTTTTGGTTATTGAACTAGATAATGTACCAAAGCTATATTATAGTTTACAAATCTTAGGTTTAGACTTTGAGTCATCAAATAATCTCCTACTTTTCCCCCCTAATTGTTCAATCTTTTGTTCTATAAAATATAAAATAATTGTTCATCATTTATAAATTGAAGTGTATATCTTTAAATGTCCTGTTTTGATTATTCATAAACCCAAAGATAAGGAATCTAAGGAATAATCCAAATAGTTGCCGATATACGTATCCACCAGTGAACCTCTGAGCCTTGAAGCATCTCCCCCTCTCCTCAGGTGACCACAGTGACTCTGGAGGATTTACCTGGTTGCAGCGTGTCCTCTCTCAGTCAGTGCACTCGACTCCAGTCCCTCACCCTCAGACGCTGCGGCCTCAAATCTCTGGAGGGCCTCAACCAGCTCACGCAGCTCTGCTACATCGATGTGCAGGTGGATATAGAATAGAATAGAATCCTTCATTGTCATTATACAGGTACAATGAGATGAGTAGAGCTGCTCCTTTTTTTAAGGTGCCATCAAAAAATACAAAAAAACAAGCAAGAGACGTACAACATTCAGGAGGAGACAACATACAAACAAGCTTTCATACTTCAATATGCAGATAGAGTTAAAGTGCAGGAATATATCGGTTTAAGTCAAATAAATATGTTTGATTGTATACAAATATATATATATATATATATATATATCACTCCTCCATATATGACATTATCTTCACTCTTATGTGCTGTTGTATAGTGCAGATCTGGATTCAAATATCATTATCTTTCTAAAAATAAAAAGCAATAAATCCACGTTTTGTTGTGTCATAACATTTCACAGGAAAATGACATCTCGTTTGTCGACTGTGAAAATATGACGAGTTTACGAGTTATTCGACTCGGCCACAACAAGCTGACGTCCATCCATGGTTTGACTGGGGCTGAGAATGGACGTCCTCGACCTCTCGAACAACTCCATCACCCGCATTGGTGAGAACTGTTGTTTTATCCCCAATCAATCATTTACTTTAACATTAAGTTGTATATCAAATAATATAAATTGTGTCACATCTGAGGTCTAACTCAAGTCTGCAATACTCCACCAGAGGGCAGCATCTCTCTTCTCCTTTAAGCCTGGACTCATTAACTCTACTGCAATGTGCATGGAAAATGATTTATTTACTGAAGTCAACTTGAGCCCTGGGGCTTTAGCCATAAATATATATTGCCCAGACAAGAGGTTAAACACATTAAATTGTATATTCAGCTACTGTAACAGAGGACTATTGTTAAAACCAAATCCTATAGGAGGGTCTTTGAATTAATTTGAAAGGGGACCTATCATGCAAAATGCACTTTTTGATGTCTTTTATACATAAATATGTGTCCCCGGTGTGTCGGGGAACTCACGCAGCGTCAGAAAATAAAACCCTCTCTCTTTTCCTCCGTACCCGATTTGCGTCCGATATGACGTAATATCGGAAATGTAGGCTGGCTTTACACCCACGGCCCTATCAGAAACGTTGCTATCAGAAACAATGCCCGACTGTTTTGGACGTCATATGGTCGGTGTTTACATTAGCATCGTTAACACTCAGAGCTAACCTGTACTGGAGAGCATGTGTGTGAAGAAGCAGGAAATAAAAAGGAACTCACCTTGTGGTATAACTGGCAAGAGAGAAAGCCTTTGAGCTCCATACTGTTTCAGAAATAATCCTTGATAATCCATGATATGGCGTTTCATCACGGCAGAATCTGCGGTAGAATCTCCTGCATGAGCTCAGCCCTCCCTTTTTTTTATCAATTTTTTTTTTTTTTTAAGCTTTATATCCCAAATCAGCACTTTTGAAACAGGAAGTGAAATGGAGGGATATGAGGCATGGCTAGAATGGGTGATCTGTTTGGTATTTTGAGCAAAACACTTCATAGACATGTTTTTTATATATTTTTATATATCTGAGACCTATGCTATTGCCTAAAAATAGCATGATAGGTGACCTTTAAAGGCTTTTTTTACTGCTTATATGCAGACTTACCATGTGCTGTTTCTCAATCTGAAACCGATAAATGTCATCCCCAGCTGGTCTGGAGTCGATGAAGAGACTGCAGCGGTTATCATTGGATCACAACCAGCTGATCAGCACCAGAGGACTGAGGGACGTCTACACGCTGCTGCACCTGAACTGCTCTCACAACCACCTGGTGACGGTGGAGGGTCTGGAGAACAGCGCTCTGCTCTGCACGCTGGACCTGAGCGCCAACAGCCTCACTGAGGTAACAAACATGAAGGAAAGCACTGGTTCTGATGTCACCGTGGAAACATGATGTTTAAAGTGGATGAGAAGTTTGTAACTCAGCATTGAATGAAACCCTCAGCATTCATGTTTCATTTTTTAGGGATGTAAATATTTTGTATGTATGATATTCTCATGGAAAATCAGCAAGAAAAGCATATTTAAAAATTGTTTTCATCTTGTATACATAAAACAAAAGATAAACAAATAGATGTAATAATCTTATCAAGATGCAAAAACTAAAATATACCATAGATTCACCTTTAACCAAGATTATATTTTTTAAAGGAATAGGAGTGAAAACCTAATGTTGCAAATACTGAACAGATGAGCAGATTTATTTAAATCAACAACTCTTGATAGAAATCCAATTTGGGGGCTTTCATTATCATTTTGAAACGATACAATTCATAAGAGTGCATGGCTTCTGTTTGACAAAACACATTGCAATACATTTCCCCACGACTCACTAATAAAGGACCCCATATGGAACATTTTCAAGTGTATCCCTTTAGGAAAAAATAACAAAAACAAAATCGGAAATCCTAAGGGACATTTAAAATCGGTCAAATATCACCAATTGGCCAGTTCCAGCCAACCATGAACATTATTGGGGGTTTAATGTTCCTTAAATCCTACAAAATGACCGCCTTGAACAAAAACGTGATGTAACAAACTTAAAAGAGGTGAACTGAAAGCGATGTTGCTTAGTGTAATTCTCAAAGAAACACACTTCTCACATAAGATAATAGAAAATGTGCAAGTAGAAGATGGATAAATTCACCTCAAAGTCTCAGAAACATCAAAGAGAGTAACTCACTAGTAATTGCTTAATAAGTCAAGAAAATTAAATGAATGAAACATAGAAACAAAAGTAATCAGTATAATAATAACTTAAGTGTATCCTAAGGCACCCCATGATTGCAGCAGGGCTAACTGATGACTGTAAACACAGCAGGACTGAAACAGCTGACGTTGATGGACGGGGTCGTTTATCCGTCACTGGACCAGCAGCGGCAGCAGAAAGTTAGTCTAACCCCCCGTGTTACTGACAGCTCCACCCTGTTCCTCCATCAGCCCCCCAGCCTGAGCAACCAGGTCCTCCTGAGCGAGCTGCACCTCCAGGACAACAGCATCTCCTCCCTGCAGAGCCTCAGCGCCGCCTGGATGCCCCTCCTGCAGCAGCTCTCTGTGGCCCAGAACAGGTACCCTCCTCCAGGCATACTTATTCTGTCTCTTCATTCCAGCAATTTTGTTTTATTGTCACATTATACATGGCATTAACATACTGGTTAAACAACATAACAATCATGTCTCTGCATGTTATTATATTCTTAAAAATATATGTAGCTATTGTTCCAGTGACATTTATTTGTTTCGAGTCTTCTACACAGTCAATTTTTCCCACTTTCTGTTGAGTTGTGTTTCTTGTAATCTCAATTTATATGTCAGTTTTTCCATCAAAACGATTTATTTCACAATTGTTACCCATTGGTCAATTTAATTTAATTGTATCTTTATACCCCACCACACTTATAAAATATCACATCCGCCTTCATCAATCCCTGGTCTGCATTAAAACTTAACTAACACTACTGAAAATAATTAACTAAATACAAAGATAACTTACATTATTATATTAGATCAAATAACCATTGTTACATAGTATTACTATTTAAAAAGATCTAATCTAAATAAGAGATATGGGGATGAAACAAATAAATGAATGCACATACCTTGGCAAATACTCTCAAAAACAAACATTATGCCATATACACAGGCACATTGTTTACATTATAGTCAACATTAGGCACACATACATACATCATTGTCCTTTATATGACTTAATTGATGTGCAAAAATCCATTATGAGCGTTCAGTATTACATATCTTTGCATAAGGCCTCTACGTGACATTTATTTCTTATTATTTGATATCAAAAAGTGAACGCCTTTTTTTTAAGATGACTCATGCAATTTAAAAACTAGTCACATAACGGCATAATGTCTAACAGTGGTACAATATTAGCTTAATACTTTTTTGTATATTGGAAAAGTTGTCTCTGTGTGTCCTAGAATTACCCAGCTGCCCTCCATGTCTGGTTGTGTGTCCCTTGCAAATCTGGATCTTCGATTCAACTGCCTGTCAGGTAACAGATTATTTTAATGAAACAGATTATATAAATCCCTTTCCATAATAGATAGGCATTCCTTCCTCTACTGTGCATGTCAAGTGGGGAAATTCACAAGCTGTTGTTTCAGCTTCTTTACATCCACTTTCAAATCCATTCCTCCCACTCAGACTCAGATTGATCTTACTTATAAAATAAGTTACGATGGCTATAAATGTACATGCACCAAGCCTTTGAGCTCAAACACTTATGATTCGATTTATTTTATATGACAGTGCTACATTTATATTGTCTTATTGCTGGCTGTCAGAGTAGAGTGTATGACTTAATGGAAACAAGAGGCATCATCTATTTATTTAGCTACATAACAAGATGAGACACGGGGGATTACGGGGCCCTATTATGCTTTTTGGGGTTTCACTTTCCTGTAATGTGTTATATATGTGTTTGTGCATGTAAATGCCCCCCCCCCCCCCTTGCCTGAAACGCCTCCATTTGCTTTGGACAAAGTGACCTCACTATGTAACACTCGCGCTTCTATTGGCTATCGCTCCAACGCTGACACTTACCTCAGCCACGACGTAGTCTCTATATGCATTACATTAACGCACACAATGTTCATACTGCTTACTGCACATATTTCTTGTTTCTTGTTTGATATTTCATATTTTATATCTTATAATTCATTCATAGCATTCTATTTCCATGTAAATTACTGCTTTATTTGATTGCTATTTAACTATATTTTATTACGGTGTCCTTAAAGATTTTTTGTTTTATATTAGATTTCTTGTTTTATATGTTATGTATGCACCATGACATCAAGTCAAATTCCTCGTATGTGTGAACCTACCTGGCAATAAATCTGTTTCTGATTCTGATTCTGATTCTGGCATTGTACGAGACTTTTTTCAGTCAGAGGCTGAAACGATTTGCTAAATACCTTTTTGAACATAAAAGCATAGGAACAAAAATACTAATATGAACCTGAAAATTGAGTATAATAATAGGGCTCTTTATGGGAATATAAGACCAAAAATGGACAAAGCAAAAATGGTTTTCCTTTTCTCTATCAGAGCCCCTGAACGTGTGTGAGAGTCTGGAGGGATGTCACTTCCTGCGAGAGGTGCAGCTCACAGGGAATCCTCTTCAGCAGGAGAGAGGCTGGAGGTAAGATAAGCGGTAGAAAATATGGAAATATATGGGCTACCGTTTTCTATGATATACATTAATTTTTTATGAATGGAGGAATCTGCTAGTAAGACACATCCAAGCTGATTTGAATTTGCCCTTTACCCTTAATTCTTTGTTCTCTAACTTCAGCACCCCCTTCTCTGTCAAACAGCTTCACATCAAGATACTGTTTTCTTTCAGAAAATCTCCGTACAAAAGTTTCAATTTCTGCTTCCCTTTGCTCTGAAAAATCGCTCGCCGCTATGGATGTTCAAAGTGAGCATACCAGTGAAAAGCTAGCATTTCTCCATCAAAAATGCAGTCTCCTGGCTCAGGTAGTCTAAACATTCCTGCAGAACACAGGCCTTCCTGTCCACTTCCCGGGATTAGAGCTGTGATCCGCGTCCGCTATTAGATTACTGCGACGTGCCACCGACATCTGCGCTTACGTACGCCGCTCTAAGTGCTCGTAATTCCCCAAATATTGATACAACAGAAAAATCCATTATCTCTTCAGTGTCAATTTGCTCATTCACTTATCGTGCCTAAATATTTTACCCGAGTTGCAGTGAGTTTATATGAAAAATATGCAATGACACTCATATTATTCATGCTTCTATTGGCCTGTCATGAGCAATGATGTCACATGTTACATGTTCGCAAAGTTGTTTGGCTCCTCAGAGCTACTCACACCCATTTAGTTACACCAAAATATGAAAAATTATACTTTGCATGCCCCTCCACACAGCCCCGTGAAATGTAGACATTTTTATAACATCATAACTGTGAAGAATTGAATGTCAATGCGCACGTAAAACATTCCTGCCTTTCTTACTACTGACATAACATTTATTTTTTGTTTCCTTTTCATTATAATATCTTGATTCATGGGTCATTCTCTGTCCAAAAAAAAACTTCTGTGGACTTTTTCCTGCTTAACCCCTTGACTTAGACATCACATTAATATTTCATTGAACTTTACTTAACCTCCAATGACAACAGAGGAATTAACCTTCTGTATTTCCACTCTCATGCCCTGGCCCTTTCATCCCGAGCCTGTGATAACACCGGTTAAAAGGCAAGCGCTAGGAATTAAACTCCCTGTAGGCAGCCCCTGATCCAGGAGACGTTGACGAAGAAAACACTCGGGCTTGATTAATCATGGCCGCTCTAAGAGCATGTGGTTCAGAGGAAGTCTTCACTAAATGAAATACGGGACGTGTGCTCATACGGGATGGAGAAGGGGGACGAAGGAATGTGAGCCAAGAACAGTGTTTCCCTTAGAAAGGAGGATGAACTGTATATCAATTTAGGATAGATTCAGGATGAAGTCCAAGCATAATTAATGAAGATATACTGTAGATGTTAGGAGAGAAATAGATTCATAGCAACATTTTGAGGTTGAGAAATCTCCTTTATTTGGTTTAATGTAGCTAGTCCTTACAAATATACAGTTTGCTCCAACAGAAAAATGCTTTGACCTTAAAAAATGTCGAAGAAATGCAGAGGTTTTCAACTGAAAAAGTATCCCTAATAATTGAATAGGAATCACCTATTGTAAACATCAACAATTGATGGCATCCAATTATTTCCACATTCTCCCAAAGTGTGTCTAAGTGGCGTCCATTCCCCAATTGAATTACTTTCCACACCTCAATGAGCTCATGTAGCCTTCAAAAGGTCCTATTTGGGTTTCCCAGAGAACATGCCCGAAGGCTTGGAATCTAATCCCGATCTGTGTCGGAGAGACCAAGTGGGCCCATCAAAACCGTATCCCCCTGACATTCAGCCCCTTATTCTGCGCTCATGTCTTTGTCCAAGGGTGGCAGTGGGGATGGGAAAACTCTAAAGGAAGAAAATGCAAAAGTCCTAAGAAAATGGTTTGTTCCATTTTTGAGAATCAGAATCTTTAGGTGACATTTTGAATAAGAATAAACCACCTGAGGCTTCAAGATTACTCAAACAATTTGATTTATTTCACTTATTTAATGCCTACTTTTTATACAGTTGGTAGTTATGATACATAGACTGCAGGAAACATTTGATTATTCCAGTGAAATTGAGCTGTGTTTTAAATAATCAGGATCAACACTGCTAAATCTATCATGGCCATTAAGGCAGCCTGATTACGAAAAAAGGACTAATTGCAATTGTTTTGACTGATATCGCAGTTGAATAATTATATGCGATTTGAACCAGAGTTATAATTGTTTTAACATTATTTACATTATAACTCAAATATGTATAAAAATGATCAAGGTGTGATCTGTATAGTTTATATATTTTTTCTTCGGCAGGGATTGCAGCACTATATTACTTCATTCAGAATTATATTTGTACATATTTTGCCTGTAACAAATATTGCAATAACAGCAAAAAGACATCGCATTCGTCCATATTGCGATTTTGCTAACATTTTGATTAATTGTGCAGCCATGGATTAATATAAAACAAATTGAGATATCCAACTTCAGATTCAGACTGCAATAAGGAATCCCCAAATATAAAAAGAACCCATACATTATGAGCTGGTGAAATGTTTTATCCCCCTCTGGCGACATAGTAGACGCGTATAAAGAGCATATGGTGCTCTGGGAATGAATTTTGTTAAAACCAAGTTGTCCAAAATGTTTTAAAATTGTAGCCTGAAGGCTTTTGTTTTTATGGGTTGCTGTTCCCCAGTGTCCTGTAGAGTTTCCAGCTCCACATTTTCCCACTGAACGCAGGCTACATTTGGCTCCAGCAGTGGATGCTCTGAGCGGGTTTCTCTGGCAGATAGCTGGGATTCCTCTGCTCGAACATCCTTAGCCCCAGGCAGCAGCGTTACCTCTCCCCCACACTCAGCCAGTACCTCACATATGCCATGGGTACAGCTCTTATCCAAAGTGGATAGAAAAACAATATAAGATGACTGTCTAAACGTGTATTAACTGTATGGATAACTTAAAGAGGACAAAATGTACGGTGTAGTCAGGAAAACATGTACGAGGAGTGGCCTCAGAGGGACCAGAAACCAGTCTTCTCAGTCTTTGATTTGTCAAACTAAAAAGAGAATGACTCCTCCAACCCTTCAGTGGTTGAGAAACCTTTAACTCCCTTAACTCTCTCTCTTGAATTCTGTTCAAGTCGCAATCAAAAGCCTGTGAATATTTAGTTGTTTATTCAAACTGAAGGACTCACCAAGCTGTTTTTATTTATTGCAGTGGCAAAGAGTACATTAGAAATTGCTGGACTATTATTTAGAACAAAAGCAACAATAGTACAGTTATTTATTTAAAAGAAAAAAAGTGTGATCTGAAATATCAGCTGAAAATGTCTTAGTAAGGATATATTTTGATATATATTATATGTAACCATTGCTATCCTTTTTGTCCAAGTGAAAAAATGCAGTGGTATATTTTTGTGACGCCAATTTGAAAGCTCATATTTTGATGTAAATAATATAATAGATTAAGATATTGGTGATATGACCTATATTGGTTTTGTTTTTGACTAAGTACAGAAATAGAAATATACAAAATAAATATCTCGCCACTTTTTATGGCTTTAAATACCTCTGAATGTAATCCTGTTTTCTCTCCTCTTCAGATCCGCTCTGCAGAAAGCGTTGCCGGGCCTGAGGTCCATCCAGCAGACAGACTCCTCTCTAGCGCCCCCTGCTGTTCCTCAGCTCGGCTCGGCCTCAGGCAGCTTCCTGATGTTCTGCCAGGCTCAGCTTCAACAGACTCAGTATTCACAGCAGCAGCTCAGCAGGGAGCTCAGGTAGGAGACTGATGACTGACTGTCAGGGGGCTGGGTGTCAGAGTGAATGAGTGCAGGTCCTACCAGTGGTCAGAGACATTGTTCAGATAGGTGTCTTATTCTGAAATCCACTGTCAATTCTTCCTAGAGCTGTCATGGAACAATGAGGGGAAAAAAATAACTGTGATAATTATAGTTAACTCGGATAAGTCACATAATTTTTATCATGATATTTTTCTCGAATGCTGACATCAGTGATTTTCCGCTTAATTGGATAACACACATCATCTGTCTTGGCGAACTAACATGTCAAAAGGAATGATTTCTGAAGCAGCTAATGGGACAGAATGAAGGAAAAGCTCAGCTCAAGTTTGTTCATTCAAATTTGACTTAGAGTTTTCCTTAAAAAAAGATTTATGAATGCTACATCTCCTAACATTACAGAAACAAGTTCTCTCTTCTTTTTACTCATAATTTATAACTACTATGTGTGAAGTGATACACAATTCCACACCAAATTAGCAAGAAAATTCCTAGAAAATACAAATTCTCTTTTTTCCTCTTGATTCAATCAGCGCTGTTTGTTTGATCAATAGGACTTTTGAAGAAAAGAAAAACTAAAGAAACATGCAAGGCACGAGGAAAAAGCCCTACATGGATTACAACAAGGGCTGCACAATTATTCAAAATGTTATCGAAATTGCATTATGGACTAGTGCATTATCAAAATCGCAGTCAGCGCAATATTTGTTGAAAAATATTTGAAAATATCTGAATTGACTATTGTGGAGTTGTTGATGTCCCGGCCAGAACAAGACTTATAATAAAACCTTGTTTGGTACAGATCCTCTTAAAAAAAAAAGATAATTCCCTCAGTCAAAATAATTGCAATTTGTTGTTCTTTCAAAAAATGACAACCCTTATTATAACACTCAAAGACAAATGGGATCACATTGCAAACTAAACTGAACAGGATAAGCAAATTGAAATGACTACGAATCTATTGACAAGGTTTCACATTACGCGTTTCACGTTGTGCCGATCGGCCTGCGGGACAGACAGACACGCAGCCGTCAGGAATGTCAGCTATCCTCTTGTTATGTCTGATACACAGGGCGTAGTGAGGCTTAAGACAACGTCCATCTATTTTCACAAGTCCTTGTATGTCGCTGGCCTCTGCACACTTTGACGCTCCTCTGCGAGACGGACCACCAACACTTAAAACGGTGGTCAGCTCTCTGCTTATCTTCGTGACCCCTCCAACTGACTCGGCACAAAAGATGAAACGTGGCAGCGGCTAGCAGCCCGGGTCACAGCGAGGACTCCTATGGCTCGGGGGGTCCCTCTGCTTCACCCCTCACTGTTTGCCCTCTACCCCCTTGGCCTCTGGACAATGATCCTTTCTGCGGACTTTGCAAGGACCAACACGGCCATTTAACCCCCGGCCTGACCTTGTGTCTGACTGAGGTTCAGAGGAGGTGAGCAGAGTGCCACACGCCGCCGCGCTGTGACTGTAAGGTGGGACGCCATGGGGTTTATCAGGGGTCCGGTTTCACAACTTCTCTCTACAGGGTGCAGAGTGCAGGCTGAATCCTTTGTTCCTCACAAAAAGCCTACATTAAATACCAAAACGGTCCTTTTTATGAATTTTCCGAGCAACTTAAATCTCTTTCTATTAATACAAAGTTCAGGAAGTACAAATGGTCCTGTGTTCTAGAGATGTATGATGGGGAATCCATAAACATATTAGAAAGTGAAGTTATATTTGTAGATTTTTTTTCGTGTCTGCTTTTTTCCACTTGCTATGTTCTGTCTTCACCAACCAAACCATGTAAAAGACCCTTAGAGAGACACGGATTAGTGCAGCAGAATATAATGAATCTTTTCATTTTCTCTTCAAACATAGAAATGGCATATGGCCCAGGTTAGGAGACACAACACTGCAGCTATTTAACAAAATACTTTACCTGGATGTAATTTATCTCTGGCACGAATGTCCAATGCGTCACACACCCACCGTAACCCGTGATGTACAAAGAGAAGTGGATACAGAAAAACACCGGGGAGCTTTGAAGACATTTTTACCATAGGCTGTATATAGTGGCTAAATTGTATAATTTTAACTTCAGGCTCCGTCACCTGATGCTGTTGTGCCCAAAATACTTTTCCCCCTTAGACTTACATTAGGAAAAGACGTCTGTAAATCAGTGGCTGGGAGGTGGGGTTATATGAAATGTTAGTGCAAATATTATATGGACCTAAAGTAAGAAAGATCCAGGTACTTTTATACCAGGAAGTCATACTTTCTTTAGCTTTATGAGCTTCTGAACATATTTTATAGGCATGAAAGGGGCCCCCGTCTCCAACACAATCCCAGTATCCCGAAAAAATACATTCATATTGGTTTTGTATTGGTGTACTGGTCTGCTTTGAGGATAGGAAAAAATGTTTAAGTCTACTTTAAAGGGGACCTATCATGCAAAATGCACTTTTTGATGTCTTTTATACATAAATATATGTCCCCGGTGTGTCTCACGCAGTGTCAGAAAATAAAACCCTCTCTCTTTTCCTCCCTACCCAAATCTCAAAAACGGGGCTACAACGGAGCTGATCCAGATTTGCGTCCGATATGACGTAATATCGGAAATGTGGACCCACGGCACTATCAGAAAGTTGCTATCAGAAACAATGCCCGACTGTTTTGGACGTAATATGGTCGGTGTTTACATTAGCATCGCTAACACTCAGAGCTAACCTGTACTGGAGAGCATGTGTGTGAAGAAGCAGGAAATAAAAAGGAACTCACCTTGTGGTATAACCGGCAAGAGAGAAAGCCTTTGAGCTCCATACTGTTTCAGAAATAATCCTTGATAATCCATGATATGGCGTTTCATCACGGCAGTATTTAGTTTAGACAGTAGCTGCCGGGTCCCGCATGAGCTCAGCCCCTTCCTTTTTTATTTTATCAATTTTTTTTTTTTTAAAGCTTTATACCCAAATCAGCACTTTTGAAACAGGAAGTGAAATAGAGGGATATGAGGCATGGCTAGAATGGGTGATCTGTTTGGTATTTTGAGCAAAACACTTCATAGACATGTTTTTTATATATTTTTATATATCTGAGACCTATGCTATTGCTTAAAAATAACATGATAGGTGACCTTTAAAGCAATACTCACATGCCCAATGCACATGTAAGAGTCATCGGTGGAATTCCTTCTAAGAATCTAAGATCTATTACTAACAGGATTACAATGTAAGAGATGGGGATCAAATTCACATTCCCAGTTTCTGTCCTCTGTAAAGATGAACTGAAACTCACATGTGGGCTTCAGCAGTCTGACTCAGAACACTGAGTAAGCTATAATCGTGCATGTTTTCTCTTGTATTCTCTAAAGAGTATCGCTTCACACGCAACCACGTTTTAGTCATTTTGGTGAACTGGTGTCTATCCTAAGGTTGATTATAACTGCATCTGTACAGCCACTGCTTCAGAAGCACATCAATCTGCAATAAATCACCCACACACCCAATTCATTATATTTGGCACAGGTTTTGTGTTGACCGCTGCTTCTCTTGACTTTCTTGCAGCAGGTATTGGAGCCATGACTTTTTTTTCCCAAAAACAATTTTTTAAATGTAGTTATTCCATGGGAATTTTTTTCCTTAAACATCATTTTCGTTTTGAATGCACACTTGTAGACCGTGGTTAAATTCCCAAAACAAAAAAAATCACTCACAACCTTACGAAAATGTATAACATATGCATTTTGTTTGCTTTGTACAGCCCTTTGAGGCATTTCTTATGATTTGGGGCTATAATACATTTAGATTTTTTTATTTTAATTTGATTTACACAGCCAAAGTTATTTAAAAAATATATATAGGTTAAAAGTGAACCCCGGTGATGCAAAAGCATTTTCTTGATCATTCCTACTCTCTTATAACAGTGGTTTACATGTTGATGGTGACCCTGCAGTGAACCAGCAGGTAATGGGGGAGGGGTCAGTGGGGTCACAATCCTTCTGGACCCCCCGACTGCCCCCCCTCTCTGGTCCCACTGAGAGCGAAGAGCCGGGTCTTTGTGGAGCAGAGGCTGCACTACCTGAGGCTACTGGCCCTCAGACTGCTGGGCTCTGAAGCGTCTCTGCCCCCTCAGGGATGAAGACTTGGGGGGGGGGCAAAGCATTGCTAATAGATTAATTAAGTTTCTATTGAGGTGGCTTTGTAGTCCGTTTATCCCCTCAATGAAAGAGACCTTATATGGAATACACAAGCAGTCAGGCAACTCACTCACACTCACTTCATTCACCTCAGATGAACCGGGCAAGAATAAAAAACTTAATGTCTGATATTCCATTCATTAAGATTCTCTAATATGATCAGTATTAGACAGTGCTCCAAACTCAGTTACTCTGAATGTCATGTGGTTGTTTACATCATTAAAATACACAATGCCATCGATCACTTATTAAGAAAAATGTTGATTTACAGTCTGGTAAGCAAAGATACTGCTGGTAGGGTTTCTTGAATATTTGTTGTGTCAGAAACACAACATTTGTATTTGTACTCTAGGTAGGTTGATTAAATAAAAAAAAGAACTTTAAAGAATCCCCAATTTGCACTTTTTTGACTGTTTTCCAGTTCTACTGATCCACAGCTCTGATATGATCTATTAATAATATTCCCAGTGTCCATCGCAGTACAACAGATAACAAGTCATAAATAAATTAAAGCTAACATGCCCATCTTTACATTGAAAAAAACATTCAAACTGGAAGACAGCTGCTCATGATATGTAGTATATCTACAGCATTGGCAAATTAATTAAGTTTAGTACATTAACATTTAATCAGTCATCCCATTTTAAAGACATTCTAGAAATAGACAAACTACACATGGAAATCAGCCAGAAGATACATTTGGGACAAAGCATTTTTTCTCCTTTTTTAGATTAATTAATTAACTTTCATGTTCCCCAATACAAATAAATGTAACCAGCTTTACGAAACTACACCTAAAGCAGTGTTTTTTTGTGTGTTTGTCCACAGTAATGCCTCGTCTTCCCTTGATGCTGTGAAGTCCTCCTGCCGACACTTCACTGAGGCCCTGCAGCTGGCTGAGGACCAGAGATATGCCCATGAGTACGGAGACACCACTGTGACTGCAGCGCAACAATACCTGAGGAAACACTTGACATGGACAGTACCAATACTGAAAACCACAGAGAAATGGAATCCACTGGAAACGTCTCTCCAGTTCTTCCAAATCGAGACAATACCAGATGCAGCAACTGGACTTTTGAGGATAAGTACGCTGCAGAAATCCAACATAACACATTTAACACTGTTGCAACACATCCAAATACCGGGCCAACACTTCGAGAAGCAAACTCGGAAAGTGTTCACCCCTCGACAACTTCCTCCAATCTCAAAATGCCACCTGTATCCAACCATGAGGATCTGAACCTCCAAAGGTAATTTACCACATTTTCGGAGTCAGTACTCAATATTTCTGTGCATCCACTCAATCTATGCTATTATTATTACTATTTAATCTATTATGATTCAATGGTGTTTTAATGCTTTGTCAAGCACTTTGTACTATGTCTGGGAAAAGTGCTTTATAAATACATTTTACTTACTTACTTACTTACTTATACTTACTTACTATTGACCAGAGATCAGTGAAATCAGCTTTTCAAACCAAAAGCTACACAAGTGTAGTTTGCTAACTGTAAGCAAACACTATTTTTTATAATCCTTCATATAGCAGTTGAGCATTTGATTAGTGTCTCCTTCAGAGCATTTTTCACCGCCGGAGCCTCCTCTCGGTGATTTACCGCACGAGATGTCGAACATCTTATTCATTTTAACACGCAGCTTCATCATTAACATCTCCGGGAGGGCGATAGATCTCTGATGTGAAGGGTGGCTGTGGACAGGCCGACACCCTCCAGAGTCCTGCTCTCCAGATGTCCGCTCAGAAATAAATTCACGTTTTAACAGAGGAAGGTGTGACATCATGTCTATCGCTCATTCTGTGTGTGTGTGTTCTTTTGTAAGTAGCACAGCAGCAGTCAGGATTCACCAGCTGTGTGCTTACAGACAGAAAAGTGGGAACGTCAGCCGCCCCTCCACAGCAGAGGAGGGTGGAGGAAGAGGAGGAGATGGAAGAGATGGAGGAGAGCCAGAGTCAGGACCTGCCTTTTTAAGCCGGAGCGTTGTTGCTCGCATTATGCAGCAAGTGTCATCCAGGTATAACCCTTCTAATTGAGTTGTTTTAAGGAGTTTAAGTCCAACAAGTCGAGTCATGCGATAATTAAAGGGCAACTATTTCATGTGTTTTGTTCCTTTTGTGACGTAGAAACGTACACACCTACACAGCTTCCATAATCAGTTACATTTTACATATTTTTTGTCATTTGCCTATTTTTCCAACATTCTCCAACCAAAACCTTTTCCCTCTGATCTTATTTTGGAAGGACACGGAAACAAGAACTGGAAATACACAAATGTTCAGTTTACGTAGAACGATCCAGCCGGAGTATGTAACTTGTGTCACCAATGCAACAAGCCACAGATCATGAGAGGCAAAATACTTACAACCCAGATTAATGTCTGAGATTTAGGCTCAATCCCAAACCACGCCCTACACCCTACCCCTACACACTACCCCTCCGTGACGGAGTGAACTCCGTGGAGTGACACTCGCAGCTCAACGAGGCTCCCTCCTGTCAGATGGAGGGAGTAAATACAGCGGCAAGCTTTGGGACAAACTCCCCTCTCTCCGGCAGAAACAGGAAATGCCGTAACTGTATGTAACAACGGTTTCAAATCAGCATCTCTTAGACAAAAACTTAAAATTAATAACTCAAATAAAACTCCAAACATCTTTAATTGTGTTACTTTTTTGTAAAGCTCTTTTAGTTTTAAACCTGATGTTTATAAGCTTCTTAGTTTTTGCAACAGTCTGTAAATATACACAACTTTATAATAAAAGCACACATTTACCTTTTTCTAGACTAAACACAGGTTTACGATCCTAAGTTAAAAACATATGAGGTTATCATGAGGTTCTTAACATCGTAATTTATCAGCGGATGTTTGCTGGAACTTCTTGTAAACAGCGTGTTTCCTGACGGACACACACAGCGTTGAGACCGGTCAGGTAGAGACCGGTCTCAAGTCAGCACCGATGCAGACTCGCTGTTTGAGGGCTTGATAACCCACTCCAACCCACTTCCCCTCAACACTCGTTGGTTTGGAACAGCACTTAATGTGGCGGACCCTCCGCGCGAACGTGCAAACGGAGGGGTAGTGTGTAGGGGTAGTGTGTAGGGGTAGTGTGTAGGGGTAGTGTGTAGGGGTAGTGTCTAGGGGTAGGGTGTAGGGGTAGGGTGTAGGGCGTGGTTTGGGATTGGGCCAAAGTGTAGAATTGTTTTTCTCCACCAACACTGCAGTTGCACCACCTTCTGACAGACCATTTTTTCTGAGCTCATAAAGTTCAAATATCTGACCTTAATTTAATCCACCTCTTAGATCTTTTCT
Organism: Dissostichus eleginoides; assembly: GCA_031216635.1. Lineage (NCBI taxonomy): Eukaryota > Metazoa > Chordata > Actinopteri > Perciformes > Nototheniidae > Dissostichus > Dissostichus eleginoides. The sequence goes on along the minus strand of CM062273.1, from coordinate 8,578,352 downwards.
AATCATCATGTCTAAGTCCAGTTCAGTCAACCCATCTATTAGATCACTATGTCCACAGATGCATTGGAAACTAAAGAAGACTGCATTAGAACAACTCAAATGTCAGAGAACAGAAATGGTCAAAAACATATGGTCAATTTGAGGTAATTGGTCAATTCTATTTTTGGTTTGTTGGTTTATCATTGAAATGTCTGAAAATAGGAAAAATGACCAATCCCAATTTCCCATAGATTAACGTGAAGTCTTCAGATTGGTTGTTTGGTCCACCCAAGAACAGGAACACTAGCATCCAGTAAGCTTGAGTGAGCAATTGTAATTATTGTAAAGAAAAAACAAAACAAACTTCACTATTTAATTCAGCATTTGCTTGTTAACCTGTCAATGTGTGATTAAGCACCTTACTGCTACAACTAGCATTTTCCAGTGAATATCTGAATATTTCCATTTTCACCCTTCAGCATTTATCTTCATTCCTCATACGTGTTATGGAGGCTTATTCTGCTAATCCTCTGTGTATAGGCACAGGCTGCCGTTCTAAAAAACATGCTACTCAACACTTCTCCCAAATCCCTCCGCATCACACAAAGTGTTTGATGGGTCCTTAAGGGCTCTTGGAGGGAGGAGGTGGGAGTGGAGGAACTGTAGAAAAGTGTGTTGTGGTGGGATGGGGGATTCGGAGTGATTAATCAGATTCCAAAGAAGTGCGGTAGTAAGAGTTCTAGGATTCCTGCTCGGCTCTACTTGAAGTGAAGTGTGCCCCCCGCGGCCCTCTGGGAATTGGAGGATTTAAAGGCTCACTGGAGCTCCATTTGTCTCCGTCCGGAGTCACACAGAGTTCAGACAGCAGAACACTACGCAATTAAAAGAGAGGTTAACATGTTTTATCTCTCTAATGGGATAGCACACAATATTTACGTTTGCCTCTTGATTCATGGAGTTTTTTAAATTTATTTTTTAACCATTTCTTCAGGGGTTTTGGAGGGGCTATTCTCTGAGGAGGAGGCTCGCATCTGCTCTGGCTGCTGTCACACGCCCCGACGCTGCAGAGGACGACACCTTTGAGGAGGTGGACGTGGATGAATTTGACTTCGATGAGGTATGTGCTCCTCACGTTCATGGTTCAGTTGTTGCTTCCCCCACGACCTGTCAGACACACAAACCTGCACAGAGCTGGATCTTTAATAACTATCCAACATTGTATCCATACAGTTCATGCTCACCATTCCGCATACATAAAAACATGCATAAACACAGAAATATGCACACACATGCAGAAAGACCTGTGTGAAAAGACACCAACAAATACAGGTTTACACATGAGTCCAGAAACATGAATATTTAGAGAGTGTGTGTGGGACAGAAACTCCCTCTGGAGGGAACACAGGGATTTAAGCATTTGCAGACCATTTACTTGCACTAAAGCCGATATAACACACTACACAATACTCTTTGTTGTTCTGCTCTTGTCCTTTCCAGAAATGTGCAATTACCGGTAAATACACATGTTTTCTTTCGTAGGCAGCGCTGGAGAAACAGTGGACATTGTCCCTTCCTGAGGACTCCCCTCCCAGATGTTGCCTTATGTCAGACCAGCCACTCTCTCTGAAGGTAATAGTTTATACTCTGATAACCTGGTGCTTTAGTGAAAGTGGTCCACCAATTTTGTGAATTTCCAGCCCCTGTGTGATGTCAATGGAAGAGTTATTTTCTTGTTTCTTTCTCATCTCGGCCATCGCCGCTTTCAGGATTTCCCTCACTCTCCTCTTTGAATTTACTCTCTTGAAAAACAAGATTATTTCCTGGAGGGTTGAAGGTTGCTCCGCACCAGCAGATGTCATTTTTCACACTGGCGTATCGTCGTCCTGTTTTTGTTCCCCTTCATTTACTTCTCGTTGGATCTTTTCTTTGGAGCGCGCTCAGCACTGTACATCATGGTGGCTGCTTTAGGCCAGCTGATGCGGCGCAGCTGCCGTCAGGCCGGACTTATTGTGTTGACACCGATGTACACATCAAAGGCAGGGATCAACAATTTAGCACTTTCACAAAAAGAAAAATGGGATCTGGAGAGAAATGGAGCTGTTAGTTTGACTTACATAAGAGCATTCCTTTTGTGAAAATGCTCTGACAAATACCTAAAAAGAAAACATGCACTTGATTTAAATGTTAGTGGACATTCTTGTACACATCATATTTCATTTTACACATACTCAGGACTATATTGTCTAGACAGAGAGGCACATATTTTTACATTTAGAGCTCAAGCCTCACAAACTTCTGAAAACACCTCAAATAATGTTTTTTTATTTTCTTATTCAATTTTCAAATGTAAAAAGTGGAAATGGAAGATTTGAATGAAATCCTCCTTAATCGTCCCACACATGTACGTACAGTAAACACAGTACCGCATACACAATGAAAGTTAGTCTTGGCTTTATACCCATGCTTGGGTAGCTATTTCACATCGACCAGAGATCAGCGATCTGGTGTCCTTGCTCAAGTGCACCTCGGCAGTGCCCAGGAGGCAAAACTGGCACCTCTCAAGTCATCAGTCCTCCCAGAATGGCCCAATTCACGTCTCTCCAGGCCACTTCAGTAAATGAACAACTCTTTTGAAGCCAATTCAGCACCCAATAAACAAGTCATTTAAAATCACTCTAACTGTAAAAGTTTTAAGAACTTTGGATTATTGCTGACACTGTTTTATGTATTTGTTTCAGCCTTCTGTTCACTTTCCTGAAGCCTCTGAGTATATACTCTCACCCCCGCCTGTGTGGAGGCCGAAGCAGGCCTGGGTGCCTCCAGAACAGGCTGTTGAACAGAGAGTTTCCCCTGAGAGCTCCAACAGGTAGACTCACCCACAGCCTTATTACTGCCTGCCATTTAACTGCATTTGGTACCAAACATCTTACAAAGTAACAGGTTATTGGTGTGTTTTTGTGTGAGTAGGTTTCTAACCACAGAACAAACTCAAACTCAGTTTAGAATAGGGAATATGCTGTAGGTGTTTAACAGGGTACCCAAATCTCTAAAAACGGGGCTCCAACGGAGCTGATCCAGATTTGCGTCCGATATGACGTAATATCGGAAATGTAGGCTGGCTTTACACCCACGGCCCTATCAGAAACGTTGCTATCAGAAACAATGCCCGACTGTTTTGGACGTAATATGGTCGGTGCATGTTTACATTAGCATCGCTAACACTCAGAGCTAACCTGTACTGGAGAGCATGTCTGTGAAGAAGCAGGAAATAAAAAGGAACTCACCTTGTGGTATAACCGGCAAGAGAGAAAGCCTTTGAGCTCCATACTGTTTCAGAAATAATCCTTGATAATCCATGATATGGCGTTTCATCACGGCAGTATTTAGTTTAGACAGTAGCTGCCGGGTCCCGCATGAGCTCAGCCCCCTCCTTTTCTATTTTAATCAATCAATTTTTAATCAATTTTTTTAAGCTTTATACCCCAAATCAGCACTTTTGAAACAGGAAGTGAAATAGAGGGATATGAGGCATGGCTAGAATGGGTGATCTGTTTGGTATTGGAGAAAAACACTTCATAGACATGTTTTTTATATTTTTTTAATATATCTGAGACCTATGCTATTGCCTAAAAATAGCATGATAAGTGACCTTTACATGTAAGTAGGATGTACCAATAAACTGAGATTCATACGACACAGACTTTGTAATATTCATATATTTAAAACAAAGGCAATGGATTGGAATGACATTAGATTTCACATTGCTTATTGTCCATGTCATGATATAGACATTTCTCCAGAACTAAAGCGCCACCTACCTTAAAGTCTTTAATAAAGTCGTTTAACAACCTATTTTAAGCTCAATAATCTCTGTGTGATTTCAGAAGCAAGTCTCCTGCTTCAGCGTCGGTGCTCAGCCGTCTCTCTGAAAGATCGGAAAAGATTATAGAAGAATGGTAAATCATCTTCTTATCATATATCTTCTGTTGATGTGAGTTTTGTTATTTCACTGAATGTAATTATGTGTGTGATAGTCTGACCTTTTTTTTTCTTTTTCAGGGGGTTCACTCACAGCCACACAGCTCTCCAGATGCTCAAAAGAGCTCGGAAGATGAAGTCAACTAAACAACAGCAGACTAAACGTAGAGGTGAGTGTGTCTAAAAGGATATAGTTTTAAATACACACTCAGTTTCCAGATAATTACTGAAGGTACACCTGGCTTAAACTTCACATCTCATACACAACTGTACAATAACTTTAGAGGCTGCATTGCGTTATACTGACAAGTGATTCTACATTTTGTCCACCCTATTTACATCGATGAGGGTAGACTTAAAGGTGGGGTAGGTAATTAACTTCAGAAACACTTTTTGTTATATTCCATGGAATGCTCTTAACATCCCGATAGCAATGAACACATTAAATGCTTTGACAATAAATACATAAAAAAATGTCATCTGTGGAAGCCGTGGTGCTGTAAAAAGCACGACCAATCATCTGAGCCGGCCCGGCTAAAATGACTGGATGGCCTACCTACCTGTCAGCCTTCCATCTGTGCACAAACTTATCTCGTGCCCTCATTGGTCATGTGCGCGTTCGTGTGTGTTGGAGGAGGGGCTCTGTGAGGAAGTCTGAAGGAAGGGGCAGATTTTTTCCGGTTGTGTACTTTCAAATTCTAGCGCACTCGAGCTGGTTTCTCCATTCTTACCTACCCTACCTTTAATAACATCAACACCTCCATGAAACAATTGTTTGCATTTGTGTTTCTTGTATGTGGAATGTTTTAGCTTCTTATACAATTAGCATAAAGTTATATGAAATGAGAACAAATATAAAGATAATGCTGGCAAATCAGAAAGCTCTTATGTTTTCTTTGACCTAATAAATCGCCTCAAATACAATGCTTTCTTTATTCAGTAATCCTTCTTCACCGAACTAATGTGTCTTCCTGTCTCCTCATTCCTATTCTTTATCACCAAATATCCTTACAATATGGAAGGAGCTACTCTTGGGACATAAATCCATTTTCCAAAACGGGAAAAAATCCACACCCATTATTGCCTCTTTTCATTCTCGTCTTTGTTCCTTCAGCTGTGTTTCAGCAGCCAACCTTTCCACCCCGCGTATGTTAACGAGCCATAACAGACAGCAGAAGCCAGGAGCTGTCGCCTCTTGTTGAGCCTTATTTGAGAGCCTGCGAAGGAAATAACGATTGCCAAGAAACCTCTTGACAAGTCTTCCCGTGATGACTTTCATTCCCTCTCATTGTAGTGGTTGAGCAGTGGAAGGTGACCTCACCTCCGCTCTGCACAGAGGAACAGTAGTCCTGCCACGATTATCATGCCAACGTCATGTAGAGGGAGGCTGCTCTTTGATCAGAATTACAAATGCATGACTCCAATAGCAGGGCTCTTGTCATCTTGCTCCACCAGCACACAGGTCTATGTCTGAACTAACTCCTAATGGCATCTGCCTCAGTGGAACCAGAGCGCTGTTCTAAAATGTTCCGAATGTCATATTTTGGTTTTCTGTTTCTTGTTTGAAGCCTGCCTTGTCCTTCTTTGACCCTTTCTCTCTTTTTGTCTCTGCTAGATCCCTTTGACCGCCACTCGGTCAAAAAGTACAGTTACCAGCTGGGACCAGTGGAAGCACGAAACAGGCCAACACAACACAACAGGAATGAAATAAAAGGTAGGAAAACACGCTACTCATTTAAATACACCTTTACATAGATTTAATGTTTAATCTTTAGACTTGAGACTGTTCATTCAATTCAGACCATTGACTGTGTATAGAAAGAGGCCATAGGCACTGTGACGTCACCCATGTTGACTACGGTTTCAAAGTTTCTACTTTGGCATGTTGGCCGTCGCCATCTTAGCTTTTGGCCATAGCCTTCATGGATGTATTAGAGAAACATCGATACAGCATTGGAGGCAGCATGAAACCAAAATGACCTGACTCACAAATACAAAAATACGTCCCAGGGAAGTTGATATACGTATAAAAAAAAGGATCTGCTGATTTGCAAACGTAATTTAAGTTCCAATACTAATCATTAATTTAATGGGAAAAAATATTTGTTGTCCCGATGACATCACGTGACTGACACATACGTTGTAGTACCACCGTTTGGCCACTACGAAATGTGCGTGCGTGCTGCTTAACTCAGACTAAGAAAAATATAGATTTTTTACAACTTCATTATTTTCATAGTTTTGGCAATTGTCAGTGAGAATAACATGGAATGGCTTATGTGGTGAGATCTGCCAACATAGTTACATCACTGAAATAAAGTTTGAAGTACGGGTGAAAAATACATCACCATAGTTATCTTGGAAATATTATGCCTGTATAAGCAGTTTTTGTGGTTAATAAAACCAGAATGTTCCAGCAAAGCACAGACTACTTTCTGCAGATGCTTTCCCTTGTTTTATAAAGCAATGGTTTGTTTTTTAAATTGAGTTGTATGTTGTCATGTTTCTAAACAGAATATATCAGGAATAAGTCATCAACCATTTTTGATTAGAAATTGTTGCAAAAGCAGCACTTACACAAAAAAGACCCAGGTTGTATGAAAGCAGAATTTCTCCATAAAATTAACTCACTGGTAAGTACAAGCTTGATTAAAACAATAAATGTATCTGGTTTCACATAACTTTCAGTATCAAGGATGACATTCTTCTTTAAAACTTAATTCTAATTGCTATGGATAATACAAACAATGTCAAAGAGTTAAGTGATTGACAGTTGTAAAGTAGATTGATAGTCCCAGTAGACGAACACATCTCCCTCCATCTTCCCCGCCCCCTGCCCTGAGGTGCAGACATGATTTGGCTTTGTGACGTCCACAGCCAGACTTAAAAGGGAAGGAAGAGCTTCAGGGAGGAGAGGGGGGGGGGGGGGGGGATTTGCTTTTATCATGCCTGTCTCCATCTTTCCTCCGCACCCCCCCTCCAGGGTCAAGGCCTCACATCCACAGAGCTCGCGGTCATCCAGCAGTCAGAGCGTTTGCCAACAGGCAGTGAAGGGACTGGTCCAAGTCCAATGCTCACATTAGCATGAAATAGCCTTAATAAGCCGTGCAGGAACATGTTTCCTTGTCATTTCATGTTAAAGTTATAAGAAAAGGAGCAAATTGTGCCTTTTAAAAGTTTTGCTTTATCTTTTTTGGGTGGGTTGCTTTGGTAAGTTGCTTGTAGAGTAGTTGTGAAGGAGTCGCCTCATTCTGCTAAAACTGATTTATTGTTGTCCAGGAAAAAATCAAGCAACAACTTACTCGATTCTTTTTAAGAATCTTTAATTCTTTTTGCCAAATTTACAAGGCACTTTCATCAGACAATTGTGCAGGTGTGGTATGTCACTGTGACCACTGACACTAAAATGTGTTTATGCTTTGGATAGACTTTCAGCCAACTGGCAGTCGAGGACCGGCTCCATCCAAATGACATATTACGTTACAACAATATTTCCAGTTGTGTTTCTTTCCAATGTCCTTATCGCTGCTCTCCGCCCTTGTCTTGATAATTCATCAAACAGGACTGGTGTTTTTGAGAAGCAGCTACATCAGCTGATAAAGGAAGAGTGTCTTTGGTTAAAACATCACTCAGTTTCCCAATTTAACAAAGGGGGATCCTGCAAAATCTGTTACTCTAATGGCGCATTTCCACTACAGCGCGGTTTAAGAGTGCCGTTTTTGGTTGCGTTTCCACTAGGCGTAGTTCGGCTAACGGGTACTTTTTCACAGTTTTTCTGGCTCTCCAAAATCGAGGTTCTTTCCGGCCAACAACCGGGCTGAGTATGAGTGAGAGAATCGCTGGCAACTACAACAAAATGAACATATTTTACCGTGATTCAATTTTAATACACGTTTGATGGGCTAAGGAGTCGACTCCAACAAGATCCGTTACTCCAACCTGCTCGATTTTAGGGGTTTTCTAATTCAACAGATTCTGTATAATGGGTTAAGGACTCGACGATATATCCCTGCACTTTCACTTTATCTGCATATTGAAGTATGAAAGCTTGTTGTTTGTATGTTGTCTCCTCCTGAATGTTGTACGTCTCTTTGTATTTTTGATGGCACCTTAGAAAAAGGAGGAGCTCTAATCATCTCATTGTACCTGTATAATGACAATAAAGGATTATATTCTATTCAGCTGCCTTTTTCCAAGGTGATTGTGAGGTAGCAGCACCGGTGGCGGTGTAGCTGGTGCTCAGGTCTGTAAACGGGCCCTCCTCCACTCCTGCCCCCCTGGTCCTGACCTGTGGGAGCACCCCCTCCTCCGGATCCGTCCCCAGCGCCCGGGGACTCTCAGCCCGGCCCGGCCCAGCCTCGCTCCCCGACAGGGGCTAACGTTTCAGGCTTTGAGTCAAGCCCCTTCTGGAGGTGATTAGCCCCAAACCCATGACAGATTCTTTCCAAGATATCCGACGCGGCGTGTTTATTTTATCCGGGCTCTTTGTGTGGATGTGCTGGACATGAGTAACCCACTTGAAATGGGTATCAGCTTACATACCCAGAGAGGGAGATAGAGAGGGAGAGAATGGAGCAGAGCCACAAAACATTTTCTCCTTAGAGGCAAAAATGTAGAAACACACTTCCCCTTTTTTTTTTATGGTTTGTATCATCATGTGTCTGTGTGCCGCAGATGTTGCAGATGTTGTGAAAGCGTTTCTCCTTGGTTCTCCTCTTACTTGTTCACCAACTCCTTTCACTCAAGCCCCCCAGGCACACACCCCCTTCCAGCCTCCTTCTTCTAGCCAACCCCACCAAACATCCGTCCTCATGTCAGAGGGACACATGGGTATATATTTTTATTTCAGACTGGAACCCCTACCTCCTGAGCACTTAACTCGATTTCACACTTCAAGTCCTCTACAAAGTCCAGCTGAAACACAATCGTCTTGTTTATCATCCATCCTCCAAAATAACTTCATGTCAGACTATTTACCACCATTCATATGCATTCAATTTCACCCCCATTATCTCGTATTTATCTCAGGCAGTGGAGCGCTCTCCTCATAGAGTATGTTTGAGATGCACTGGCACACTTAAGGAAGGAACTAGCAGAGCTAATGTATATTTGGGCAAAGTCACTCAGTAAGACGGACAACCAACTAACAACTGACTTAAGATCTTTAAGATGGCAGGCTTTCTGCCTCACCTTCCAAATTTGGCATCCTTTTTGCCTTTAGACGTGGAGGACACGCTACAAAACTTTGTTTTATTACCTTAATACCTCTATACCTTAAAACTTTACTTACTTTATGGTTCAACTTCCTTGCCGATCTACCATACTTGTTGTAGTTGTGTATACTCACAGCGTCTACTGTGCAAAGCAGAAGTATGACCAACTTTACAGGTGTTTTCATTTTTTTTCATGTACAACTACAGTGGTTTGAATAATCTCACTTTTTTCTCATTTACAACCTCACTGTTTACAGTTACACTTCTGTGTTTATTGTAGTTTGATTCCCACATCTCCGCTCACTTTCCCTACACTGTCCCGGATCCTCACTCACAACTCATTCAGTTCTTTGGGCTCTGTTGTGTTCCTGATGCACCGCCTGACCCTGGGTTGTTTGTTTCTGCAGTGAGGGAGGAGGAGGAGGAGGCTCCAAAGTGCCAGCATTATGTCTCTCCTTCAGCTGGGGTTTTCTCCCAGCCAAAGCCTCCTCCCCCTCCTCCCCCCCCCCCCTCCTCCTCCCAAACCCTCCTCCTCCCAAACCCTCTGATAGTAAGTCAGAGCTCTTCCCTTCTCAGAAGAGACGAGATCTCTTAATGTGCTTAAGAGCCCCTCTTAACAGGCATGACTCCTACAGGCCCCCTCCTGATGTCCTGGAGGAGAACTGGAGGGGGATTCAGGAGGTGGAGAGGGGTCAGCAGGGGGCTTCAGGGGGGGGAGAGGGAGAGGAGAGACGCTCTATGCTACTGAAGTAAACTCTTTTCATGGTGCTCATCAACTTGTGATTTATACATTCCACCATTCATGAATTCACATCTAGGGATTTCAAATTTAAAGCCATTTTGCCTTTCATTTTTGTATTTACTTCAATACAGGATCCTATGATTAGATAGATAGATAGATAGATAGGTGGATAGATAGATAGATAGGTAGATAGGTAGATAGGTAGATAGATAGGTAGGTAGATAGATAGATAGATAGATAGATAGATAGATAGATAGATAAATAGGTAGATAGGTAGATGGATAGGTAGATAGATAGGTAGATGGATAGATGGATAGATAGATGGATGGATAGATAGATAGATGGATGGATAGATAGATAGATGGATAGATAGATAGATGGATAGATGGATAGATGGATAGATAGATAAATGGATAGATAGATAGATAGATGGATAGATAGATAGATAGATGGATAGATGGATAGATAGATAGATAGATAGATAGATAGATGAATAGATAGGTAGATACTTTATTTATCCCAAAATGGGAAATTATTTTGTCATGGCAGCAGTGTTGTGAAGCATTACACAAGTAAATTTTTTTGAAAAGATACAATAGGATACCAATATAATACAAATAAAAATTAACATCAGCGACAAGTACATTCGAAGTCACAATAGAAAGGACATATATAACGTAAGTATCTAAGTAATACCCAATATAAAGAAAATATTGAACACTCTACAATATACAATCTCACTAAGCTACAGAAATATATAGAAATATACAATAGACACATATTGGCATTGGATTATACTGTATACATTACAATTGTGCAAAGTAGCTGTTGTGCAAATTAAAAACTATCATTTATGAAAACATGCACGACATCCCCCTTTTTTTGGAGTGCTTCATTAAGCACACTTTCTCTTTTTCCAGACTGCCTTCGCCTTGTGTCTCTGTGTGTTTTCAGCTTTTGGGAAGTGCGAGTAGCCATTTCCTGTCCGTCGCTGCCCCGGGGGAATCATCCATCACTTGACATTTTTAGTGGGGGCTCCTCAATTAACCCATGAAAACTGTAAAGCTATTCTCCCCCCTGTTTTTTTACAGCTCAGCAAAAGTAAGTTAATGGCTTAAATAAATGCATCATTAGTTCCAGCATCAGGCTGTCAAAATCCATTATCAGTTTACACCCATCTGCGGCGGCATTACTGTCAGCACAACGTAAATGTTTGCTTTGAATTACGACCTTATTATGGGGTTTCAGCATAACCTCGTAAATCAGCAGCCCTTCAGATTTCTCTCTTTAGCAAACACTACTTAGATTCAATTTAACAAATAACCACAATTGTTAGAAAAAGTAGATCCCCTCCTGTTGCATCTATCAGCGACTTTAAATAGCAATGCCCCTGAGTCCTCCAAACAAATACACCACCTTAAGCCCAAACATAAACACTTGGAGCTCTGACCACTGATCTCTCGGTGCTGGGAACTGGCCGGCTGTAATTACAGTGTAACATGTCAACTGTTGCTCCAGATCAGGCCCTTTCAGCTGTTTATTTGTTGAGCTTGTACTTCTGTGAGAATCTGTTAAAACAACCCCTTCCCTGCAGTATTGATTACGCCGAGAAGCATGCCACCTTCACCACAACTTGCCCTGATCAGGCACAGCACTCTCATCAAGAATGTTACTTGGCTTTCAAGAAAAAAAATGGCCAGTGACGTTTGTTTGATGTTTCCTGTCGAGTGCAGTTGTCCAGGCTGAGCTGGAGCTTCAGCAGGCGGAGAAGGTGGAGCGAGTGAAGCAGCAGCGAGCTCAGCAGTGGCTTCAGACCCAGGCTGCTCGCTCTGACCGGGGCTCAGAGAGGTGAGCGCTTCATCAGGGGCAACAGCTTTAAATGGTCACTTTAACCAATTACAGAAAAAAGCATTTTGTAATCTTTTTGAAACGTTTTCTCTGTGATTTCTGACTGTGCAACTGGGACGTTTTGTCAAGAGACACTCGTTGCTGTTGAGCTTTTAAATATTAAACATTTGAACTCTCTGAGCATCAAGAATGTAATAGTGCTTTATGCTGTATAATTGACCGCATGTCATGGAGTGTAATAAGGTATCCGTAGACCTTTCTATGAGACAACTTTATTTACCTAAAAGGTCTTCAGCCATGGTACATACGTTCATACTTCTAGATGTGGGCTTACATACACATACTACTCAGTATCACTCCGCGCCACATCAGTAACATCCTGATAGTATATGTGCGCGGCACTAGTTCAAAGAATTCACTTTTTATTTGATTGTGGACGCAGCATACGTCTCCGAGGAGGATACCGAATAGGCAAAACTATTTGTAGGGCGAGATGCCACTTATTTTTCCACTAAAATAAAGTTAAATTAACTCTTTTACAGTAATTAAAAATACATTTCCATCCAAAAATATTGCCAAACTCCCATTTAAGGGGATGCTTGCCTCCTGTAATGGATGAATGTATAACCAACAGTACAAATACACTACATCGTTCTGTGCAGGGAAAGTGAAGAAACAAACATTTCAAAAACAAGTGAGACGAGGGAGATTTGATTTATTTCACGTTTTTAGTGTTTAACAGTGGTGGTTAGGTTTTATTAATAAAAAAGAAAGGATATCTGATTGGCCATGCTTAATTTGGTTAATTGAAAATGTTATTATTGTTTTTGGATACCAAGGAACAAAGTTGAACCAAAATGCCTTTATTATAACTACTGTTTATTAAAATACATACCATAAAACATTCTGTAACAGAGGCAGTGAGCAGCATGTTGGCCTGTGCTACCCCCTACCTAACAAATAGACGTTAAGATGATCAAACATGGCATCTGTGTTTATTTGGTCAGAGGTAATAGCTTAGCGAGGAAGAAAGGAAACTGCTGAATTGATTTGAGATACGCAGAGCTCTAAATGTTCGGCCTTTTTTTTCTTATCTTTTACTCAGCGTGCATTTCTTACCGGAGATCAGCTCGGACATTCTGAACGGAGGCAGAGTGCAGCTCGTGGTGAGTACACCCCCCCTCTGTTTCCCCCATTTATTTAAATGACAGTGCATCTTGATTTTGATCTTCTCTAGGGGGTTATTTTCATGCATGTGAAGGTATGCAGTATTTACATTCAGCGGTCCTGCAGTGGGTTCCCTCTCCTGGAGCCTGTCTCCTCAGCTTGGTTTTAAAGGAGGCAGGGGGGGAGGTTTGTTTCGCTCCACAGTGACACTTCCAATTGGATCAACCGGCTGCAATTTCTTCATTTTACTTGCAGAAATCCCAGTGTCACTTTGGAGAAGTTTGCATGGACCTGTGAACGATTGTGATGCTCGTGAGGGCTTTGAAGTCGGGAGTAACAGGTCTCCCTGCGCAGTTATAGAGCAGTTTGAGTTATGATCACTGGCAAGAGGAGACGCCCTCTCCTCCTGTTTCTTAGATATGTTCAGACGGCAGAGCCCCTGGTTGTTGAATGTTATTCAAAATGCAGGAGTGCTTGCGTGTCATGTTGGGCCTCTTTTCTGTGTGTGTTTCTGTGCGTGCAGGCAGACCTGGGATCCACAGAACTTCACGCCAGCGGATCGTACGCCAACAACAGTTTAGCTGCCCAGCCCTGCAACAAGAACGATTATCCTCGCAGAAACTCTTTGGGTCATTCAAGTGAGTCGTTTTTCTACCCAAAATCGCCCCGTTTACAGGGGATTTCCGAGTGATTGTTGAACAGAATCCAAAAAAACATTAATAAAATGTTCTGAAACACAATATACGCCTATTCTCTTAAAGTAAACAATTCATGTCACTGACTCTGTTTTTAATCTTCTCTTACAATAACTGGTAATCCAGATAAATGTCAATAGAGACTTTTAATGCCAATGTTTGATTTAAAAAGCTAATTTAAACAACATTTTCAGTAAGGAAATAATGAGCAGTTTTTCCCATATCAACATGCCTCCATACACACATGCTTAACATATGATTCAAATAATAGACAGACAGACAGATATATGTATACTGTATGTATGAAATATGGTTGTATAACATATTTACTTCATGCTTAGCTTTATGACACTTTTTATTAAGTTAAACTGACATTTTGCCTAAAAAGTCAACATTTTACAAGCAATTTCATGCACAAACCTAAGAATATATATCATCAGTATCATATATTGTCATTATTTTAATATCTTTGTATGCAAATGTGTGTATATACCTGTACATTAAGCACATGTGTGTACAGATGTTTTGCACCCGTGTGTCTCGGGTCACACAGGCCTAAGTACGCAGAGTCTCGATAAAGTCTGCTGCTTATCCAGCCTACACTGAGTCCACTAGTCGGCTGTTTCTGAAAGGGGAGGGGGGGCAGCATGAGGTCGGGCCGGGGACAGAGTGCCGCGAATTTGTCCTCTGACAGGAAATGGGCAAAAAAAAAAAAAAAGTCCTTTCAGTGAAGAATGACTGGGTCTTCTGTCAGGAGTTTGAGCGACAAAGATGCCACTGACAGACTGACGGCAGATGACCACTTTAAACAAGCTCAGGAATCCAAGAGAAGGAGAGCCCTGTCCCCGGTAACGAAGACAAATTGGATTCCAGTGATGATTTCAAAATGATTTCCACGAGGTGCAGCAGCAGCAGCGAGCGTTGTCGTGTTAGGCAGGCGGACCGTTGTTCTGCAGAGAGAAAGCCCCTTTGTCTGCGATGATGAAAACACCACTTAGCAACATTTGTCAAATTGAAATATGAATGTATGTCCAAGGCAAGAACATTTCTCATAAAGTCAATTAGATATTGTATAAACTTGGAAAGGGCACAAAGGGTTCTGAGTTGCATCATGAAAAACAAATTAGAGGAAATTTGTTGAAAATATGGAATTAGCTAAATAAGCAGCTAATCTTTTTTAGTCAACCCACACCCCCAAATAGGCACACAAAATAATATTGATCATATGTTGTGCCTTCTGAAGTGGCGTGCTTACATCAAAGTGAGGCTTTAAAGTGAGGAGGTTCACTTGCTTTGCCATTGCAGTCACGATGACATAAATACTCTTTAACCCGCTGCAATGCGATACTCACCACTTGCTGGGACGCTGCCATAAAATGCGTTTCCAGGCTCACAAAATATTTTCATTACCTGTGCACAGGAAACCACTTGAGTTGCATATCTGCTCCCTCAATTTCGTCCGCCGTTCAACTCTAATAGGAGTAAAATGATCGAAAACAATTTATTTGGTCACAGCGGTTTGGGTCCAATGTGCGGCCATTTCTTTTCCCCCCATCTCCGTACATGAAATGGCTCGACCGCAGTACTTTCGTCGAGATTTACAGGTTCTGTTTTTGATTTAGATCAGGTAATTGGACAAAAGTCTTTAATAAACCACCGGAATTTCTGAAAATAAACACAACGACTGCGGTGGTTTATCTTCAAACTACATTACACGAATGTGAGTGGAGGAAAACGGTGTTACACGACAGACATGTGTAAAATCTAAATCTTTAGAGGTGCGATTAGGTATGACTCGAGAGAGGTTGGATATTCTATACAGTGTGCCAGCTGTGCAGATATCTGGAGCCGTATCTGCCCCCCCACCTCCTCCAGAGCCCCCCCGCTGTGTGGCGCCCTGTGTGTGGCGGCCGACACGTGGAACGCATCACGCCCGGTCGAAGCGCTGCCTTTGTACTGTGTGTTTGAAAAGCTCTGCACTGATCCCCAGGTGGAAAGGAATGGGCCTCTGCTGCAGCTCACACACAACTCACCTGCTCAGACTTAAGCCTTTACAGCCAGGTTTAACATTGTGTTGTCTCGAGCCTCATGAAAGAGAGACTCAACTGGAGTCAAAATGTAACTCATGCAAGGTCAAGAGTTGCACATTTTTTGTTTTAAGGTTTTAAGGAACACTCTTTGTGTTAGATTACATTATTATTGCCTAGATAAACGGCATGATTGATTGTTGACAAGAGCAACTTGTGAGAGAAAGTTTTCTTTGTTTGTTGATGAGAGACAACATGAGATCATGTTTTGACTCGGTCCTTTTAGAGCAGGGGTGTCAAATTCAATTTCATTGCGGGCCACATTCGCATAAAGGTTGCACTCAAAGGGCCGGTTGTAACTATATAAATATATAATATATATATATATATATATAAAATAATGTATTATATTACATTATTGCCTCTGAATTGGATTATTATCGGATAGGATAACAACTTAGTAATTAACTACGTCTGAAAGCAGAAGTCCAGGGCAAATAATTGCAAGTCTCTTCAGTGCGCATGTCACAAAACGAGATGCATTGTGGGACATGTAGTTTATGGACAACCTGCTTCTGTAAAGTGGCATGTAACCGTATAATAAACGTATTATATTCTTTGCAAGCTCTTGCGGGGCCACATAAAATCGAGTCGCGGGCCGGATTTGGCCCCCGGGCCTTCAGTTTGAGACCCCTGTTTTAGAGGGAAATCCTTAGGTGTACAATAAATGATACATTACTTTTCCCACAACTGAAGCAACTGTTTTTTTGGAGAGCAAAGTCCTTCCTAACCCTAACCCTAACCCTAACCATAACCACCTTTCAATGATGATTATTGATAACCTACGCTATTAAGGACCATAACAAGGGCTGAGCAAATAAAAAGAGCAGGCCATTTCAGCAACAATCCAGTAGAATCATGATTGACTAACACTAAATCTGCTATTTAAAAAGCACACATTGTATGCATTACCATCTATGATAAGTGGATTTGACACCGTTCGATTCACACATGAGATATTGATGCATTTTCCTTCTACGTCTCCAGGAGAAGAAGTCCCATCTCCTCCGAGAGTCACGTCTGCTCCGTCAAAAAAGGAGCGCATGTCCTTCCGAGACAACCCAGTCGTGAAGAGCGGCGGCTGGGGAGGGGGCAAGAAGAGGGACAAATTCTACAAGTAAAACACAAACTCTTCCACAGCCACTTCACCTTTTAAGATATGTCTTTACCCAACATGTGAAGAACTCAAAGACATATCTATCTGATATTGGTTCATTTTCAGATAGATATCCCTAAGAATGCAGGTTCTTCAAAATATGTGCATCAAGTTCAGGAAAGTTTGGATGCAATTGTTTGCTAACAATCTGTGTTGTGGTAATGACCCAACATTTGAACCAATGGATCTCACAAGACCATTTCTTCCTTCCATGACGAAAACTCTCTTTATTTTTATTAAAAAGGATATTCTCTCGCAATTTAACATTTCCCCCTGCAGCTGTTCTTTTCAAACTCAGCTGAAAACTTGAGCTCCCCGTCCCGAACAAAAATGAATTAAGAGCAATAGGACCCGGACCAGCCCAAATATCTTCGGGCACTTTCGTTATGTTGACTCAGCTCAAGTTTCAGCGCCTCAACCAAACACATGGAACCAAATGGCACGCTTCATATGCAAATGATGGCAGGAAATAAGAACCAGGAACTTTTTATACCCGTGAATTCATGTTTCCTTGGATGCTGAATGGTTGTTTCTATGCTGATTTACTGTCTTGACAACAAACAAAGTAACTTTAGTTTGCAGCCGTGGGAAGAAACTTGCCTTTTACATGTATTCTGCTCTTTTAAGACTAAAATGTAACCCTTAAATAGTTTCTGTATCCTGGAGGACACATTGCCCCGATAAGGTTATAAAACAGATAATCACTCACAGATAGACTTATGTTTTGAAGCCTATACTCGTGTAAATAGGTGTAAATACAGTGAATTATGGGTCTAATAACAGCAATATGGGTGTAAGATAGGTGTAATAAATGGGTGTAACACAGGTGGAACCTACATGTACTACGGGTGTGAAGTTGGGGCAATGTGGGTGTAACATGGGTGTGATATGGATGTACAGTAACATGGGTGTAATATGGGGGTGAAATGGTTGTACATTGGGTGTGATTTGGGTATATTATAGGTGTAACCTGGGTGTAATGTTGGTGTTATATGGGTGTTATATGCATGTAACATGGGTGTAACATAGCTGTCATATAGGTTCAATAAAAAAATGTATACCCTAAATGTGCAATATATTTTAGAAAAAAAGTCACATTTTAAAAAAAGTCATGAAATTGTAATTTTAGCCCAGATATTAGAAAACAGTAATTCTTTAATTTCCCCAAAATATCGCAATTTTAAGGGTTAAGTATCATTTTAGTGGCTACATTCAGTTCCTGCTCACCAACAGTGGGCTTGAAATGACTGCTTTTAAGCGCCGGGCACAAACATTGGTGTTGGAATTAGAACAACGTTTTCTTTATTTCCAGTCGCGGATTATAACGACCTTGTCTCTGGTGTATTTGAGTTTGGAGAGCTACAAGGCGTCCGTCAGCAAACACTGCCCTCCCTTAGGCGGTGGACCTCGAGGCTCGGAGGTTCCTCGCCGCCTGGAAATCATAACTTAATGAATGTCAAAACAAATAGTCGGAGCTGTAGAGTGGCTCCCTGGCAGGAAATGCATGTCTGTGTATTTATCTTCTCCTATCTCTCGCTCTGCACATGTCTGCAGGCTGTGTTTTGACTGTACTGCAGGGATTTCAGTCTTCAGAGTGGCGTATGCCAGAGATGTGGTGGTCCAGCCCACTTGGGGGATGTTGTGAAACCCAAGAGCAGTGTTCTTCTTCAGGGGGGACATCAAGGGGGGAGTATCTGTCATCAATCAGTCAATGCACAACTCTGATAAAGCCAAATTCAGATATTTATTGCATACATCATGCAGAGACAGGTGAAATAAATGTGCAGTTATATATTGTCACTTTCTTTGACATGTGTTCAGGTTTTCCCAGGCTTTCCTCTCCAACTACCGCTGCTGAAACGATATTGTTAAACCAGCGTCCACCAGTCTTCATTACTTCTGTTTACTTTTGGGTTATGGCTAAATTATATGTAACTTAAGACATCCAAAATCCATTGCGTGGTGAAATGAGTGCTCCACCGCACATTTAGATAAGATGAGGAATGTCCCTCTCAGCCTGCCTGACCTCAAGTCAGCACAAGTTGTCAGATGGAGTCTGCCAGAGAGACATTTGCTATCCAAATCCCTCTGAGTGCTGTCTTCAAGTCCATTAGAGGACCGTAACAGAGTCTGCTTCCAAGTTTTAGCTACAGTTTCGCACAGTGTACATTTTGCTGAGTATTTTTGAAAGCATGCAGTACTGCTTTAGATTTTTTGTCAGGCGTTCAAGGTAAATTTGACTGAAGACAGTTTTAGGAAGATTCAACAGAGATTGATTTGTATATAATTGAAATTCCCCCCAATTTGCACTCCTGTTACATCCTTAATACACCTATAGTACAGCCATATTACAGTAATATTACAGGTTAAACCATCTTACATCCACGTTTCACTGTTATTACTGAGTATAGGCTTCACAACATGTATATATGTGGAGATTATCCCTGTTTTATAACCTTATCTGAGCAATGTGTCCTCAAGGTTACAGACACCACTTTAGGGTTGAACCACAGTTGTAGTTATAACATTTTTCAGCGATACGGCTTTACTAAGCTATTAAATGTAAAAAAACTATAACTCAAATTCCCACAATCACTTACCGATAAAGAAAAGAGATTACATAATAAGATATCTCTTTCTATTTATATCGACCTTACACAATTATCCATCTCTTTTAGCCAAGGTAAAGAAATAGGAAATGGATATAAACTCTGAGGAATGTGCAAGCTCTTGAAAATGTGAAACCGAATTATAAAGACATCGTGAAAAAACTCACACAGGCAGAAACGTTTCTGCGCTCTGGTAAAAGTCAGAGCTCATTTATTCCCCCAACGACAACTGGTGGTTTAAAACATCCCAGAGATGAAAACAGGTCTGAGTCGTTCCTCTAAATTGAGGGCAGGAGTGCTGTCACATGACGCCTGAGAGAATGACCTTTTAGAGGTTTGTCAATTCATTAAGAACAGAGTCCCTTTAATTTGTCAGATGTTGGACTCCTTGGTATTTATATACAGAGGACATTAATGGAAGTAAGGGTACATGTGCGTGCTTGTGTGTACAAACAATATGTTTACCTATGTGACATTAATTAAGAAATTATAAAATATACATCATTTCAGTAATTTATCATGAAATGTATCTTTGTATACAAATACATCTTTTTCAGAATCCCCATGTTTAATGACGATCCAAACTTTAAACACCAATTATTATTTTTTCAGTAATAATAATTTCCTTATATTTTAATTTTGGAATAAGATTTTATACGTGGATTATATCTGTATTCTTCCTGGTTTGTCTATACTGGTGTTTAAATGATTTAATTTGTCCTGCAAGATTCAAGAAAACAACCATTTCTGTACGATTATAGGTTTTGAATGTGTGAGTGCAACTCTTGATAAATGTTAATTTGACTATTTGACTAAGATTTGAAACATTAAAGGTAAAACTAAGCATTCATAAGGCTTCTATCTGTTTCCTGTTTATGTTTTCATCTGACCTAAATTTGTTTTGTATTGAAAAGAATCCCCAGCTGTTATGTTAATGGTCATTTAAAACGCGATAAAGTGTAAACTCACTTGGATCTTTTTGATTGCTTCCGTATGAATATTAATCCTGCAAAACACTTCTTACTGTTCAAGTTGATTCATTATTGTATTGTTATTCAGATCAGTCTTGTGTCACAGCATCTGGATGTGAGCTGCCGGGTTAGTTCTGGTTCCACTCAGAGGTGACTTGTATAACATGAACCCAGATGACTCGAGTGACTGAGGGCTTTGTCAGGGCTCAGGAATGCCTGACTCCTGGAGAAAAACACAAACAAACAATATAAAAAACAAACTTTAAAGCATGAAATGTTCTGCAAACTCGAATGACATTCATAAAATCCACAAAATGTGTGTTTTTAGGGGGAAATAATCTGCCTGTTTTTGTCTTTCAGGGCTTGCCAAACATTTGAAGACAATTTCAAAGATTGAAAAAGACCCAAGCGTGGCTTTGGGCATCATGATGTGATGTTTCTGCCAGCTTAAGTTGCACATTTTGGTCTGTGTTGAGTCATATCAAGACTGAAATGGATGATAGCTCAGTTCCATCCAATTCTGACCGTCATGTGTGCTTGCTGCTAGGTGCTATTTACACCATGACAGGTCCCTACCACTATTTGAAAGCATGCACCAAGATTTGCTCACTAACAAATTAGTACACTTTCAGAAAATTGTATTTGCATAATTAGAAAACAAAAAAATGCAATGTTAATCTAGATTAAAAGCATTTTTTTAATCAAGTGCATTTACAAGTGCTCAAATATGTCTAAACAATAAATACAAGTCCAAATAAAGTTGAGCTCACATAAAAAAATATCCCCCCATTACTATAAAATGATGCTAATGCATGCTAGTTTTACGTTGAAAGCAAAAGTGTGAAAAAAATATTAAATTGTTATTTAGGACTTCCCTTCAATATTATTTTTTCACAGTAAATAAAAACATCTAATCAAACCTTGAAATGTATATGCTTTCTTATTTATGAAAGTTACATTCGAGTCGCCTTTTAGTAGCTTTTTCAATATGGTATGGCTTTAAGAGAAAGGCTGAACCACTGACCAGTAACCTCAGAAAATGTTTCAACCTTTTTTCTTGTTTTTTCCCAATTTTGGTGGTTAGACGTCAAACAGAAAACCCTATTACATTGCCCAGAAGTGTAGATGTTGAAGACTACTTAAATATCTTCTGCCACCCCATAACCCCAACACTTTTCAACACAAAGTGACACCATTAGTTTGCAGAATGTGTTCAAAGTGAAGGTGAAGATGTGTCCAGGTGGCTCACATGCAGCACTTCATGAATTACACTGAGCCCTCTGACATTTCCATCCAAATACCCCACCAAACCTCAGTGAACTTTTCACATGTTCTCCTCAGCGTGAGCCACTGAGCGAGGTCATCTTAGAAGCCCAATAAGACACCCCCCTGCTACTTAAGAGCACCTCTATTTATTTTTATTTGTTCTCCTGTGGCACCGAGAAGCTCCAGGTAACTGCCACTGACCCCAGAGCGAACCAAAGCTACGCCTGGTGTGCATTGCAGGTGGTGGAGATGTGGAGGAGGCAGATGGGCTCTGCTTGGTGGAAACATAAATCCTGCAGTAAGAAGAAGTAGACACTCTCTGCATAACACTCCCTGGTGAGTCCTGTGTCTGCTGGATTCAATGAAACTTCACTCTGCAGCAGGAGGCGGTTTGCTCTTTAAATCAAAAAAGAGAGGTCAATATTTAATTTATAGGGCCTTTGAATGACAACTTCATTTCTAATTTGATGTTATTAATAGCCTACTAAATTGTCACAACAAAAAAAATACACTGTTGCTGCTCACAGAGAAAATGAACTGTGTTTCTATTTTTTTTAATCAGGCTTTTATGCTTTTGTCGCAATTGAAAAAAAAAAAGACAATTCATTCATATTGCAATACGTGAACCAAAGGCCTGCGTGATGTTCTCGTATAATACTCACTTACTGTACGTGGACACATGCGCTAAATTATCCAACATCGTTGACATTTCATGGTAAAAAAATAAAGGAGTAAACATTTTTAAAAACGTTTTTTGTGCATGTTGTAATTTAATTAATATTTAAACAAGTATGGACATGATCGAAAACTAGATCTCAGTTTAAAGCTAAGAAACGTGAGTAAATCATCTTCTGTCCCAAATGTCAGGTGTAGAAATAATCCTTAATTCATGTAATCCATGAAATGTGTGTCTAAAAAAACTCGTGAACGCATTAATAACGAAAGAATTGAATAATTGAGGACTTACATGTATTTCTTTATGTGCGCAAAACGTGCGTAATATGTTAACTGCATTTGCTTTATTAACTAAAAAAAACAAAACACAATCACATAAATTAACTTTAATATGAATAAGCTTTTTCTATACAGATTTAAACATATTAAATAAGTGTCATAACGCCTTTTATAGACTTGAATTGGAAGCGTTATCAGTTGTGGTAAGGCCTAAAAAATATGGCTACAAATCAATTTGCCAAACACGAAAGTCTTAAAGCTAAAAGTTTAAAAGATAATAATTTATAAAATATATGCTTCTTCCCCATAATGCATCTTTAAAGTGAATTTAACAACACTCTTCGGTTCACTTTATTCCGGTACCAAACATGTCAAACTGTCCCAAAAACGAAACGAATGAGCAGCAGAGATCAGCGAGCTTTAAGGATCCAGAGAATCCGGTTAAATCCCATTCTGAGTCCCAACGAGCAGCTGTGAATTACTGCCTCGTTGTGGATGTCCAAACATGTTGTACATTAGAGTTCTGGTTCTGCTCTCAGACTGTGTGGTTGGGTCCGGGCTGGGGGGGAGGAGTTGGTTCACATTCAGAGAGGAGGGCAGCTCTTAAGCCTCTCACTCTCTTCGGGGCTATAAAGACGTCGTGCCTTCAAGACAGAGCAAATTAACTCCAAATTATTGCATTACAAGGCATCGCTGCGACCATCCGAGCAGAACAGCGATTAGGTCTTTTTTTTAATGCTGACTTCTGATTAAAGCGGATTTGGGTTAAGATGATGGAGTACATGGAGGATAAATTCGCGTTGAAAAACCAAACGATGAAGGCCAGCGATTACTACATGGACCAAGTCATGGAGAGCTTGGACAGCGCGCAGTACTTCACCAAGTCTTCCCCGAAATGCGTGCAGGCCTTCGGGCTGCAGAGCGGGGAGCACCGCGCCTCGCCGTGCGGAGACCAGAACGGTGCGTAAAAACTGTGTTGTAACTTTCACTTTTACTGCAACAACTCTGCAGCTTTACAGGAGTTTCACTGCATGTGTGCTGCGAGTTAAAGAGAAACTAAACTGATGGAAATAGAACATATTAGTATGTATTTATTTGTAATATTTATTATTTATTTAATTTTTTTTTCTGTTTTTCTTCTTTTTTTTCTTTTTACTTTTCCCCCGAGTATTTTATTATATTATTATAAATTAAGTTCACTTATAGCTCAACTAATTGTATATATTAAATAATTCCCATTGTTTTAAAAATACTAAAGTTAATTTAAAAATGAAAAGGTTAAAATTAAAGTTATTTCAAGTGATCATATGTAATCATGCTTTAATTTGCACTATGGCGTTAAATGAATAAATATTAAGGGCTATTTTATTGTAGCAAGTACTAACAAGTAACATGTAATAATAATAATTGTCTTGATCTCTTTATTTATTTTTAAATGTATTAATGTGTATCTTTTATTCCAGGAAGCTACGGTGTGCCAAAACCAGACGAGGACCCTTTGCACACGGACCTCGGCCGGTCTATGGATGACTGCTGCACTCTGCGCGCCTCTCCGGTGAGCACCGGGCAGGACAAACCGGATTTGGACGACATGGGAGACAAATGCGACAGCAACGTGTCCAGCAGCAAGAAGCGGCGACACCGCACCACCTTCACCAGCGCGCAGCTCGACGAGCTGGAGAAGGTCTTCCAGAAAACACACTATCCAGATGTTTATGTGAGGGAACAGCTGGCCATGAGGACGGAGCTAACAGAGGCCAGAGTGCAGGTACGGTTTATCAGCAGGCTCTTAACTTTCACTTATGGAGAAAAGAAACCATTAAAGAAAGAAAGAAGGGATTTAAGACGATGAATGTGGAGCGATGCTGCAATGCGTAAAATAACATCACTATTGAAATAGCATACTTGTAATAAAACATTTAAATAATAAACATTTTAAAGACATTTGTTGAACTTCCTTTTTTAAATGCATTAATTAATTTAAATTTGTAGCTGTTTTTTATTAATTGTTTTCGGATTATTTTGCATGAAATTGATTATTTTTTAGAAAAATTCTACTTGGCATTTTGTCACAAACTCATATTTATTACATAGATATTTATTTTTGTCTCATTGGATTTTACTTCCCTGTGTTTTCGTGTCAGGTGTGGTTTCAGAACAGAAGAGCCAAATGGAGGAAGAGAGAGCGCTACGGGCAGATCCAACAGGCCAAAACTCACTTCGCTGCCACCTACGACCTGTCAGTGTTACCGAGGACCGACAGCTACACACAGGCGAGTTTTAGTTACCATGTAGAAGAATCCTGTGATTATCCGTTTTTCACAATCATACTGTAATACAGGACACTGGTAAAGAAGTGGAAGAAGTAAAATAACACAATTTTAAAAACCTCATTTACAAGTAAAAGTACAAATAGGACTCAAGTAAAAGTACAACAATCCTAGCATCAAAATGTACACCAAAAAGTACACATTATGCAACATTTCAGAATCATATATATTGTTTATTGTAATATAAATTAACTTCTTGCCTTCAAATTGCACTATGTGTATGGGATTTAAGTTACTTTAAATACCAATTGGTAGCTTAAATAAAACTTATACTTTATTTGTTGTTTTATTTTTAGAATTAAGTAAGAAAGTAGTCACCTAAGCTGTCAGATAAATGTAGTGGAATAAAAAGTACAATATTACTTTCAGATTTGGGCATATAATAGAAAAACTCAGAAAAAGTACCTCAAATTGTACTTAACGCAGAATTTAAGTAAATGTTCTTAGTTCTTTTTCTGTCACTGGTGCACAATGCTCACATCATAATCTTCTTTCCTAAAATACTCTCCACACTCCACGACTAATGAAGGCTTGTCTCTGCATAAATCACTGCTGCTCCATTCATCACTTGTTATGAACCCATCTTCAGATAAGAGACTTGATTAGAGCTGCGAGGTGTCCGCCTGAATGAATGGCCTTATATCAGATTTCATGTTCGCTGCTCGTTCATCTTGCAGCTCGGACAAAGGTCGGGTACGAGATGAGGTGAGAGAGACGACGCTGTCAGTCTGTCCGTGTGGGAAGGGGCTGTCGATCACAGACTGAGACCGAGGGTTGGGGTTTTAAGACATGGGAATATGCAGGAAGGAGCTCCATTTTAATCCTGCAGGAAGAAACCCATGTGTTGAAATTAAAAATGAACAGGGTTTCTGTGCATGACTCTGGGTAATGTGTAGTTTGTACAAGAGCGTGTGGATTGCTCAGATATTAGACTAGATTAAATTCGATATACTTGATTGATAAGTAATCTTTTCGTTACAGCAGCATGTGAAAAGACGTTGACCATGAGTAAAATATTCTGGATAATGTACTGAAAATATATTTTGAAAGTTCTAGCTTGTACTGAGAGAGTAGGGATTCTCAAACAAATAAGATTACATTCTTTTTTTATCCGAAATTAGGATTTATTTTGTTACAGCAGCATGTGAAAAGACATTGCACATTAATACAAAATAAATAATAAAATAGATGGAAATATTCTGGATAATGTGTTGAAACTATTTTTTTGATTTCCAGTTTGTACTAAGAGGGAGTGGATTGCTCAGAAAGAGATTAAATCAGATTTACTTTATTGATCCCAAATTGAGAAATGTGTCTGTTAGAGCAGCATGTAAAATCACAATGCACAAGAATGAAAAAGAACAGTAAAAAAACAAAATATTAACAATACTTTTTACAGTTCCATTGTGTACTAAGAGTGTGTGGATCCCGCAAAGAGATTCGATTTAATACGATTTACTTTATTGGTGCCATATGTGGATTTTATTTTGAGTTACAACATCAAGTAAGAAGACATTGCACGTGAATATACAGAAAATAGAAAGACATAGATCTAAAGAGAATAGAGTACAAACATTAAATGATATACAGAACAAGTAAGAAAACACTATAGCAGACCCACCTACTGAACTTCTAAATTACCTATAAACATAGCATACAAGTGTGAACAATAGAAGATTTACATCCAATGAGGTCAGCTGTGAGAACAATATGAACAATTGCTCGGGGTTATTTAAGGAAAGAGTAATGACAACAAGATGTTTGTTCCTCCAAAACCTTTTTGTTTTCCACAGAGTAGATGATAAATCAGCTCTAGTGATATGGAAAAGTTCACCATCATATATTCAGATCTGCATCCTTAACTTTTATCTAATGTGTCAAGAAAATGGGATCTGGATTGATGCAACTGGAAAATGTGTGTCAGAGGTGAAATTGTAAAACGAAAGAGTCAAATCATTTCTCCGCTCTGGCTCGAGACCAGGTCAGAAATGTGTTGGACGTCTTCTCCTCCACACGTGTTTCTGATAGATCTGCAGCTGATCCAGATTACTGTCATCGAACGCACCGTCCTGCATGTATCTGTCTCCCTGAACACATCGGACCTGGATTGTGTTTCTGTGGTTTTAAAGAGTTTTTATGTATTTTGTTGAATTTGACGTGTTGGCCAGTTTTGTTGTTTTTGGGCTGAATTCTGAGGCCAGCTGATTAATGGCACATGTCGTCAGGATCACGTCGGTAAAGCTGATTCTCCGGCACGTTCAGAAGACGTTTGTTTAACTGTCAAAGTGGACTTTCTCTTGACCACAGCACGACTAATTTGTGGTATTTGTTTAAAAAAAGTCTGTAAATATATATTTTGGCATAAGGAAATGTCCTTATGTTGAGCTGGTTAGTTCAGTTCATAGTTTTGTGTTTTTATGAAGTTTCTCAAATGCTGAAGGTATTTGTTTATTGGTGTAACATGTATGGAACTATGTTGGTGCATTTGTACATGAAATTCATTTTTTGGGGCAGAAATCGAAGGGTTAGGGCAGGGGTGTCAAACTCAAATACACAGTGGGCCAACATTAAAAAATCATTACTAGTCGAGGGCCGGACTGGTTCAATGTTTATTGCAAAACGTATTGAAATGAACTTATTGCACATATTATACCTGGAACTAAAAAAGCTTAAATTATTGCCTATAACAACAATATAAAAATAATCAGTTGCAGTCATTTCTTATGGCTCTATCTGCAGCTTTTCCGGAGTCACAGCTTCAAAAACACTATTTCCCTCAAAGAAAAAACCAAACATGCCCTGTTGTCTCAAGAAAGAAAGTGCAGAAGGAAACATCCATTAAACTCAGTTTGCTGCTCTGTGATGCTAGTTCAAGCCAGATACTTGGCATCTCATCTTGGGTGCAAGTTCATCAATGTTTGGGGTCAGGCTCTGAGCCGAGGAAACCCTCAGGATTGAGTGAAGGTGTGTGTGCAATATACCGGCGGGCCAGATCTAATAGTAATTAGAAATTATCCTGCGGGCCGAAATTAAATCCACCAAGGGCCTGATTTGGCCCCCGGGCCTGGAGTTTGACACATGTGGGTTAGGGTATATGGCACATATTACTTATTGCAGCATTACATATTTGTGCATATCAGTGACCTACTTTTCCCCGTATACAATTAAGGAACAAATGAATTTGCATGCTTTTCCATGCTACTCACTTGGAATAGCTTGTGTTCTGCATTTGATTGAAATCTTGGCAAAAGAACCAAACTAACTGCCTCTCAGTGAATTTGGTTATTTTAATGTGTTTTAGCTGTCAGCTTCGTCAGAGTTTTACGTAAAGACGGACATGGTGTTCTGTAGACTCAGCTCTGTCTCAGACATCATGATGGGCTGTTTACTGAGTGCTGCTGACCAGATGGAAATGATCCCTGTTCTCTCTCGCTCTTTTCTCTTGCATCATCTCATAACATACCAACAGAGGCTGCACAACACTTAATGACGCATTAAAAATATGTGAACTGCTCTAAAATGATCATTGGGATATGTGTCTGATATTCCAGCCTCCAATTGAGGTGGATGAAATTCACAACCCTACATTGTGTGTGTGTGTGTGTGTGTTTGTGTGTGTGTGTTTGTGTGTGTCTGTCTGTCTGTCTGTCTGTCTGTCTGTCTGTCTGTCTGTCTGTATTAACTTTTTCGGACCTTTCAACTGCATCTCACCGTCTTCTTCAGCAAATATAGATCAAGGGTCCTTATTTAGGTTGTTCATACTGTACGTATGTGTGGAAGGTTTGATAATCTATCCGTCTAAACATGCTTATTCAAAAATAAATCTATGCCTTATGTGGTTGCCAATGTTGTACAGTATATGCAACATTATGAATCTATTAAACACGTTTTTTAAGTATGTACCCTAATGCATCCTGGTGTAATCAAAGCCATTATCCAAATAATCTAAACCAGGGGTGTCCAAACTACGAACCGGGGGCCAAATGCGGCCCACAGACCATTTTGAATCGGCCCTCAGCAAATTCAAAAAGTATAATGGAATACGGCCCACAAATGAAACTTGTGCTTGTCTTATATTGCACTTCTTAAATATATCTGTACACATATATGACACAGTAGTATTCATGTGTTAATAAAACCACTTTTCGAATTAATTCAGTCGATTAAAGTTGGAAACATTTTCTAACAAATCTTAGTTGATAAGAAAAAAGCCCAATGACTTATTTACAAGCTTGAAATACACCCTTCCTATTTTCCTTATTATAATCAATCTGAGGCTTCTGCTTTAAGGGATGAGCTGCCAACACTCACAAGCATACTTGACCTACATTTGATTGAGTTTGCTAACTTATAACTGAACTTATGAGGCGATATACCTCTAGTGAGTGGCCCAGCCCTTCGTATATTTCTCTGTATGTGGCCCTCTCCGAAAAAAGTTTGGACACCCGTGATCTAAACCCTTTTTTCTCCCCACAGATCCCCAACAACCTGTGGCCCCCTCCTGCTCCGGGGGGGTCGGTGGTCTCGTCTTGCATGCTGCCCCGAGGCTCCCCCCCCTGCGTCTCCTCGTACTCCCACCCCCCCCGCCCGGCCCCCGGCTCCTCAGAGCACGGCTACGTCAGCTTCCCCGCCCAGCAGAACCAGTTCAGCCACGTCTCCTTAAACAACTTCTTCAGCGCCGACTCCCTCCTCACGCCGGCCCCCAACGGGCACCACGTGGCCTTCGAGACCAAACCCGAGTTCGAGAGGCGCTCGTCCAGCATCGCCGTGCTGAGGATGAAGGCTAAGGAGCACACGGCCAACATCTCGTGGGCCATGTGATCAGGACTCTCTGGATGATGTGTGGACAATATCTTTGAGTTCTCAGTTAAGAGTGTGAGGATTGCCTTTACAACAAGCTGTTTGTCAATCAACACATTTTCTTTAATATCGACAGACTAGATGTCACTTATTTTAGACAGCTGTGGCTCAGGTCTGTGATTCAATCCCACCTTAATCACTGGGAAAGAAATCTAAACTGAACTGCTCTCGTTCGCTTCTATTGAAGAGAATGTAAGTCCTTTTCTTGTGGGTGAAAGCATAACCAAATACAGTGCCCCATGTTGTGAGTGAAAATCTGCCCTAAAAAAAGGTGACAATTTCATCATCATATCCTGATTACATCACAACTTCAAATGTGATCATCTGAGTCGAGAAAAGACGATCTTGGTGAAATATGGAAATGAAAATCTGTTCAAATGTGTGGGTGTAATACACTAAGTTGAAGCTTGTAGCAAAAAAAAAAGTAAAAAGCCATAATGTCGTGTGACAGACAATCAGCTGTGTTTCTGTTTCTGATCTAACGTGGATTAGTATTGAATTACTTCGATAATCGTGTGGTAAAAGACACTTAAGTTGGATATGGATGAGACCTTTATGTAGCTAAAGCAATACATTCAGACTTTCTTTACAGGGTAATGTACAGAGCATTGTTTACAGCCCACAGTCACACATTGTAAATGAACCCTCACGATGTGTGGAGCTGTGATGTGAATATTTGTTGTTGTTCTTTTCAATGAGGGTTAGTGTGTCCTCTTCACTGAGACAGAAGAAGTGTGAGAGTTGAACCAGGAGAATGTCCAGTTTGATCTGATCCCAGCGAGGGTGAATGGATCCAGCACCACTACAGTACTCTGAGCACTGGGAATAAGCTTTCTGCAGCTTCATCATCATCTTCATCTTCCTCCCTCCAGCTCAGGACTGACGATGAGCAGCGTGGAGACAAAACTAACAGGCTGACATTCTGACGTGTGTGTGTGTGTGTGTATGTGTGAGTGTGTGCGCTTTTTAACCGTTGTTGTCTCTGCTGTCACCACGCAGGCAGAGGAGACAGGTTTTAATATTGTTTGTTTTGTTTTAAAATGTAAATGTTGGATTTATAATAAATGAATTTCACTTGATTCTAGCATGGTTCTTTTTTTCCACAGTGTATAGGTCTGGTAAAATTCAATATTGAGACAAAAAACATTGATTGGTTCACTAACATAGTGTGTGTGTATCTAAAGCCGGATATATTTGATATAAAAGCATAGAAGAACACCTCCTTTAAGCCTAAAGACTGTTCAAATCCTTAACTTTTAAGAGTTTATTGAAGTTATACATACTTAACCAAGAAACACTAGTGCCGAGAAATATACAGATTTTGTGGCACGTTTTTAGTTTTGGTAAATTAAATGAATGATTATTCTTATTTTCTTTCCTTATATATTTTAATTTCCATAA
This sequence comes from Dissostichus eleginoides, assembly GCA_031216635.1. NCBI lineage: Eukaryota > Metazoa > Chordata > Actinopteri > Perciformes > Nototheniidae > Dissostichus > Dissostichus eleginoides. Next base: position 8,547,096 of record CM062273.1, on the reverse strand, counting down.
CATTTAGGACAAAAAGAAAGATATCCATAACGTGTTGTCTCTTTTAAATTGCTTGTCCTGTCCGACCTTCAGCTCACACACGTGAATAATGAGCTAACTGATTAATCAACAAGTCATTCTGCAGTATGATACTGCGCTTTGAAGTATCAGGCTGGCATTTGTTCCAATTTCAGATGTAATACCTAAAAGAAGATGAGTCAAAATAATGTATTATGTTTGGTTTAGTCCTTAACCAGCTAGCCCCCTTCATGTGCTGGACTATGGTGATTTGATATGAATGCACCTGCCCATTACCTGATCAAGTTAGATGCCGCCTATCACAATGCGCTGAGATTTATTACTAACTGTAAAGCACTTACTCATCACTGTACCCTGTATGCCAGGGCAGGTCTGCCTTCACTTACTATTCGGAGACTCAGTCATTGGTACATGTTCATTTATAAAGCCATGCTGGGTAAACTACCACCTTACATCTGCTCACTGATATCACAGAGAGTCGCAAGTAGCTATTGCCTGAGATCCCAGGATGTGTTTTTATTACATGTGCCAAGTGCTAGGACTGTTTTAGGCACTAAAACTTTTATGTGCGCAGCTCCTCTAGCTTGGAACACTCTGCAAAACATATTGAAAATTAGCATTTTGGTTCCCCAGCATCATTTTAAAGCACAGCTGGATGAAATGATATTTGATACTCCTGACCTGTCTTTGTGAGTAAGTTTGTAAATTGTACCCCTGTCATTATGTTGTATGTGTCCTTTTGTTTTCTGTTGTATTTCTGTTACATGTGTAACCAATGTGCGTCAGGTCTCCCTTGTAAAAGAGATCGTTGATCTCAATGGGATTTTTTACCTGGATAAATAAAGGCTACAATGTTGAGCAAACATGACTCAAACAGGAAGAAATAATGCATTTGTTTGGGACTACTTTTAGATGTGGATTTATACACGTTTGGTGCCTGGAAGTGGTGTTTTAGGGATCGATTCAAAGGAATAACTGTGTGTCTGCTCATGTTAATGAATGGATATGTCAGCCAATACAAAAGTGTAGCATTGATGTGTTTTTGAAAGTTTTTGGCCACAGAAAGCAGGCTCTAAAGCACATGTGTCAAACTCAAGGCCCGGGGGCCAAATCAGGCCCTTGGTGGATTTAATTTCGGCCCGCAGGATAATTTCTAATTACTATTAGATCTGGCCCGCCGGTATATTGCACACACACCTTCACTCAATCCTGAGGGTTTCCTCAGCTCAGAGCCTGACCCCAAACATTGATGAACTTGCCCCCAAGATGAGATGCCAAGTATCTGGCTTGAACTAGCATCACAGAGCAGCAAACTGAGTTTCAATGGATGTTTCCTTCTGCACTTTGTTTCTTGCGACAACAGGGCATGTTTGGTTTTTTCTTTGAGGGAAATAGTTTTTTTGAAGCTGTTGTTGGCCTGTGGAAAAATGTAAGAGTTGTTTTTATAAGCAATAATTTAAGCTGTGTTAGTTCCAGGTTTAATATGTGCAATAAGTTCATTTCAATACGTTTTGCAATAAACATTGAATCAGTCCGGCCTTCGACTAGTACCCATTTTTTTATTTTGGCCCACTGTGTATTTGAGTTTGACACCCCTGCTCTAGATACACACAATTCTTGTTAGTAGGATCATTTCATTACTTTACTTGGTCTTTACATTGGATTTGTTGACAACAACAAAAGAAATGAACAATACAACAACCGTTGTCCTTTAAACGTTATCTTAAACCCCCTCGCCTCTGCAGTCTGGAAACAGTCATCATTAATCTCAGTTAATCTCCTCATTCGTCAGTAGTAGCCGTTTCCATGAGGCCCTCCTCCTCAAACACACAGCACTTGTTCTTTAATCTATCACTGTCATGTAATTGGGAGCACATCTTCCTCTTCCTCCTCTCTTTCCTTA